>VZRE01014230.1:192381-391559 GCA_013396775.1 Cephalopterus ornatus | reverse complement strand
ATTTTCATTAAATTGTAATTCCGATTTATAATCTCTTTCAGTTGGATTCATTTCTCCTGCTGGTTTACCTTTAAACCAACACGACTGTCTATCCCTCCAAAGAACAGTAATGACAAAACCAGTCTCTACAAAATAAGTGAGGATGCTCCGTTCAATTAGCTTCAGACTAAGAATCATATTCAAACCCACATCATTTTACTCTGACTTTTTTCAGCTTGGAAAGAGCCATTCCTGCATAGAAAACATAGTGGAAGACAGATGCAAGCAATACTGTCAATTTTAAGCTGTCTGTCTAAATTTCATCTTCTTCTCTCTACTGTGCTGACAGATGACAGTGGACTTGCTACCTAGGAAAAAACTGAAAGGGAGAAAATTACTCTCTGTGGCACTTCATGAGATATGTTATAAGGTTGAAGCATGGAGGAGAAGAAAATAGCAGAGGGTCAATACCACCAGGAAAGTAGTATCAGCCCTACAAATTGAAATCAGTATCATTATTTTACTTAGACTCTGCCACAGAAAATACCATGCACTGCATATCAGCCCCCCAGTGAGTTTTAGAACACCAGAACAGATTGCAAATATTAAATTATTACTTGTTGCACCAAGTGGCATTATATTTTAGTTGCTTTCTCTCACATAGTTTCTCTATTGGGGCACATCCCAGTTGCTATAGGATTATTCCAAAAGTAGCCCCTGATATCAAGGCTTTCCCCAGGAGTTTTCTTTCATTAGCAAGCTTTGTCTATACTGTCAAGTCTGAACACTTGGGTACCAGAGTTTTCAGGTACAGCAGCTTCTTTTCATCAGTCTCATATCTCACTAGCAACCAGGACACATGCCAGGATGAGTCTAGAGCAGATCTGCTGTGTCTCAAGTGCACTACACAGCCCACACAGGTACAGGCAAGCCCAAGCCCACTGCTTTTAGGACATGCTGCACATCCACGCTGAGCACCAGCCACATCGGCCTTGCATAAGCAGTGTCCTACCTCCCTTACAATGTGCCATAATATTGAAAGGAGTCTTCCAAATTGCCCATTACTTTAGGAGAAGGAAAGAAGAAAAAAAAAAAAAGAAAAAATTTAAAAGTGCACATAATAAATTAAGAAGTGCATAAAAAGACCCAAAACAATGTTCCCAGAATAATATAAGATCTGCAATATTTAGCCAAAAGGCCATATTTCAGCTTCCAGCACAAGGTAAATTATTCACTTGTGATAATTATACTTGAGGATTAGATATTTTCTCCATTACATTTTAACTGACTGAAACATTTTTCTGCAACTTTACAACCTTTACAACCCTTATTAGGTGAAGGAAGTGATACTTAGCTTGCTTTTTGAGGAAAGCAATGATAATTCCCATTTAAGATTATTTAGTCTCAAGGCTGCATAAATGCTTTAGTCTCTTAAAACAGTCATGGGACAGGGTCCAAGATTCAAGACTCATTCTCTGCAATAACTCATAATTTCTAAACTGCAAACCTTGCAGGGTTAAAAACTAAATAATCCTCCACTTCCCACTGTATTCCGTAACTGTTGGACAAAGCTGTTGTGCTCATTCTCTTCTGCAGATTGTTCACATCAGGAGACAACAACACATATCTCTTCAGTCAAATACTCCAACTCCAGACAGAAAGCATTATGAGTGTAATATCGCTTAGAATGAGAATACCCTATTGCAATGCACCTATTCTATGTGTGAAGGAAACAACTCAACAAAGCCAATGGTAATTCCTAACATTTGAATGCTAATTTCTGCATCTTGAATTCCTTTAACACAACTTTTCCTACACATTCAGATGTCTGCTACATATTTCAGAAAATTGCTGTTATTTCAAACAGGAAGGTTGATCATTTTGAATACAAGTCAATCCAAACCAATTCATTGGGAACAAAATGAGCTTTCCTTTCGGCTGAAGGAAATGTGCCTGTCCATATACAAGCTGCGTGCAGGCTGGATGATTTCTGTCACCCACGACATGCCCTGTGAAACTCAGCCTCAGGTACTACATTCCTATATACCCCTAAATCTTGTTAAAAGAAATAACATTAGGATTGCTGGGCTTTGCCTTGGACAATAACTGGCTTCTGATGCACAGCGAGCTGTCGTGATAGGAGCTGTACGGAACTGGGGAGATTTTGCATCCACTAGGTCCCCTGCAGGGCTCAAGCTGTTTGCTTGACCTATGTTCTTCAAAGTGGGTGTAAGTCAGTTCAGAACACCTTCATGCGTAAACTATGATCCCATTAAATAGGGAAATAGGGAATCCCTTTCCAGCAGAATTCTACAGAAGATTTAAAATTCTTTTGGCATTCACGCTTCGCTAGTAATGCAGTTTTAGTAATGTTTAATGAGTTATGGGTCTTAAATACAGAGAATAATATTAAAATGAAAACAATGCTCATGTCAGAAAGAAAGCAAATTTTAGCTTTGATAACGGTTGAATCAAAAAGTTAAATCCATTTATAATACTAATATTTTTAAAAGAATATTTTAGGGAGGCTGAGTCATCTTGACTAAAATGCTTGAGTTTTTTGAGGGGGCTCCTTGTTGGTTTTGTTTGTGGGGGTGATTTGTTATGTTTTTTTTGAGAGGGTAGGTTTTTTTTTTTGTTTGTATTTTATTGGTTTGGTGTTTGGGGTTTTTTTTGTGGAGAAATTGCAATAAAATTGGTGCTTGAGCAGGTTTCTGAAAGAAATGCACTCACTGCGTTGTTTCAGTTCAAAGTAGAGTAATTGAATAATCATGAACATGCATCCGCATTTCTGACATAAGTAAAATATGAAGTTTCCAGGAGAGACTTCCTGCAAATACTGATTGCGCAGAAAACCATTTTAGATTAGTATAATTTAGAAACAGTAAAAAGCCCCTAGGGAAGTGTCTGCACTTTATTTCCTGAGGACAATATATAAATATATTCTGTCTGCTTCAGCTTTGTCTTGCTGTTTAACCAAGGTCAAAAGTAGGCAATAAAGCGATTGTTAAAGGATTGAGCTGTAGAAATCTCAGCTACACAACTTTGAGAAAACAGTGACTCTCAAAACTGACTGCTACTTTGCAACCAAGGAGGGTCGTTTACCTCCAGGAGAGAGCAGCCAAAGTGTACATCACTCATACACGCAAGCAAGTTATATTTGTGTCTGACACGTTTGTTGGAGGTGCAACTACATTCCTCAAAGGCACCGGCCATGTAGCTAGCCTGGACCTACACTAGAAGCAATAGATTATTATGAGTCCCAGTCGTTTGTAGGAACCTCTCAAAAAGCCATACTTATACACTGAGCACTGTGACTGAATATATTTGCATTCAGTCAGTTTACATAATTTACCTATCAATCATTTTCTAATATACATGAAAGGCCATAAGGCTTTCATGATGCGCATTCAAAAGAAAAACGAATCATACAGACTGCTTCTGCAACATAACTTAAGTTCCATAACCATGGAATGTACAGTCTTCCCAATTAAATCCCATACAAATAATGACTTTGTTAAATAGAATCCTTTGTTGAATTGGAGCAAATTGTACAGATATGTGTCAACCACCAAGGTAAACTGACTGAAACATGTCACATCAGGCTAGTTCCTCAAACTGATGTTTTGGTATGATTCTTATGTTAAAGGACAAGCAACATAAGAACATCTGCAATAGATCTAAACAACTTTACTACAGATTACTGAATCCTGCTAACAATTGGAAGTTTGTCAAAAGCTGGAAATGAAAAGACTGCAAAACAATTCAAATTTGCATTTTAAGCATCAGTTGAAGTAATTCCATTTATATATTTTTGCATTTGGCATCACTGGTGCAACTCAGATTAGTTAGATTGCATTGGTGGGATAGGAAATACTTCCCATTAACTGAGAACTTTGTTCTTCTCCACCTGTGACACAACAAACATCCAGATGATGGGCATGAAAGATTCTCTCCCAGCACAGTGCAGTACAGCGCAGAATAGTCCTACGGTAACTCAGGCTCCATGAAACTATCCGGAATTAATGCTCATTGGGGAACAATATATAAATAAATATAAAATATGATTACTTCTTTCAGGTGTCTGTTTCTTTTCACAGGTCAAATTCAGAAGAAGAAACTTTAAACAGAGTAACAGAACAAGTAAATTCTATATGGATACTGCTCTATGGAGGATTCTGTCCCTCAAAGCTAATGTTAATTAAAAATCTACTTCTAAACACATCAGAATCCACTTGTCCATTTTACTTCCCAAGAGAAAGGGACATAGTATCATGAGAAGTAATTTCCAGCTTTTTCAGTGAAAGTTCTGAGACATGCTGGTTGTCACTAGTGTCACCAATGAGAAACTTTTCAAACCTGAAAACTTTTCATTTTTGCTAGTGTTCCCTGAAATTTTTCCCTTCAGTAGGCACACTAAGATCATTCACAGATGCATTTATCATACCTAATGATCTTCTTCCTGGCATCCAAACTTTCTTCCAACATGAATTGGTTTTCTTTCAGGAATAGAGATGTGTCTAAAAAACAATATATCTGTCCTCCACAAGAGATAAATTAATGTGAAATCAAATATTGCTGTTGTTAAACTGTCACATTTACTAGTGTCCTCATTAAATATTTTCAGGATCTGGCTTGTATAATAATCCAAATATAATGTAGTATCTCACATCCTATTCTTGCAGAATAATAACACACTCCATTCACGTATATAGGTACTTACTTTGTAGTTCATGCTATTTCTAAAGGCTACCAGTGAAAAGAGACATTCCACTGGGGAATGTCTTTGTGTGAACAATATCCTGTAAATTTCTGTAGAACAGTCAGGGAGTAAACCTTTTTTATTGCTTTTAAAGGGCTTTGTTCACTGCAGTCAGAAGTCTCCAGGTGAAGAGATGGAAACAGAGATTAATTGCCTCCTCCGCTCAGGGTGTAATTCTCTTTTGGGGAGTACCATAAGGCTTAGAAATCTTATTGATGGAGTTGTGTTTTTCCATGGAAACATCGCTAGTTTCTTTGCAATAGACTTAATCAGTTCAACTGTGTAATTTCAGACCGGCATTTTATTAGTTGGAGGAGTTACAAGTTGAAGCAATCTTTCTACATCAGGAATGACATTTCCTTATTAATCTGCATATGACTGCTTAGTCAAAGTCTTTTATCAGTGGGTTACATGAACTTAGAAGTTTCAGGGCTTTAATGAAAGGCTGGTTTTCCTTTCACTCCAGACAAGATTTGGAGGTTTCGCTTTGTTATTATTGTTTTTTGGTTGGGTGTTGGGTTTGATTTTATTTTTCTTTATTTGGAGGGGATGCATCTAGGAGATTACCTTGGCTTTATGCAGGTCCATAGCTACAATTGTCTTAACTTTGAAAAAGGGTACTGCATCCATCTCTGGGGTCCCCAACACAGGGACATTGACCTGTTGGAGTGAGTCCAGAGGAGGGCCACCAAGATGACTAGAGGGATGGGGCACCTCTCCTATGAGGAAAGGCTGGGAGATTTGGGATTGTTCAGCATACAAAACAGAAAGCTTTAGAATGACCTAATTGCAGCCTTCCAGTACCTGAAGGGGCCTACAAGAAAGATAGAGACTATTTACAAGAGCATATAGTGACAGGACAAGGCGGAATGGTTTCAAACTGAAACGAAGTTTAAATTAGATATTAGAAATAAATTCTTTACTGTATGGGTGGTGAATCACTGGAACAGGTTGTCCAGAGAAGCTGTGGATGCCCCACCCTGGAAGTATTCAAGGCCATGTTAGAAGGAGCTCTGAGAAACTTGGTCTAGTGAAAGGTATCCCTGCTTACAGGGAGGTTGAAACTAGATGATTTTTAAGGTCTCTTCTGACCCACACCATTCTATGATTCTATTATCTGTATAGTATCTGTAGCACAATCAAATCAAATTACAAAAACTTTTATTTTTTGAGCAGAATGTTAAAAGATCTCAGAATAGATGCAAACCTCACGAGTCTCATAACCAAAATACCTCACCCTTCTGATTCCATGGTTCCAATTAGCTACTAGAGCTCAGAAGAACTTGCACACATCATCACAATTAAATCAGAACCAGAGGACATTGCACCAACTCAGAGCTAAATAAAAAAAGAAAAACAAGAAACCTAAGTATTTCTCTGTAACTCTTTGTTCTTCAGTAAATATATTTTAATTATGTTAACTGATTTGATTGTGCAATATAAAAATATTACTGCAAGTTCATATTATAAAAACAAGAGTTAAACAACATTTCTGATAACTAGAGGGCAACTGATCAGTTCAAAAGAGGATAAATAATTTACATGACATACTACATCAATGAGTCATCTTCATCTATAGTATTATCAAACTACTGACCAGTGAATCCTGGGTAGGTTTTTTGTATTGATAAACATGATTTCTGAAGAGATCATTACTTGCAGGTAGTTAAGTTAAATATATTCACAACTCAGGCTACTTCTTTAGCCTAAGAGTAGTGTCGTGGCCTAATAACCTTCACTTATATTGTTTCAACGGGGCCCAGTTGGGCTTGACCAGCTCCACAGCAAATATTCTGACTGTTAGGTAAAAGAAAAACTTGACAATATTAGCATTTTGCAGAAACCAAGAAAGACACATTCCTCCTTAAGGACCAGGAAACACCTTAAGAGCCAACATACAGGTCTGTTATTCAAGATTATTTTTGAAACTGTATAAAGCACAGTGCTTTTGCAACCTGATTCTGAAGATCAGCATTTACTTTTGTAATGGGCTGTAAGTATTAAGACTTCATTATCAGGGAAAGATTGACTTCTGCTTTCTAAGCTGTTACTGTTCAACTGATGAAACATATCAACAAAATCAGCATACATCAGGAGGTCTTTTACTCTAACTAAGTTCCCCTTGACAGATTCTCCTTCATTCACCATTGAACATGTTATAATGCTAGACTAGTGAATAGTTAATAGAGTTATATAAAGGACAATGGCAAAGGAAAGCCTTGGACTTTCACCCTTTACTAAACTCATTACAATGTTCTGAAGAGGATTAAAATAGCACAGAAAACACCTTTGATCCTCTTTCAGTCACAGAAATGACCTTTGAATTTTATTATGTTTACAATAATCTTCTATGCAGATAGGTGTGAACTTTAACTAAATTAGTTTGACCTACTGCAAATAAAGAAAAACTATTTGCATTTAATGTTTCTTCCTGGAAACTAAGGGCAAAATGAAACCATAGAGCAACATTTCTAGAAAATGCTTAAACACAGTCTCTTATTCTACATCAGGAATATGCAAAATTCACCAGCAGAGAATCATAGAATCTTAGAATGGTTTCGGTTGCAAGGAACCTTAAAGATCCTCTAGTTCTAACTCCTCGGCCAAGGGCAGGGATGTGAATCACTAAATCAGGTTGCTCAAAGCCTTATCCAACCTGGCCTTGAATGTTTCCAGGAATGGTGCATCCACAACTTCTCTGGACAACCTGTTCCAGTGCTTCACCACCTTCTGAGTGGAAAAATTTCATTCTAACATCTAATCTAGACCTACTCTCTTTCAATTTATAACCATTGCCCCTCATCCTGTCACTATCTGCCCATATAAAAAATCCCTCTCCCTCCCTTTTATAAGCACTCTTTAGGGTACTGGAAGGCCACAATGAGGTTTCTCTGAAGCCTTCTTTTCTCTAGACTGAACAACCCCAATTCTCAGCCTATCTTCAAAGGAGAGGTGTTCCAGACCTCTGATCACCTTCACGGCCTTTCTCTGGAGCCATTCTAATGGGTTCACATCTTTCTTGTGCTGAGGACCCTCACCTAGAGCCAGTACTTCAGGTGGGGTGTCACAAGAGCACAGCAGAGGGGCAGAATCACCTCCCTTGATCTGCCGGCCATGTTGCTTTTGATGAAGCCCACGATGCAGTTTTCCTTCTGGACTGTGGGCACACACTGTTGACTCATGTATAGCTTTTCTGCCATGAGAACCCCCAAGTCTGTTATCCACAGGGCTGATCTTCAACAAGTTCATCTCCCAGTCTGTACTCATGTCTAGGATTGACTTGATTCTAGTGCAGTGCTTCTTGGACTTCATGAGGTTTTCATGGGCCCACTTCTCAAGTTTTTCCAGGTGCCACAGGATGGCATCTTGTCCTTCTGTTATGTCAGCTGCACCATGCAGCCTCATGTCATCTACAAACTTGCTGAGAAGAACGTAGGAATTTAAATCTATCTATTTTATGCATAACAGTAAACTGCACGCCAATTGGCAACTTTAGAGACAGAACTTTCCACCCTCAGAAAGAAATGGAACACTTTCTTTCATGAACTCTGCTATGTAGGTATCCAAGGTAAGGGGAACAAGAACTGAGCTATTTAAAACTGCACTGCAATTTCCTTGCAGATAGCATCAGGCAACAGTAACTTCAGTTGCAAGGAAAGATAGAAGTCATTTACTTCTGCAGATTTTTTCTTATGCAAAATTCCAAACTAAAGACCCATCTTATCTGCATTTTAAATTAATATATTCAAGACATACGGAATAGCCTTTTCTCACCCAATGTGACAGGGATGGTGCACAGCTGCAGCCGTATAGAGAAAATTTCATCTGAAGTACACTCAGAACCTCTAGAACCGCAATTTTGGAAGTGGGATGGGCTGCACCCCAAGCACTTTATTTATTATGTTTTTAGTCCCCTGAAACAGTTCCGCAATCTCAGTGCAACGTGTTATTTCACTACAATGTGAAAATGATTTTTGCTTATTTCTCTAAAATACTATTCACTGCACCCATATGCTCATATACAGACTACCATCCAAAGATGCAGGTTGGCAGAAGACAGATGTATTTATTCAGAGAAGGATTTATCTCTACCTGTCCTGCTTTTGCATCCTTCCCTGAAGGATCTTCTTATGTCAGAGATCTGCTATTAGGTTTAAGACAAAGCTTTGGTCCAGACCCTGTCACATCCCTCACATCTCTTTGCCTGCCATCGCATACCCCTCAAGGGGAAAGCCCTGTCTAGATGCAGAGAATATGTCATCCTCCTGCTGCAAAGCTGTCACCATCATCACAATGTACCATCTCAATGAGGCCAAAGGCTTCTGTAAGTCTAAAGGCTTTGCAAGCTCTATAAAAGCAAATAATTATGCAGTGTAATCTAATGCTTATAGATGCAAACGAATAAAAACTTTATTGACACTCAAAATGTCCTCTATAAACTATCCAGAAGTCTTTATCACTGAATGCTTCTGGGACATCCATGCAGCAGCTGAGTTTTTTACAGTCGTTATTTCAAACTCTGCATTAACAGACCCAGGAGTTCATAAATATTTAGATGAGAATTTAGCTCTCTATAAACAGGCCTACAAATTTCTATCCCAGCCATACATTTACACGTAACTAAGATTCTATGCAGCTAGCTGTGACCACATATTACCACCTTTTGTAAGAGATTCATTTGCTTACTATTAAAAAAGAATAACAACAACCTGTAAACATCACATTCTGTACAAGACTACAAAACTTAGAAATGTGCACTACGTGATCACAAATGTATCTCCTGAAATACAAAAAAAAAAAAATCAAGAGGAACTAGTGTACTATTATCATCAAAATATGCAGCTCAATTGCTAAAAATGTGCCTGTCTTCACATTGCCAAATCCACCACTAAACCATATCCTAAATGCCACATCCATGGTGACTGTAGCACTACCCTGGGCAGTCTGTTCAAATGCTTGACAACTCTTTTGGCAAAGATATTTTTCCTAATATCCAATCTAAACCTCCCGTAGTGCAGCGTGAGACCATTTCCTCTTGACCTGTAACTTGTTACTAGGGAGAGAATATCTAACCCCAACTCACTACATCCTCCTATCAGGTAATTGTAGAGAGCGATAAGGTCTCCCCTGAGCCTCCTCTTCTCCAGGTTAGACAACCTCAGCTCCCTCAGCCAGTCCAAATCAGACTTGTGGCTCCAAGACTCTTCACCAGCTCCATTGCCCTTCTCTGGACATGCTCCAGCACCTCAATGGCTTTTTCAAAGCGAGGGGCACAGAACTGGGCACAGCATTCGAGGTGTGGCCTCACCAGTGCCCAGTACAGTGGGAAATCACTGCCCTAGTCCTTCTGCCACACTGTTTCTGAATCAGGCCAGGATGCCATTGGACTTCTTGGCCTCTTGGGAACACTGCTGGCTCATGTCCATCTGGCTGTCAACCGGCACTCCCAGGTCCTTATCTGCTGAGCAGCCTTCCAGCCACTCTTCCTACAGTCCGTAGCACTGCATGGTGTTGCTGTGATCCAAGTTCAGGACCTGGCACTTGGCCTTGTTGAACCTCACACAACTGGCCTCAGCCCATTGGTCCAGCCTTTCCAGATTCCTCTGCAGAGCCTTTCTGTCCCTCCAGCAGAACAACACTCCTAAAGAGCTTGATGTCTGCAAAGTCACTGAGGGTGCCCTCAATACCCTTGTCTGGGTCACTGATAGAGATATTAGACAGTACTGAGCCCTGGAGACTTGTGACCATGTGACTTGTGACTCAATCCACAGATGCGCTCGCTGCTGCTGGGCAGTACTGGCATAAGGGCAGGGCACACACTGCAGGCTGACACATGGGTGGCGGCATATTCCCATGGGAGCTTTATCTTGCTGATAAAAACACAACTGTCAAACCAAACCCCCTGAAATACACGCAAAGTGCAAACAGCAGTTTGGTAAATTTTTTCCATATTTAAAGTATTCTTAAAGTTGAAAGGGGAAGAAAGAGCCTATTATTGGTACTATATTGCTACTATAACTTAAGCAATTGGTAGAAGTACCATCTTGTCTTACAATGTACTCATACTTTTCTCAGCACCAGGTGCTTTAACTCCATTCTGAAAAGCCTGAACTATTGTTTGACCCATAGGTTATTCATCCCTGTTCTTTACAGAGTTCACAAACATTTTCAAAGTCAGAAGAGAAAAACTGAACATACAGGTCCTTGCATGTCCAGCAATATCAAGAGATAATAGGCTTATCTCTTATAACTTTTATAAATCTTATATCTCTTATAACTTTTGCAAGGCTGGATGTTTTGTTTTCTGCACAATAAAGTATTGTGCTTTCACATGTATATAGAAGGTTTTATTAGGTCAGGAGAAGTTTAATTAATAGGTATTACTTAATTCTAGGGCTATAAAGGCAACTTCATTTTCATGGAAGGGTTAAATTTAAAAAAAAAAGAAGACACAGAGGGTGGTAAAACAGGGCCAGGTAAAATTACACCCATTGCATAGGATTAAAATAAAATTTTCCTATATTTCCCCCTTATCAAGTGTTGTACATTGACAGAATAGTTTTCTAGCTTTAGGATTCCTACTCTTTAAACCATAGGGTTGTCTTAGCACTGACAGATGCCCAATGGGAAAATTAGTTTGTTATCATGAACCTCTTGATTCTGTCAAAAAACCAGCATTTGGATGGGGGCCAAAGGGTGACCATGTACCTACAAGAATAATAATCACATGTGAAACACTTTATCCATTGCTGTGGAAAAGGAGCTTGTACTGTGACTCTTCTCCCCTCACTGGAGCAGAAGGGATGGTGGAAACTTTAACAAAAATAAGGCATTCCAAGCAGCTAATCAAAGCAGAAAATAACAAACGTTTTTAGTGAAGAGGAAAGGAACAAGATGAACAAAGATGCATTTAAATTAAGAAAGAATCAGTTCCTTAATAACACTTTTATACTGGACCTGGCTGGGATGAAACTAACCTTCTTCATAGCTGCCCATAGAATGCCATGTTTCAGATTTATGACTAATGTGGTGGTAATGACACACTGGTGTTTTGTCCAGTGCTGACCAGTGTTTCCACAGCGTCAGAGTTTTTCTTTTTCTCACTCTGCCACCCTTTCCATGCCCCAGGGGGTAGATAGCTCAACTGAAGTGACCAAAGGAATATTCCATATAAAATCAAGTACAAAGAAAAAAAACTTTTCTCTTCCTCAGTAGCCGTTACTCTTAGACTGGCTGAGCATCAGTCTGCTTATGGGAGGTGATGAATGATTGCCTTCGCATTGCTTCTTTTTTCCTCTCTCCACTTTCCTTCACTTATTAAACTGATTATTATCAACTATCACATATGTAAACATGTGTCAAGCACATGTAACACTCATGAGGCCCATAAATTTTATTAGTTTTTACTGTTCACAACATATCATATGAAGATAGCACAAAGAATAGCATACTCCAAGCTTAAAGTAAGACTGAGGAGGCTAATAAATTCCCTCAGTAAGTGGACAAATGAAGTCCATATTACTTTGGAAAATGGATGTGTGAAAACTAATTTTTTCTGTACAATGGCTTTCTTTTTTCTGAATAAATTAATAAGTAAGGAGGAAGGGGATTTCTTTTTTAGCATATCAAAACTATGCTGACTGAACAAGCAGTAAAAAAAAAGCCTTATGTTTACAGAAAAAGTAGCTGACCTCTTATGTCTGATTAAATTTAAAAATTAGCTAGATTCTCTGAAGCTATGTGGACAGCTGCAGCATTTTTGCATTTCATAATGATAATTAACTAATATGATAGATAAAGTCATATTTATACTATTATTTGTAAAATAAAGCCACATTTTACAACTCCTTTCAATGCATAACACTTACAACAAAAAATGGTGAAAGATAACAGTTTTGATATACAGATAAAAACAAAAACCCTTATTATTTTATGCTGAATAGCAGTCTATAAATACATCCTAATTAATAGTTATAAAAATAAGACATCATTTTTGTTAAAGTTTACAGGAGCCTATATGAACTACATCCAGTTGAATTCTGTTTCAAAGCACATAACTATATATTCTTTGGTTGAGACTGCAGGACAGAGTGCAGGACTTGTAAAAAGCATAGTCAGTAATACGTTGCTACTCAAGTTAGGAATACTATCCTTTTCAAGGCCTCATTTTAAGTCAAGTATGGCTTAGCCAAATGTAGCCATTTGGACATATCCGTTAAACTTCCAAATGTGAGAGCTTTAAACTGAATTGCAAAGAAAAAATACTCCAAGTATTGTCAACAGGGATTTAACATAACAAGAGTTTAACTCCATGGTAGAAAACTCCATGTTTCCTCATCTTGTGGAAACCATTTCTCCAGACTGGGAAAGTTATATATCTCAGACTTCAATCTTCAAAGGTTTTAGAAGATATTTGCAGTTGTACTGTTCAAAAAATTCTCTGTGTTATACTAGATATCTTTGAGAGCTGCAGCATGCCAGTACCTACTGTATTCAAACAGTATCTGCAGCAACACTGAGCACAGAGCTTTAGAATCACAGGATCATAAAGCCGTCTGGTTTTAAAAAGACCCTTAAGACCACTGAGTGTAACCTTTAACCAACCACTAAACCATGTCCCTAAGCACCATGTCTATGTATCTTTTAAATACCTTTAGGGATGGTGACACAACCACTTCCCTCTGTAGCCTCTTCCAGTACTTGACAACCCTTTAGGCAAAGAAATTTTTCCTAATATCCCATCTAAACCTTCCCCTTCAGACTACTTCCTCTTATCCTATTACTTGTTACCGGGGAGATGAGACCAAAACCTTTACTCCCAGATTACAACACTGGAAAGGATTAATCTCGCTACTGTCCAAGTGCACTTTGCTACTAACATCTTCTCTCTGTCTTATAACCCAGGTACAAAAGAAGCAAGAGATAGTCTGCCCTGAAAAATCAATGCTCCTTCCTTCAGGAGCTCAGGGAGTGTGGAAGTAGTAGTTTAGTGGGATAGTTCACAGGCAGAGGAAGAATAGGAATTCAGGCACATAGGGATCCATATTAAAATGGGGGTCAGGGGAAGGCAGGACAAATGAAAGGAGGAAAGAGCAGAAATAAAATGAAATCAAGTAACACTTTCTTCACAGCTAACTGGATCATATAGTTTATGGCTAATTCTGGCTCCAGATGTTTAAAAGCTCTAGAAATAAGCTCCAATGCTTAATAATCTTCCAATGCTCTCACTGCACAGATCTGTGCACATGCCCTCTCTGCAGGAGCTAGCACAGCTCTGATCAGCCAAAGAGCAGGAAGAACCATCACTGCTGCTCTGTTACCACTTGTCATCCTGTCACCTACCTACCTGGGTGCTCAGCTACATCAGTCACACATCTTTACTGCAGATAAGGCTGACAGAAGTGTAGTGAGCCATACCAATAATGTAATGGCAGGTAAAGCTGAAGCTAAGCCTCAGAAACCATCCAAAAGGGTACAACTACTTTATAGTCACAGCTGCATGGTATATATAGAAAAAGAGATGGAAGATAATAAATAGAGAAAAGGATTACTAAAAATTAATTGGCAGTTTGGTGCCAATTGAGATATAAAAGGCTGTAATTTTTCCTTCCTTTAAAAGCATGGTTGCCTTTTTAGCTGTAATGCTTTCTCTCCCATTTCACTGTTAACCCAGTTAGATGGATAAAGACAGAATTGCTCATATAGTTGCTTGTATTTGCAAACATATTAAATTTAAAAAAAAAAAACAAAACAACCAAAACCCACATCTTTTGTAAATTGATTTGAAGCATTAAGAGTTAGATCATCCTGGCATCCTCATATTTTTTCTGCAGAAGAAAGGTCATGGTAAAAAAGGATGGATTCCGTAGAATATATAGAACATATTAGTCTATGGCAGACTCAGATTTCCAGAGATTTATGCAGAGTGATGGCTCTTACTTTAATAAGATTCTATATTTTTAGAAAGTATTAGTGACATGTTTTGATCAGTTTAACACTCCTCCCTCTGCCAGAAAATATGTCAGTTCATCATAAAATTAGCTGCCAAAACATGCCTTTATGGAAAAATATTTTCCAACACCTCTCTACAATGTATGTAACCTTCCTCCACCTGTACATTTATATCCATATTGGTTTAAAAAGAGAAGACAATTTGGATAATGAAGACATCTGAGAAGCAGCTGTCTAAATTTTAGCAGATACATCAGGCCTCTAAAAGTGGTATTAACACTTGTATTTTTCTATGAGTTAAGCAGTTATCTTGAGGGACCTTTTTTTCTTTCCTTCTTTTCCAAAATTCACTCAAATATAACAGAACCCTCTCCTCCAAATTTTATCTATCTGCAATAAGAAAAGCATCTGTTGACACTGAGGGGAAAGATAAAATTTAAGTTAATAAATCACATTGGTCAATAACCAAATCCTGAAAAATCAACACCATAAAAAACACTAAAACTATCTATCAACCCTTTTTTTGAGCAGATTTCTGTGGACAGGTCTTTGCAACTCATGATGTTAAACTGGAGAACTGTGGTAGTCTGCCTGGATGATGATGTTACAGAACTTGTTGCATAGTTTTCCACTGTTGAATTATTCATCGCTTTCTGCTGTGGAAAAGGGGACTCCTGTGATGCTGGGAATCATTTTCTAATTTACATACATATATGTGCACACAGTTCTTATCCCAAACACCATCAATCAGCTCAGTATCAGAACTTAGGGACCAAAAACGAAAAACTGAAACTGTGTAGTTTCACCTCCTAATGCCTTTCTGATCAATTTGGGATTAATGCACCCAAAGTCTGCTTTAAGGTCATTTAAAATTCTCCACTTTATCATTATCAGGCCAACTGAGTACAGTTTAGATTGTTCCTCACTGCCTCTTTACCAAAGTTTAAAAAAAAACAAATAGAAATACAACAACAACAACAAAAAGCTCAGACATTTTAAACACATATGAGTCAGTTAGTAATTTTTTTTCCCAGCCATGGAGTCAGCAGCAGAGCTCTATGTCCACACGTGCAGTCGGTCGCCCTATCTCACCGCTCTTCTCCATCTTTTATCCATGCAACAGTGCTGACACCTGACAGCCCCTATGCTAATCCGAGGAATCATTTTAGGTTAATGAGATCCAGACTGAACACTTGATATAATTTGCAAATAAATACAGTGGTCCAATCATCAATTTCCACTGATCCTTCTTGGACTTTAAAGTACAGCTGTCTGCAGATCACCTGGGAATGTCAACCTTGCAAACAGAAGTTATGAAGCATAAGAGAAAAGGAAGTCCTGAGCAATACTGCACTCACCAAAATTACAGGAAAATTCTAGGAAAACATGATAGGGAAAAAATAAATCTCAAAAATAATGTTTCATTTTGACATTTTATTTCAGAACTGGCCTCATTAGTCTTCAGTAGCTCTCAAACACTTCCCATTTCAGACAGAAAAAGTATTTTTTTAGTCCTTTAGAAATTTTTTCCTTATTTATGAAAGCTAAGGTAACATGTTCAGGTAACTAGCTCCCCCACCCATCTTTTTTTTTATTATTTTTTTTTCTATTATCAGTAGTTGCAAGCTCTACCTTTCCTTGTCCTTTCCAGATAGCCTGTCCAGTACAAGATGCTCTAACTACACAGTGATGTCCGGTACTTGAAGTTGCTTGAGATACTTCCATGATTTCCACACATTGCCCTCCCAATCAAATAGCTTATGCCAATGTTTTAATTCTAATATATTACTTTCTCATTTCTTATAACCTTATTTGTACAGTAATCTTAGAGTTCACCAGAATTATAACATAAAGTACAGCTCCAAAACCACATTGTTTTGGCTTGTCGTCTTCCACGTCATGTCATTAGCTACACACTCTAAATGAGAACAACTCCGTATTAATTCTTGGATTCCCTCTATGACATCAGGGGGACCTCAGGTGTCATCCACCAAGGTGCAATTCAATGTAGGAAAGTAATGCTCTCTTTATTTTTAGGTGGAAAGGGGTGACAAACATTCAATATTCCATTTTAATTTGGAACACTGAATGTTATTCGGAAGTTTCAAAACACTACCAAAGATTGGAAACCTAAATTACATGAGAGGAGCTGAAAGAATAGCATCTTCACAACACTCTCATTCCTGATAGCACAGTCTCACTATCTCACTGCTCTTCTCCATCTTTTATCCGTGCAACAGTGCTGACTATGCTACTCCAAGGAATCATTTTAGGTTATCTGCACGCACCACACACTTTCATACTTTTGGACTTTCAGGGCCAATTTATAACAATTTAAATTAGTAGCAGTCTTATGAAAAGAATTGTTACAAAAAGATCAGGCAGGCTAAGTGTAACACCATTGTAACAAGTTCTTAAAAAAAAGACTAACCTCTCTGAGATATGTTACAATAAATACACAGAAGTATTCTTTCCTGAGTAAATGGAAATACACCATATAAATATTTTAGGTTTACAGAAAATAAAACAAAGTGCAAAGAATCAGCCGGGTTGGAAAGGACCTCTGAGATCATCAAGTCCAACCCTTGATCCATTACCACTGTGGTTACTGGACCATGGCACTAAGTGCCTCATCCAGTCTCATCTTAAAAACCTCCAGGGATGGAGAATCCACCACTTCCCTGGACAGCCCATTCCAATGTCTGATTACCCTCTCTGTAAAAAATTTCTTCCTAATATCCAACCTAAACCTCCCCTGGCAGAGCTTAAGACCATGCCCCCTTGTCTTACTGGTAGTTGCCTGGGAGAAGAGACCATCCCCCACCTGGCTTCTACAATATCTTGCTCCTGAAGTAGCCACTAAGTTTTTGGTGTGTTTTTACTTATACTCACACACACACACGGAATTAAATTAAACTATAAAATTAAGATACAGACTTTATATCTTCTCTAACTTCAAATAAAACCCGCAAGGCCAACAGACTCACACATGCAACCCCCATCAAGTACATTTGCGCATAGGCAATTTCAGAAAGAGAAGCCCTAAAATGACTTGATGTTCATTGATACCATAAAATCACCATAGTTCTGGTGTAAGAACCTCTCTTTAGATACACAAGAGAGTTGTGGATGACCTGATTGTTTCTCTGGAGCTTCCATTTCATCATCTATTTGTTGCTGATCTTCAATGCCTGCAAAGACGAGAAGGATAAACTGTAATGAAAACAATAAAAGCAAAATAGTGCAAAAAGGGCACAAAACAAGAATGTCTCACATAGGAGTAAGACAAGCAAATAAACAGGAGCGATATGTCCAAAGGCAATCTTAATCCTCTATATTCTATTTTTCCAAGGGACAACAGGCCCCACAAGGATTTAGGTGACAATAACTCAGTCCAACATTTGGGTTTATTTAGTTCAGTACTAGCAGTGAAACAATGTCCCCAGTGCATGGCCAGCCACTGATACACTCATGGGTTGTAACATGCTAGCTTTACCAACAGTGTTTTAATATTTTTCCTTCAATACTGTTGTTTCAACCACGTTTTAATAGTTGAAATTCTGAATCAAATGAGTCCCTACCTTCCCTTTTTTGCAAACATAGTCTTCTGATTCTTTAAATAGGTTCTCAAAAATTATCTGAGTCTCATTAAGTATTTAAACTTACAATGTTTATCAAGAAAGTATTATTTTTCTTTATCTTTGAAGAGATGATTCTTATCCTCCTGACACTGGTGAATAGTTGCTTAATTATTGCTAAGCAATTAATACATCAGTTATTTTAAATATTTAATTTCAAACTTCTATGTTCTTAATATAAAAAAGCAACTCTTGAAAATGGCATCAAGCAGTCAGTCTATGCCATACAGCATATTTATATAAGTACATAATGCCTCTGTCATTTGAACTGTGAACAAAATCTTACCCTCTGCACTTTAATCAGACAATATCTTCCTTCAAAATAAGTTTACTAACAGTTAAAAATAAAAAAAAAATTATCCAAAACAAACAAAAAAATTATCCTCACATTCCTCATAAGAAAACCAAACAAAAATCAAAAAGCCCAACTCTGAAACACAAAAGAACAAAGGTTCATATTTTCCTAATTCAATAGAAAATGTGATAAAACAGATCCTTATTACCATGTGTGTTTTGGACAATGATTACAGTCTATCAGGTAGCCCTTTCTAACAGACTGCCTTCCAGTCATTTCATTTGTAATTTAAAGACAAACTTAACATAGATAATTTCATTACCAACAGGACACAGGATCTGAAGCTCATTCATATCTCAAAAAACATTACAAGAGAACGGGAGTTAAATTTGCAATTACCTACAGCTAGAGATGCAGTCCCTGTCACAAAAGGAAGTTGAATCACAGCATATTGATAATTACCAAAACATTACAATGGGGGAATCTTGTTCCACTCCTAGCTGTCTAGTGGACCTTTCATTTGATCCAAATAAATTTTATGTTATGATACTTCAGAACATTTATAGATACAGATTGTAACCATAATGTAGGACCCAAATAACCAAGGCACATGACCATCAAATAAGAAATTCTTAATAAAAGAACTTACAAGCCTTATTGTAGGCTAAGCCACTATTAACATAGACCAGAGCAGGCCAGTTTGAAAAACACAAAAATCACACACTCCTTTGCCCGGCTATACCAGTCAAAATGCAAAAAAAAAAATAAATATAGAAATAGACTGGCAGCATGGTAGACTTGTCAAAGTGTCTGAAAAGGCAAAGAATTGATTGCACACAATTAGAAACCTACAAAAAGCAAGTGATGCGGATAGGAGAAGAAAAATCCAGAACAAAGGTGGTCCTAACAAGATCAAGAAATACTACAAGGACATGGAGAACCACCGAAAAATCAGCGTCTCCAGGTCATGACCCACTTGCTTTCATCAGACTTTGCTTATTTTTAGTAAATGCTAAGACGATACAGTGTATCCTGCTGGCTTTGACAACGAAGTCAGAGCCAGAGGGTCATGAAACAATATGCAAATCTATTCAACTCCTTAAATTTTTTTTTGCAGTGAGCCAAGCAGGTTTCATCCCCACTGTAGGGATTGCTTTCCTGATTTCCTGTTGGTAGCAGATGGTGAACAGCTCAGGAACACTTCCCCAGTCCTTATTTTGCTCACATAATTGTAACTTGGATGTTGATCCTGCCACTTTGTTAACAGACAAAAAAGAGAAACAGCTTTCCCGGTGTTCTCTACAGAAGTAAGCTGGAAGCAGGCATTTTCTCCAAGCACAGACATAAAAAAGCCCAAAATCTCTACTTTCAGTAGGAGCATGAGCAAATCTGCAGTTATTTGATCATTTAAAAAAATATCTTTATGGTCATTCTTAACTAAACAAAATGCTACTTGTCTTTGAAAAAGCTAATAAATACACCTAGATGTGTCTGCAAGCAAGTGTACACAAGACATAACAGAGCTTGAAATATAATTGAACATCAGAGCGATAAAATTACTCTGGATTTCATAAATGTGAAATTTAAAAGAAAGCATTTTCCAGCAAAATATTCGTGCTATAATCAAAAAATATTGATTTTACTGCACAAAAGGTACTGGTGTTTCTCTCAGTGGTTTTTTTGAGTAGTAGGAAGACTATTTGAAATGAGGTAGTTTTTTACATTTTGGGGGTTTGGTTTTTGTATTGTTGGTTTCTGGTTTTGGGGTGGATTTTTTTCAGACACAAATCCAGCTTTCTCTGAACTTGACTACAGAGTTAGACAGATCAATTGCAAGCTGTCAGATCAAAGACTGTGCCTGACTAGGTTGGACAGGCATTTTAATTTTGCCTTCATCTATTTCTATAAACAGCATAAAACCCACATTTCCTTTTTTTATTAGGACAAGGATATCTAAGATTCATCATAAGGAAGATATTTACCCCTCACAATTGTTGGTTTGATTTTAACAGTAATAGAGTTAAGGGCTGCACATTACACGATTTAAACAACATACTATTGAACATGTGGGGGAAATGGAGAACTAGGTGGAGCACTATCTAGAAAAATTAAGGTTATGTTAGCACAAAAAATCATAAAACTCAGAGTTGACTTCCTCCTTTAAAGACTCATTTCCTTGCAGCAGCTCCTCATTTACATCCATCATGATCTCAAAGCCTCTTCCAGAACTGTTCTGCAAATTCTGATCAGTGGTGGCTGAACTGAAACCATAACCAGCCCCAGCAGATCAATTCAGGGTGCAAAAGCATCACCTCCTTCCCCTGACTTGAAGGGTAACATAAACATTTATACCAGAATTTTAGCCCAAAGGAAAGCAGATTATTGTTCCGCTTCTGTCATAAGTACAGGGGAGGTCAGATTTCTGTCTTGTGGCAGTCCCCATTTCCGAACATATTTATGGGCCAAATTTATAATATCTGCTTCATATAAAAATGAACTTTCCAGGAAGGAACTCTGTCAATCTGGACTATTCAGATACCACCAAACCATTCAGAAGTTGAAGGTGCTGTTTAAGGTCTAAATAAGCAACAACAGATGAGTTCTTCAGGTTTTTTGTTTGTTTGTTTGTTTGTTTTGTCTGCACTCCTCAGCTGCTGTATTTAAGTTAGATTTCAAAATTTACTGCTTTCTGTGGTCAGCCTGGCTCAGGACTGCCTGGCATCTTAGGAAAAGCAGATACTAGAGGAAAAGACAAAGCAACAAGCCATAATCTTATGTTTGATATTAAATTGTAGCAAAGCCAATTAAGCAGGAAGTTGCTACAGAAACCCATGACACTTCTATGCAAAAAGAAAGAGAAGTGTATCAAAACATGTACATGAAAGCAAAATCTATCAGCAGACCAGACTGTGAAACTGCTATTTACTCTAACTGCAGGTGGTTTAAAATTACAGGTTTTAAAGCTATCATTTGGAAACAAAGTAAAAACTACTATCATTGTTTGGCATCAGAGTTTTATACAACTGGCATGCCATCAGTGAGTGAAGCATGTTTACATTAAAGCATATCAAATATAAAATGCAAAGCAGCCTACAAATTCAGGGGCAGAGAGGGGAGCATGGGGAGCCGAGACAAAAAGCACATGAAACCACATTAGTCACCTCACTATTTTATATTTGAAATACAAGTCAAGGATTGTATTTCTTTTAGGAAGCTAAAACTTCGCTGCAGAACCAGAGAAGTACAGTTTCTTCCAGGAACCTAAAATTAAAATGGGTCCAACACAAAGAGCCAGATCAACTTTTGAGATAAAAACTCAGACCCCAAATAACAGAAAAAGATATCTCATTTGGACAGTCTAGACTACGAGAAATTCAAAAGCATTACGGAAATGGAAAGGGCTAGAAGATGTCTAGCATTACAGTTTATGGAAGGATTAACCATTGCCTCATTTTCCTCTGAGTACGCTGAGTACTTTCTATCAGGCAATAATGAGTCCAAACTGAAATGAAATTTTTGTCACATTTACAATCACCAGTAGGACTTGTGGTTCTGTGTTGACACTTAAAAACCAAAACACAACAAATGGGTTTTCCTTGCAGAAGGGAATCAGTCGTCAGACTGCAACTTTTAAAAGGAGACTGTGAGAAAAGATCTACAAAAAAATCTTATAATGTGACTGCACAATGCTTTCTGAACATATATTGCTCTATTCATTTCCGAATTGACAGTGAAAGTGAAATGCATAAGATATGCTTGTAGTAATAAATTACTGCTTTAATTATATTCATATTTCTTGATTACGGTATTTACAAGTCTTTCCATGCCAGTTGCATTCCAGTTTAAAAGGATAGATCTGAGAAAGCTGAGAAACACTGGCAGACAATCACGACTACATAACACAATTAATGACAACACTGTGTAACTAATTCAGATTTTGTCTCTGCTGAATTCTAAATTCTCTCAAGTGAGACTGCTTTTTTCAACAACAACAAAAAAACCCTAAAAAGTGAAAAAGTATTAAGGTCCTGAATTAAGATCACTTTCTGTAGTAAAGATTAGAATGACATGTGGATTTCTGTTTGCATTCTGTTTTTGCTTTGACTAACAAGTAAATTTCTTTTTTTTTTTTTATTTCAAATCCCAGTTCTGTGATTCCGCTCTCAAATTGCATGATTTCAAAGTAGCACCATCAAGAATATTTAAGGAAACACTTGAGCATTTCTGTAACTATCAAATTATCTTGAGAATACCTCAAGGAAGGGAAGAATTAGTCAGAATTTATCTTAGCCTTCTTTATAAATGGGAAAAAAAAAAAAAGGTAAATTGGCTGCAAATGCCTAATATTGAGAAGTTATTAGTTGCATATCAGCAGATGACCCATTTTTCTGTTCTTCTGAGACTTACAGAAGGGAATCAGTACCAAATTTTTTTAGTCCTAAAAGTTAATTTTTATCAAAATGTAAAGGTCTATATACAGTTATGATATCTATATATCTCATTATTCTCCTGCTACAGCTTAAGACTCACACTGCCGATGGTGTTAAATATTAGTAGTACACAATATAAACATCTGCTCTAAATGGCAGGGCAGCAGCTTAGGATGAACTTTCCCACCTTGACACTCTTTTGCAACAAACAATTTGCCTCCTGCAGGAAACAGGGTTGCACTTTTAGTGGCAGAGTTGCAGTTAGTAGCAGACAATGCTCCTCTGGTTGACAGGCACTCAGTTTGCAGCTCCACCAGGTGCTGCTCCTTTGACTTGCTTGTGAGAGAAGGGGGAAGCAGAAACTCAACTATAGCCTTAGCATGTGTCTGAAGTTTTAAGAAAAGTTTGTTAAAAACCTCTTACTGCCTGAGTATTTGCCTTCTGTTTTGAACCCAAAGTCATTTTAGGTAAACTCTACATCAATGTGAGGCACATTTTAGCTGAGTATAAACTACTGTAGGACAAGTCCTGAGAAGGCCAGAGGTTAGAATTTTTCTGCCTGCCTTAATTAAACAGATAACTTGCAATAAGACAATTAAGTCAATACCAGAGCCAAAGGGATAAAATCACTGGCTAACAGTAGAAGAACATCTTGAATAGTTCTTTTAAACATTTTCAAAGTTTCTTGGGTCTGAGGAAACCCAGTTATTATTCCAAGATTGTGTCCAAGAATCCTCCAAGCTATTTGCAGTAAAAAGTGGTTGTATCATGCTAGATCAGACTAGTTTCCTTCTATGAAACTAGTAACATTTTTAAAATGGTGAGAAACAATTGAACTCTTGTCTGTATCTTAGCAAACTCTTGATGTGGTCATGTTTGAGACCTCAAAAGTCAGTCATGTTCTTCATGAGGCTATCATAATGAACACACATAACAGACTGGAAATATACACTGAGAATCTTCCAATAGCTCACTTAAAACATAATGATTCATCACAGACAGATCTGAAGGGGTCTGTTCTACATCCAACAACACATAGTATTTTCATTAGTGACCTTAAGGGTTTAAATGGAAAACAGAATTGGAGAACAGAACAAGATAAAAATGGAAAAGGACCTGAAGCTGAAGTGTCTTGAAAAAAAGGGAAAACAAACCACAAATGACTAGGCATAACTGGCTAGGTGAAAGCCCTCAAGGGTCAAAAGTTATAATGCATCCCAAGGCGAACCTAAGTAATGCACCATGTGAAGGACAAAGTAAATCAGCATGACATAGTACAGAAAGTGAACTAAAATCTAGAGGACACCTAAGTTAGTCTCTCCTTTCTTCCGGACATTAACAAAGCTATCAGAACAGTAACATCCAGTTTGAGGTGTCATATCTCAAAGAAAAAGGGTAGTTGCAGCAAGCTTCACACAGTGAAGCAAGACTGTTGAAAGGATTTAAGGGACATAATCTGTAAGGAAAGAGAATATACATCTCAACCTTGGAAAAAAAAGAAAGTCTTTAATGCATCTCTGCAAGAGAATTAAAATTACATCTTCTTCCAGTATCAAATACAAATGAAGAGAAATCTGAATTTTAACTGGAACAAGGGAAATTTAGGTTAGATAAGAAAACCCACTAGCTGAATAATTAAATGGTGTAATAGCTTTTCCAAGAGTGTTGTTGTAATATCATATTTGGGACTAACTAAAGTAATTAGGCAAACATTTAGCTCAGATCAAGTTTGTTTTCTATTTTGGTAACAGCTGAATGCAGACTTGTAATAGAGACAGCAATGCACATCTTAAATGCTCCTTTTAGTGAAGTCTACAGCCTTGACAAAACAGCTCATTACTGCTTTGTAACTACAAGGTCATTGAGCATAGCATAAGACTTTCTCAGGCTTAAATCCCAAGTAATTTTTTTTGTGAGTTCTATTTTCTGTAGAACCTAGAATTAAACAGAAATCATACTCTTTAATTTACCTATGGACATAGATTTCTTTTTTGTTTTATTCACAGATCTGCCTGTTCACAGTTGACATGATCAAAGCAATGCATTTAAAAATAAACTAAAAAATAAAATAATTTAATAAAAAAAGAACTATAAGCTATAACATTCAAACCAAGAAGCCCAGAACATACTCAGAACTGTAAAAGCAGCTGCTATGAAACTGGTATGTAAAAGGTGTATACCATGGGGAAACTTTTCACAGTAGTTACAAAAATAAAAAGTCAAATAAACATGAAACTTTAATGCTATTTTAGAGAATTAAATAACAGCATTTAAAAAAACCCAGTATGTGTTCTTCCTGACTCCTTGTTTAGATCGCATACTTTAGATGTTTATATGCTTTCTCACTTCTTCCCAACATACTCTCACATCCAATATCCATTCTGTACATTCCAACAGTCCCTTAAAAACAAACATGACAAACATAAAAACTTGCAGTTTTGTCATTGTTGAGAGACAAATTAATGCTTTCTGATAGTACTTTCCTCCTGAGATGTCTATGAGAAAGTCTTGATTTGGCTTTATCTTAAGTAAGGGCTTTGCTTCTTTCAAATTTATGTTTTGCACTACATTTCACAGTTTTAATACTCCTAGACCACCTTCTCAGTAACTTTTTCTCCAGTAATTCTAGTGATACTACAATAAAGTACTACAAAAGAAAGTAGAAACGCCAATTCAAGAAAATAGAGTGTTATCAAATGCATATTTTAGCCTTTCTCTACCAAATAGCTTAGAATAACCTCTGCATGCCAAGCAAGAAGATGAGATTTAGCATAAAAGACTGATGTTTCATTCATACCATGAGGAATCTTTTAAGAACAGAAATATCCACCAGCCAAAAGCTCATCATGCACCCTTCTAATAGAACACTGTAACTTATTAAGCAGAGCAATTTAAATCAAAACCTTAAAGAATGAGATGAAATACTAAGTAAAGATTTCAATTCCCAATCAGTATGTATGCTTTTTAACAAGCAAGTGCCTACAAAACCACAAATTAGTAATAAAGAAAGAAATAAGAAAGAAAGGAAAGCAGACAAGTGTTAAAAGAGAAACTTCATACTTTGAAAGTAGAAGATGAAATACATACTTTGGATTTCAAACTACATATCTATTTCAAACTCTGCAGCAACTTCAGTTACAGCAAAACATTTAAGAGCATATCAAATGTAATATTCAGAACCATGATACTATGTAAACTAATTTACACAACTTTGTGCCTTTACAGAATTTTTAAAGCATAGTCTGTTTTATGAAGATCTGATGCAATTTGATACACATGCAACCCTGTATTCCATTCATATTAAAATAAATAGTGCTGCCATTTGGCAATGTAAAACAACTAGAAAACATGTTATTCTATAAAATGGACTTTCTTCCTTTCCTAAATAAATAAATACATGAATTCAATTAAGTCAAATGGATGAACACCTTAGTGGAAGTGGCCCAGGACAGAGCAGTGTACCCACAGCACATGATGAATGGATCCATTGCATACTCTGCTATGAGGCCTCTTATGCAGGGTAGATGGAAGCAGTACAAGCCAAAGGCCCATGCAGTCAAGGTGAGTACTTTCCCACTTAATTTTTTTTCCTACACACTATCTGAAACTATTCTCAAAAGTCTTTTTTGAAGTCCCAGCTTGCTTACAAGCAACAAAAATGAAAAAGAGGATTGCTATCATGTGCTGTGGAGTATTATGTCTTTGAAACCCCTTTCTTGATGGAAAAACAGAGATACAATTTACTTGTTTAAACAAAGGCAAGCTTA
Source organism: Cephalopterus ornatus (assembly GCA_013396775.1). Taxonomy (NCBI): domain Eukaryota; kingdom Metazoa; phylum Chordata; class Aves; order Passeriformes; family Cotingidae; genus Cephalopterus; species Cephalopterus ornatus. The sequence continues at coordinate 364,737 of VZRE01014230.1, read as the reverse complement.
TTCTAGGTACCACACAATTTCCATCTACAAAGACAATATTTCCTCTGACTGACATCTAATTTGATAATCTACAAGTGTTTTTCTGTCCTCTGGAATTGGGAGTCAATTATTAAAACAAACATCTGAAACCTTTATCTTCTTATTATCTCAATAGAGTTTACAGTTTAGTCCACTCATTCATATGAGTCTACTCAGACTTTAGTAAAACCTTAGACTCTCCCACAGCATTCTCCTGGAGAAGACGGTTGTCTGTGGCTTGGAGGAGTATACATTTTGCTGGGTAAAAAAAATAGCTGGATGAATGTGCCCGAAGAGTGGTGGTGAATGGAGTCAAATCCAGTCAACATCCAGTCCCAGGTGGTGTTCCCTATGGCTCAGTATTGGGGCCATTCCACTGTCTGGATGAGGGGTTCTGAGGGTACCCTCAGAGAATTTGCACATGACACCAACTTGGGTAGGAGTGTTGATAGACTGGAGGGCAAGAAGGCTCTGCAGAGGAATATGAACAAGTGAGATTGATAGCCCAAGGCCAATTGTATGAGGTTCAACAAGGCCAAGAAATGCGTCCTGCACTTGGATCACAACAACCCTATGCAGCATTAAAGGCTCTGTGAGGAGTGGCTGAAAGATGCCTGGCAGAAAAGGACCTGGGGATGCTGTTCAACTGCAGCTGAACATGAGCCAGCAGTGTGCCCAGGTGGCCAAGAAGACCAATTGCATCCTTGCTTTTATGAAGAATAGTGTGGCCAGCAGGACCAGGGCAGTGACTGTCTCCCTGTACTGGGCACTGCTGAGGGTGCACCTCAAGTCCTGTGTTCAGTTTTGGGCACCTCACTACAAGAAAGACTTTGAGGTGCTGGAAAAGTCCAGATAAGGACAACAGAGCTGGTGAAGCATCTGGAGCACAATTCTGATGAGGAGTGGCTGAGGGACCTGGGTTTAGCCTGGAAAAAGAGGGTGATCTTATTGCTTTCTACAACTACCTGAAAGGAGGTTGTAGTGAGATGCAGATCAGTGTCTTCTCCCAGGTAACAAGTGACAGGATGAGAGAAACTGGCCTCAAGTTTATTGGAAAAAATTTCTTAATGGAAAGGATTGTCAAGCGTTGGCACAGGCTGCCCGGGAAGTGGGGAGTCACCATCCCCGGAGGTATTTAAAAGAGGTGTAGATGTGGCAGTTAGGGACATTGTTTGGTGGGGGGACTTGGCAGTGTTGGGTTAATGTTGGATCTGGATGATCTTAGAGGTCTTTTCCAACCTATGGTTCTGCATCTCATAGCTGTAGTAACCTTCATCACAGCACTAACTGAGAAATGTCATCTGTCATCCAGAGTGACAAACCATTCTTTAAACACATTTATTATTAATAAATAACATTGTACACATTTTTCAAAGCATGGCCACTCTATATATCTTACTCAGTTGAGTTCACACTTCTTTATCAATTACCCTTATACTAGACATTGCATGACAAGTAGAAGATGAATGGAAGTAGTAAAGAAAAATTCTATAAGCTAGACACAGCACAATGCCCTGATGAATACATAAAATAAAGACACTATTTACTTTGGAAGTTAACAGTAACAATAGAGTAACATAGCAGAATAGCCTTGTATCCTGGACACACCTTTATTCCAAGCCAGATGTGGCATGCCTCTGGAGTTCATTGGATTGCTTTCAAGAATAATCGATATTCATTGGTAGTTTAAATGTTTCTACAGGGTTATATTGTTACCAGATATACTTGAAGTGAAGCCTTTATAATCTCAGAATGGAGTTTTTTTAAAAGCATTGCTTTGTCAGAATTAAATTATGATATGAATGGAAAGTTCATTCCTAGGAGATGAAAGTATCTCTAAGACATTAGAAGGACATTAAATGACACTTTAGGAACACAGATCTGCTATAAAAAGGCTTTGCACTTTCTTTTTTTCAAAACCTAGTGGATTATATGAGTCAAACCGGCATCTTAGAACTCAACTTTTTGCTATGCCATTACATAATACTCATGGAAACCCATGTACAGGCATGTTAATCAAGAAATTTTGCACCATAACTAAGTAATTTGCTGAGAATCTTTGCTCGTATATGGTGGTTGATCCAAAACATGGGTTTGTCTATCTTGAAAGGCAAGGTTTAGCCAAAGTGTTGCTTCTTGCCTGTAAGCACACATTTGTTTATCTGTTTTCATGAACTCCTAAATTCTTAGTCTCAGTGGACTGCGGCAAGAAAAACAAATATATTTAAGAGTAAGAAAAGCATCAACAGCTCAACAGGATTTGTTCTTTTCTTTCATTGCTTGAGTCACAAGGAACATTGCCTTGATAATTACTACCGTCACTATGCACCGTATTGTCTTTAAATAACTGATTTCTATACCCATTATACAAAATAATATGATGGGAACAACATTACTGATGAAACAACAGCAGTTTCAAACAACAGAATTCCTGAAAATAAGGCGCTTAAATCCTCTGTAAGGTTATCCCAGATGTGATATAGTGAGCATGTCAGAATCCACTGTCCATAAGGTAGAATAATGGAAATAAGGAGAACTATTTATTCCATTGACAAAATAAGCACTTACACCCACACTACTCAGTAGAAACATTGTCAAACACAAATGATAAAGTGAATTTGCAGGTTGATAGGACAAATTATTTCTATTCTTTTGAGGATGTACAATGGGTAGGAAAAATGGGTGGGGGAGATGGGAGGGGAGGAGGTGGGAGAGGGGGGAGTCTAGATGAAGCTGAGTGTAGGAAATATCAAAAATACTAAAAAAATTCTCTGACAAGTTATCTGTCATGATTATACAATTAACATATTTAGAAATCAGTTTAAAATATTATCTACTTTTTTCAAATAAGCTCAAAAAAACACCCAAACCCAACCCAAACCAACAACAAACAAACAAACAAACAAAAGACAACAAAACCAAAAAAACAACAAACCAGCATATCCAATTGTTTAGAGCCTACCCAGGATGGTAAAATCTTCATGTTGATGCAAAATTAGAGGGATGGCATATTTCTTTGATATAGTAAGGTCCAGCTGATCTTCGATAGTCTGGCTGCCACCCTGCTGTTCTCCATTTCCAAAGCCAAAACATGACACTTGGATAGCTGTGGATCTCCTACTTAGCTCCATGAACTTTACAACCACTTGAAGTACCTCCCTCAGAATCTCCTCACCCTCTCCCATCACTGAAGGCTGTTACTTAGAAACGTTAGTTTTAAGATTCTGAATTCATGATTTTTCCTAACACTGGGGTGTGGGGAGTTTTTCCTAACAGTTCCACAGGTGAGCATAATAAAGTTATGTTTTCATCCAATAGAAAACTGTTAATTCATAGTCTTTACCTTTTTAGTAAAATTCAGAAAACTAATCAAAATACTGAAAAAAAAAAATCAGTATTAACCTGTGAGGCTTGAGTTAAGGAAGACATATTTAGATAATAAGAAAGTGAAAATATTTTAAAACAAAGCACCTGCTCTAACCCTCTAGCGCAGTGTTTCTTTTCAATGTTTCAACACATCTCACTTTTCTAGTTTCAGTGGATCATCACAGTTGCAAGATACCAAGTTATTTGAGAAAGACAGCAACATAGCGATTGACTAACATTAGTATTACCTGGGAAGCTATTTTAGGATGCTTGATCAGACAAACAGATGGTCATTCATCTGAGAGTCAAGAGCAAATGCTATTAGTACACTTTAGAGCAACTATTTCCTTACTATTGCAATCTCTTCAAAACTTGCAACTCTTGCAACTTGAGTTAGGACTTTGAGGAGGTTTGACATATAAGTGACTGTCAAAGCATATTTCTCGCTTGTTGTTCCAGACAACAACCCAATACTTGGCTATATGAAGACAGAAATAACATGTTTTCTGAAACATTTAACCTCTTCATCAAAATAACCTCCAAAATCTTTATTAAAGCCTAATTTAACAGGAGATAGATAAAACAAAGTGACCTTGTTCTGAATGATGAAATTAAAAAAATGATGAATGCACAAGGTTTTGAGCAAAAGATACAGACGGTGTTAGCAAACAAAGAGAAATTACTGGAAATTCAGCTCATCAGAACATTATGCAAGCTATCTCTTTAAACCCCACATTGTTTCCACTGGAAACAGAAGGCTAAGAATCATTGATTACCTGAGCACAAAACATGTGGCTATACACAAAGCATGTATAATAGTATTCTATGCACCAGCAGAAAAGCTGAAGTACTTTTTCTTTTCTGCAAAGCCAAATCCCAGTATAGTAAATATCACTCTTGTCTTAGCATAATTCATGAAGTTCTCACTTCACAAAATACTCACTATTTTTTGAACAATCCCAAAAAAACCTTCTGCAGTGGGCTCCATGTCACTCAGATGCTGTGGCCAATATTAGCTAATGGCATAGCTAGTACAAAACCAATGCCCTGTACCTTGCATACCTTGCGCAAATCATGACAGCCTGCTTAGCTAACCTGAGCAGCCACTAGCCATTCTTATTCTAACTCCTTCGACAGTTTTGACAGAATAACTCTGCAAGATGGAAAGGGAAGCTAGATTAAGGTAGAGGTACAACTGTAGACAGACAGTCCTACACCTAAACATCATCATCCAGCACATGTCTTACTACAATGACAAGAACAACAGATTTCAGAGGACAGCTTATACATTTAGATGGAAAAAGGAATCTGTTTATACAAATATTTCACTGTTATGACTACTTATTTTGACTTATTTTCTTCAGACTAAGTGCAAGCTTTTCATGTATGTTCAGTGCATTCAGTATCTTATGCTGTTTTGCCATTCCGAAGTGTTACACACCAAGTAATAATTTACTACATAACACTGCTTTCCTAAGCTCATTGTACTATACAGACTGTAAGAACAACATGCACCTATTTATGTGAATTTCTATCTTAAGCAAACAAACTCTTTACTGCATTCATTTTCATTTTACCAAAAGATTAATATAGTCACATACTGCATGAGAGACAGCTTAAAATTAAAGCATTACAATCCCTAAACTGTAGTGTGATAAGAAAGTCTCCATGGTGACAGGAAAATCCCCTTCGCAATATTATGGCTAGACATTAAATTTAGCACTTCTTACAATTTGACAGTCATTTTAGCAACAATAAACCATACAAATATATGTACATATTACATATAGGGGGAGAGTAGGCACAGTTACATGTGCTACAGAGCTCCATCTATGCGCTACAAATCCTTGCATATCGCAAGATGTTCAGTCAGTTTCATTTTCTATTTGGTATCCCAGTAAATCTCAAAAACCTCAAGTTCATAAATACTACCAAACTCAGTTTTGAACAGGATAAAGTCACTCTCTAATGCCAAGGGAGAACTTAACTCACAGGTGTTTGCTCAAAATGCTGAAACAGCTCAGGTCTCATAACTAGAGTTTCTGAAGGACAAAGCCAAATTATTTCTGCCAAGCTTCACATTTCATGAGAACTCTGTTATATAGCCCCAATTTAAACATGATTATATTTGGTGTTTGGCTGGATGTACCACACCGAAAATTGAGTTTTTATTTAGGACTATCATTTTAACTAAACACAACCTGTGGCTCAGGCACAGATGGATTAAGTGTGATACCTCATCAGCTAGTAATGCTATGTTAAGCCTAAATTTAAAAGTTGAAGTTAATACTTTAAATACATTCATTTCTCCATGCACAGAAAATCATATACACAGCTACTTTTGAATTTTTGAATTTTTCTTACCATCACAATCAATCGTAAACTTAAGCAGAAAAGCAAGCAACATGTGCAGAAAAGATTACTATTTGTAATCAGTACACACAGTGTATGTTCTTTAGTTGGCAGCTAGAAAGAAATAAATCCCATTGTTTTTACTAAAAAGTAGAAGACTCTCTTCTAAGTTGACAATTGTCTTTCGTTTTTTTAAATGATCCTACTAAATATTTGGGATTGGCTTCATTTGTTTTTTAAAATGCTTATTACTCCTTAGAAGAACAAATTCCTTCTGTCAAATTACCATAAATATTGCATCAATACTTAAAATTATTCAACTTTCCCCTACCAGTGAAAATGCTAAGAGTTATAGGTGTGTTTACTGAGGTTGCAAAACACAATAAGAATGCTACCACCTTAAGTGGACATTATAAGCACAGAAATGCCTCAACATCAGAAGTCCAGGCACTATAGCTTCAAGATTACAGTTTCCTAAACCCTGCATTGAAGACCCCTCATCATGAGCCAATCTTAGTTTATATTGAACTTGAACTGAACAAAGCAAACAGCATCCTTGTCCTAAGAATCTCACAACCTGCATTTCATACTCAGAGTGTCCTAAAAAACAGCTGTCAAAAATTCACAATTGATATTTCTATTTTTTAGTAAGTTATTCCTCCCACCCTTCCCCCTTTAGAAATCAAGCAGAATCACCCAAAATAGTGATAGAGGTTCCCTACATTGCAGTGTAATTACCATGGCTAAGAAACAGTTTTGAAAGGTAAAAGCTTCCCTGTTTCACAAAGATAATTTTAAAGATGATTTATTTCAAGATACAGTTAAAAGTAGGGTATGGAATCTTGAATACGCAAATGTATTCATACATCTTCAACCCTCAACATGACCATAGGTATAATTAATCTTCTTATATTCAGAATTAATTCCCTATGTTCTGTGTGTCTATTAAATCTCATCTTTAGTTTTATATATTATACTTGCCTCAGTCTCAAAGTGGGGAGATTTATTATGCTTACTTGTTGAAAGACTCTCATTGTTCAGGCTATTAGGTTGATTCATCGTCAAGTTTTTAAAGGTCAGCTGCAAACCCACAAACAGCCTGACAAACAACCAACCTTTGTAGATGAATATCAGATTTACGTGATATTATATCATTCTCATACTCTTGTAATTTGCAACAATCTAGTTCATGACATGTCATTTAAAGATATGCACATCTTATGAATTATACGAATTATTCATGGCTTCAAACCACCAATAAATTTTCAGAACTGTCGTCCTTTCTTGGTACCTGTTCCCATTTATATAATTTCAGTTTCAAATAATTTATTGAGAATTCAAACTGATAACCAAGAGCATATCTGAATTTGAGTGCTTATTTCTCGATTACATGATCTCCAGTAAAGTAGTTCAACAAAAGATACTCAAATGAAGGTATCACTATACCGACCATATAGCATTAGTTAGTTATATATTGATCATGTTTTATTTATATCTGGAAGAAACAAGAGTGCCGCATTATTGCAACATCACAGTGGATATAATTGTCTTTTGCGTGTGCTTACACACATATACACATCAGCCAATAGCCATTTAGCATAAGTGTTGGGCTCTTAGTGCAACTGGAGATTTACAGACCACATGAAGAAAACATGGAGACAATGACACCATGAGAATTTTCAGCTTACATTTCATAAAAATTGAAGTTTAATATAGAAAGAAAGAGATGTAATAATGGTGAAAAAGTTGGGTTCATGCCGAGTTGGGAGCTCCGATCCCAACACTAGTCACTTGCTCTACAGTAAATAATTCATTCTACATTTTCAAGCTTTTTCAATAGGAGAACAGTATTCTTTTATCCATATGTGTTGACTGGGAAAAAGAATCACAAAAAAAATATTTTACTTCTTTGATATGTGAAGTGGCAAGAGTCAGAGACTATATATATATATATGCATATGTTCTTGCTGGAAAAGCCCCAGATAACAGTACATGGAAATTTCTCATCTAAAGATATATTTACCTCTTGCAGGAGGATGGAATCACTTGACTGATATTTGGGATATTTACAGTTAACAGTTTATTCATTGTTCTACTTCTTTTTGAAAATGCAAGTCCTTTTTTCTGTACAATGATTAGTATCTCTCATAGTACTTGCTTTTTGTTTTTGCAAGTCACTTGACTAGTTTCTCAGCATTACTGACTGAATTATTGATCTCACTTACTGTACGCTTGTAGTTGACATTGATCACTTCAGAATCCTTTGAAGGTGCTGTATTTCTTCACTATAAAATTGATATCTCTAGGCATTGCAGTGTCAAAAAAAACCCCAAAAAACCAACAAACAAAAAAACCCCCATGAAATAGACACAAAGGTTCTACCAGCAACAACATCAGAATGGGTTTTTGGAAATCACAAAGCAGAAATAAATGCACTTAACAGCCCTGAACTGTGGCCAATGAAGATTTTAAACACTAAAATAAGTCACAGTGGCAACCACATGGCAATAAATGACGTCTTTTCAACCATCCTTCACATAATCTTTATATGAAACAAGTCATTACTTCCAAAATAAACATGACTATGGAATTTCCTTAAAGGTTCATTAAAACCATTGTACACACCATTGATTTCTCAGAGGTTTATAAGCACTTGCAAGTGGTCTATTACATGCCCAAAAGCTACAATGTTACAAAAGGAGAGAGGGTACAGAAAGGAATACAATACATTGATACTACCATAGTGCATATGCTATCATTTATGGGGAATCCTATTTTGTGCAGAGCAATTGATTTCCATCCCACCCTTGGGTTTCTCAGGAGCACACAGATTACTGGAATTTATAAATTTATTAATGCGTATTATCTCACGTCTCCCCTTTTAAATGGTATGTTTTAATCCTATACATTATGAAGTAATCCTGGGATATATTTTCCATACATGATAACTGCATATCAGCAGTAGGAATATTTCATAACATAGCATAAAGGTCCTTTAATTTCATCCACGGTGAGCATAACCTTCCAAAATTATATTTATAGGAAATACTTGGCACTCTACCACTTTTTATCCTGGTACTCCAAATTGCCTCTGTTCATAACAATTTAAAAAATAAAAATAAAAACAAAAACAAACAAACAAACAGAGCATAGAGTAGTGGGTGTTTGATTTTTAAGTTTCCTGAATGTCAGAAAGAGACCAGCTTACTCAACATGACCAAGTTATTTTACAAAGATCAGAGACACACTGAACCCCTGGTTTAACTATTAGATGATGCCTTTAATACATAGTAACGATGCTAAAGTGGAGCCAGAGCTTCTAAAGGGTGTCACTTGATTTCAGTTTTCTTTGACTATAAACTTCAAGCACAAAAGAGATGACTGTGTAAAACAAAAATTCAAGGATACAAAGAAAAATAAAGGTTATATCATCAAAGACAAAGGCACCTGTGATCCCACTTTCATTCTCATGTTAAGTTTCCCATCTGGAATACGTCTGACTACAGCTTGAGAGGAAATCAACATCTCATGGGAGACATAGCATAGTCAAGGAGCCAAAAGAGTAAGAAGTAGTTGAATTAGCCTTCAAGACAATGTGTAACATTTTCAGAAATGAAAAGCTTATGTTTGTGTTATTATTTGTTTCATTGTTTTGCAGTAAGGACTCAAGAACAGAGAAAAGTGGACAAAAGGACAAATTCTCTAATAACCTCTTCAAGTAGATCATCTGGTTAAATACACTCTTATTGTTCATTTATTAGAGGAGAAACACCTTGAGTTGGCCTTTCAAATCTAGCAAATTTTGGCAGAATACTCTTGGCTAGGTACTAAGGTTATTAATGATAAAATGTACCCTGAGGCTCAGGCAAGAATGTGCATATATTTCAAGCTTACTGCTGTTACAGAAATTGGCAGCCCTGAGATCCACCTGAATAAAGACTATCACTCTCCTCCAGTTTTTTCATTAGTAGACTCTCCAGTTCCATTCCTTCAAGGCTTTTAAACTGTCTGTTCTCCTCACAGCATTTTGATATGCTCCTCTGACAGGGTACTCCAGAAAGGCACCATTATTATTTGCAACTGCACCATATACCACCCCCTTCTCCCTTAAAAAATAAGAATAAAAAAAAAAATCTCTAAAGTGTAAAGAACACAACTTGAAGGGAAGAGTTCACCTTAGAACTCTGTAAAGAGAAAGAAGCCATTTGTAGAAAGCCTCATCATACTACATGTCTGCAAACTTCTACCACACCTACCTGCCGTTCCAATTCCACATCCTGCCTATTTTTTATTTTTTTTTCTGCACAACAGCAGTAGAATTAATGGAGAGTACACTCCTGGCTCAAACACCAGCAAGTTATCATAATCTTAATGTGTTATGCTGCCAGGCTGAAGTAGCCATCTGCCTGCATGCTTTTAGCCCACTTCAATTATAAGAGAACACAATTTAGCTTAATCTTCAATGTAAGAGCTAAATGTGAGATAATAGGACTTAGTTCAAATCTGAAACTAAACTGCATTATCTCTCAATTTGACAGGCAAAGCATGCACCCAACTAATGGATAGCAAAGGTTAGCTGAAGGGAGGAAACTTGTTAAGCCATTACAACTCAATCATGCTAATGAAAGGTTTAATCTAATGTGCTTTACAGCATATCTGCAGCCGTAAGTGCAGTTAAGGATGCATCCATGAATCAGTACTCCAGCTCAGATGAGACACAATAATTCACAAAGTTGTATATTTCATTCACAATGCCTGACAGATCATGTAACATTCATATATACTCTAGAAGAAAACATGGCTAGTTTGTAAGTCAAACAAACCTGAATGTGCAGCATTCCACCTCAGACAATCCTCCTTTTTTGAGGAAGCTGCTAATCTATTGTTAATAGATCGTGCAGAAGATTTATTTAGTGTTCGAATTTGAGGATCCTGTTTACAAAGCAAATAAAAGTAAAAACTACATCCAGTTTACTGTACTTTGTACATGGCTCCAGTGTCACACCTGGTGTTCAATAAGGTTGTTGTGGATCTCCATCACATGCTGGGACCATACAATAATTGGCTATGTCTCAAAGACATGGATGACTATTTGATTTTTCAAAGAAAGTAGTACCTGTAAGAAATTACCTTTTTTAGTTTACACATACCCATACTTAGTAAATTCAGCAGACAACACACTGTGAAAAATGACTAAGATTTTTTTAATCTTAATTTTAAAATATAACAAAAAAGGCAGCTTCTCTAGTATTAAGCTGCTGTGCCTGAGAAAAAATTATGTTCCTTTCATATGGCTGTTATTTGCACAGATACATTCTCTGAACTTACATACCTGAAACTTTCCAACAATACTGCCTTTGTTGCAGTCAAAAACACCACAACTTATTCTAGCATTCTTGTTGCTTAATAATTTGGAAAGACATATTTTATTTTTAAATAAATCATAGTGTTCTTGACCAAGCTTAATCTAAGTTTACTACATGGGCTTCTGCTACAACACAGATAACTGTTCCATTATGCCAAAGTTATTTGGAGCCAAATTATGATGAATTATCAGGCAACAAGAGTTAAAAAAGGGAGCCAAGGCTTCTATTCAGAATGAATACTAATAAAGTTAAAAACCACCAACAAAATTTACTACACTTGCACAAAACTCAACTGATTGAGGATCCTGAAAACCACATAAAATAATGCATCTGTAGATTAGTATCTTTCCATACGAATATGTAGCTACTACTTAGAATAGTAGGGTTAGCTTCACAATTTTCCCCATTTAAAAAAAAAAATCATTAAAAAAACCAAAAAAACAACGCCCAAACTTAAATATGTATGGATAACTAAAAACATTTGCTCTTCTACTATGGGGAATCTGCATAAATCAATTGTTATAATTCTGATTTTGAGTAAAGATACATGCAACTGTACCAACCTTATTCTAGTCCACTGAGTCTTGTTGAAACAAAACACATTTTACAAGTATGAAATATTCAGATTCTTATAATCTTTTTTCTGCTCAGAGTGCTTCAACACAAACTATTCTGCCTTTTCTCTTGCTTCTGCAAGCTATAATAACCTTGCAACTAAATTCTATTGTTCTTTTTTTGCCTTTCAATTGTAACTTAAAAAGTACAGTGCAAATATCTTAGCTAAAGCACTGATCTTCTTCTTTTCCCTTTCCTGCTGCATAAAACTTACAAGTTCTGGAATCAGCTCGCTAGGCACTCCTAGTAATTAAAGCATAGCAAATTAAAACTATTTGAAGAAAAATGCCGTTAAAGAGCAATTATTCAGTATTAGCAGTGTATGTGAAATTATAAGCAGGTTTTTGTGTTATTTATTCTTTTATTTACAGAACATAGCAAGGAACTTGTGTGCTGCACTGTTCCACGTCACAAAATGTAAAGTTATAGCCTCCATTTCTCATATTAATCACCCAATTAAGAGCTCACAGGCTGGCTCAGTATTACCTGATCTACAGTGAAGAGCAGACTATTTCGTATCAGGTTCAACGCCGGAAGCACCACTTGGGCAACTGCATGGGCAAGGTAGGTGGTTTGCTTTTGATAAGAAAGCAGCCTCCAAAGCAATCAGAAGAAGTACAGTATGAAATTTCAGGCTATTTTTTCAGCTAACAGGGTACATACCCATGGACAATTTTTTTTCTCCTCTTTTGGTATGAAAACACTTCCAGGTCCAGCATTATTTCTAAACTATTAGAATAGTAGGATTACATCTGACAGTATGTAGTACATCTAGACTTTGCCAGTTAATTGATTAAAACTCTACCATTTGTTTAAATGACTACCTTCTCTTTCCCTAATAGTTTGAAACATTTCATAGTGCTGAAAGCTTAATATAAGTAATGAGGAGCATTCATCACAGTCCAGCAGGGATAGTCAGGTTTCAAACAATGGAACAAATTTTAGTTTGTTTAATGAGCATTTCTGGTGAGCAAGAGTGATGATTTTCTTAGATACAAGATCACCAGGTATGAGCAGTCACCAGTTATACATGTCACCAAGAGAGGCCTCTTGTTGCCAAACTTTCTCAATTAACTGAAGAGAGGTAAAAAAAGCAGACTTCAAATATAGCCATTGCATGCCAAACTCATTTGCAAAATTTACAATTTTAATATACAACAATTGTTCAAATTTAGTTCCATCTTGTCAAAATCATTTTGGTTTATGAAAGCATGACTGACCTGAGGTGAGCAGAGCAGCTGCATTTGCCTTTGAATGCTCCAGCCAGAATGGATGTCCTGTCAGGAGCAGCACCAGCATGAGAGTCAGCAAAGTCATATAAGATAGATCACATCTCACATAGTTTACAAAATCCAACACCTATCTCAAAGACCATATTTTTGTAATGGCAGTCTACATTTCCCCACAAGTTTGGTGGAATTTACCAATAAATCTGCCTTTTGTTCCTTCTGTTTCTGCACACTGCAATGTGTTTACTTGCAAAAAATGACATGCAGTATTTGCAGTAATTGGAGCTTAAACAAACATAGGGAGTGGAGAGAGCAGGGAGAATCCACCCTCTTAAGCGCATTCCAAACAAGGACCATCTTCATACCTTAAATGGTTAACACAGACTATTCTAGAGCACATTACAATAACTTTCAGGAAAGTTCCTTCTATCCCAAAACAACATTTTCAATGTATGTTCATGCATATGTATACATATATATACCTTTCACAAATCCACCTCTTAAACCCATACTCACAGGTTGGAGAGCAGGTGGATTGATCTTTCCAAATATTTGACTACCCAAATTCTTCAGTGAGAGCTTCTCAAAAGTTTAGTGAAAGAAATTAAGTCAGCTATCTTCAACACCTAAATACAAATTAAAGTCAGGGTTTAAAGGTAGTTGTATAGGCCTTTTAAATCTTGGAGGCTTGAGTGAACATTAAGAAAGAAACGATCTCATCCACACTTAAGATTAATAAAACAAGGTTGAGTCCTCTCAAGGACAGAATATGTATTCCAGAGAGTAGAATATAGAATAAACTACAACTCTTGTTTTAGTAGCATTAAAATAAAGAGAAGCAAATCTGACATTATCCAATTCTAACTTGATTGTTTTACTATCTTATAGAAAAATTATTACAAAATGCAGTATACAATCAGTATATGTTCTAAAAAGCACAAGCAATCACAGTTAAGAGACAAAATATTTCCACAAGAGGCAAAAATTAGGTGCAAAGTTGAAATTCTAAGTAAAATGTGGTAGTATGGCTTCAGCAATAGCATCCATGAAAAGGAATTTTTAATTCTCATGCTCTTAAAACCAGAAAAAATATCTCTGAGTTTCCAAGAATTTTTAAAGAAATTGAAAATACTTGAGCACATCAAAGACGAGTTCTGTTTTATTTGTCTAAAATTCAGAGCTCAGGCCAAAGTTACTACATTGTTGTGTTACAATGATGCTATCCATTATTTTTCCTATATTATCTCTTAAAAATATTCCAGTCACTTTTAAATTATGTTTTCAACTACAGATAGAAAGTTCCTTAAACAGTTAACATTTTTTTTGGTTTTCAGCTGTAAGACACACAACGTGATTCTTTCAGAATGCTTTTTCAATTAAATCGCTCATGCCAAATAACTCACATTAGTAAGATGGTTCTACAAAATTATCAATGTCATACTTAATGATGACATTTAAAGTTGATTTCACTTGAAAACAGTTGTCACATTTTATATTTTCTGTCTACAGAGGATTTCCACATCAGGTGTCCTCAGCTTTCAAGTATAATTACTTCTCCCTTACTGCTAATAATAATAAGCTACTAAATTCAAACTTAATCTAAAAGATATCTTCTGCTGGATTTAGAAGATAAAAACATGCAACACTTAAGGCCATAGAAAATATAGAGAGGCTTAGTTTTTTTTCTCAAATGTATAGCTGTTTTCTATATAGGACACCAATGTTTAGAAGATTTACAGTGGAAGAGATTTACAGAGCAAGGGCACTGATGAATCAAAATTTTAGTTTCACTCTTGAATTAATGTTGCTGAATTATGCATTCTATAAGGTAGCCTACAAAACAAAAGTTTAAATACATATATACACCAGTCAGCCTTTTCTCCAGGGTTAAAGATAACTGGGACTGTTCCAAAAAGCACAGCAAATTGCAGTATGAGTTTAAAGAGAGAAATTCTCTCAGTCTAGTTATAGGTACCTTTCTAAAAACTGATTATACAATACAATATGCATTTTCCATGACTTTGCAAATATTACACAAAATCCATGCATTTTATGAATACAGCTTTGCACTAGTTCTTTTACATCAGGATACCATCTCAACAAGGACTTTGAACTAGATCTGCTTAGACATTTTACCCTATGGTCAGTTCCCAGAAATAATCCAAAGGCTTTAAAATAAAAACGAGAGAAGGAAGGAGGGAAGGAGGGAATTTTACTAAATTATGCTGCAATAAATAGTTTTGCAAAATAGTCTAAGCAAATAAAATAGCAATAGTAAAGTTTTATATGCAAGTCTTCCCTCTATCTACTGTACAGAGCATTGCTAGTAATGTCTTGATTTACAAGACCTCATGAGATTCCTCTGCTCTGATCACCTCTGAGGGTTCCTTGTCTATTCCGAGTCCCTGAGCTGCCCAGCTCTGTTTGTCCCCCTCCCCTCAGATCTTGAGTTCTCAGATTTTTGAACTAACTGTTCCATTTCCTCTGAGCATTTAAAAAGTTCTCCCACAGCATACACAACTGTTTCCCACTCTCACAGAAATCACTTGGCACAGCTCTTCCAAGGTAATAAGACATTCACACTGAGACCAAATGCTATCCCTACAGAGGTGCACAGAGACCTGCAGAAAGTTCTCCTTTAGCACAGCCTTCACTAGAAATTCTTGTAGGCTGAAATTTAGGAATTTATTCACATCACTTAATGTTTCAAATAGGAAAGCCTGTCCTTCACTGTCACAGTGTTTCATATAAAAGCCAGAGTTAACTACCTAGAGATAAGGAAATTGCTTAGCATTCAGGGGAAGAAGTCTGTATATCCCCCAGCACCACCAATGGAGCTGAATATTTGCTCTATGTCTATTGATCCCAACAAGACTTACTTTTCTTCACTTAGAATCATGGAATCACTTAGAGTATTAAGACTTTTTCTTTAAAAACATAATGTAGATACTGTGATATTGGTATTTTGACAAGATACTTTAATCAAAATGCCTCAAAACATACAGGTAATTATTAAAGCATTTCAGTTTATGAGAATTTTGTATCTACTGCCTAAACTAGGCAGTAGGTTATAGTTATGTTTAACCTGAACAAATTCTATTTTAAAACCTACCTCTCTCTTTACTTCCTTATCTCACAGTTCAGTGAATACCTAAAGTGGATACAAAGCTATTAATTTCTGCAGATGCACAAGTACGAAGGCATAGAACCTATAACATAGGTCAGGCCCAGGCAAATACCTGTCAGGAACTGAAATGCGACCCCTGCTCTTATGGGTCAAGTGGGGGTCCTTGGTGAGGCTGTTCAGGGCCATTAATGATCATTAGTGCTCTCAGGGCGCTCATCTTCAGCTGTGTCCCTATCAATCAAGTAGAGGGGTTTTTTTGCTAGAGAATTTTTATAAAACATACTTTTGGGTTTCCTTCTCACAAAATTATTTTGCTTAATTCATAACGTCCTGTCTTGGTTCAAGGGGAAAAGGGGAGCTTCTGCTAAAGTAAAACAAACAAAACAAACAAACCCCACAAACAAACAAATAAACAAACCAAACAAACAAAACAAACAAAACACCAAACTAAGCATACTACATCTTTACCATCCACAGAATGACAGAAACCTCATTGCTTTCCAGAAAAATGTGATAACTAACATAGAAGTCGCAGAAGTCGTATTCACCACAGCAGTTGTAATGTAATGATATATACATTTTATATATATATATATATAAAATATAATGCAATACAATACAATGTAATTTCAGATGCTACACAAAGAAGCTCTGGTCATTAGAATATTTTTTCATAGCTTTAATTGAATTTTTTTATTTAGATCATCAGTATATCTATTCACCTTTCTCTCAAATGAGCAGCTTCTACTGAAAAGAAGGGTGGAGGCTGGACTTTGTTCACCTTCTGGATGGATCAGCTGCTGCTCCATGCAATGCCTGAGTCACTGCAGCCACCTGCCTGTCCCTCAGTAGGCATTTCCAAATGAAATGAAAGAAACAAACACCAAGAATTCAAAGGTTGGTAGCCTCTCAGTTTACCTGGGAATCATTACTGACCTTCCTCTTCTTTTGGTTCCTGCTCAATCTTCATTAGTGCTGTTACAGATGGAGAATAATGACTTATTTATGAATAATAACCTTGCTAATCTTCATGGCAACTGTTAGTAAAAAGTTACTTAAGTTTTGAAAATAATATTGTTTTCCTTCCTCTGTTGTAGTATAATCTTCAACTGATGCAACATACAATTTAAAAAGATTTCTCTTTTTTGTTACGTAGTTGAAATCACAATGGTATTTGGTTTACAATGTAATCACTAGATGAGAGAAAGGTTATTCTACTATGAGAGTAACATGCTCTCAATGCTTATGTAGTGCATTTTAATTATGTTTATTTTCGAAGAAAGAAAAGAACTAGCAGTAGGTAAGAGGTGGATTTCCGCAATAAAACTGTGACAAGGTAATCTCCGTATTTAACATACTGAAATTATTGCATGAGTATGGTGTACAATTGTAAATCTCCTGGGTTCTGCATAGTTTCTATGTCTTTATTTAATTTATCCACCTTTGAATGTGGATATTCACCATTAATACCAGATATTCACCACTACAAGAGGGACTACAAGCAAGAAGAGGGGCCAACTGCCATGGTTGTGCCATGCTTTTATCTTATTTGATGCTTTTTTTTTTTCAAGCGTAATTCAGAGGTTCTACATCTTTTTGTATGAACCAGAGATACAAACAAGTGCTGTTCCTGTACAGAAATCCCTACTATGAGTAAACTGTGAACACATCTCATTTTGGTACAAATTAATTCTACATCTTTAAAGAATGGACACTTACGGAGGTGTTTCTAAAAAGGAGGAACCTTGAAAATATATGAGGGATAAAACAAATTTAAGATCTAAATACTTCATTACTTACTTTTAAGGTGAATGTAATTACAGCCAAAATAGTACAATCAGGTATAGAAATCTACACATATATTTCAGAAACAAAGTAATTTGGGCAAATATTTTAACAGAAAAAAATACCATATGTTATAAAGCAGTGCTCAAAAGCACATTTATGCTTCAGTTAAAATTATTGATAGTAGGATCTAGGTCACCACAATAGCTGACATAATAAAGGTTAACAGCAGAGAAGCTCAGCATCAGCCAAAACAGCACATTTTAAAAACGCATTGCAGTGTGCTATATGTTAAATAAGGGTATTTCCATGTGATCTGCATAATTTTCATGCTTTGTATTAGTCTTCACCTACACAGCTGCCTTTCTACCTCATGTGTATGTTGGATATGGAGGCCTTCTACAAAATGTCATTAAAAATAATTGCTCTATAAAACATCATTGTTTGTGTTCTTCAATACAAGGCTTTTCTCGCAGAGACAGTTACAGACAAAACAGTATGTTAGAACTGCAAAGAAAGCCACAGATCTTGTGTGTTGTACATATTAAAAAACCACAAACAAACAAAAAAACCCAACAAAACCCATATTTATATTTATTAGTCCTGAGTATAAAATCAGGCATTCAAATTTGAAATTACTTCCTTTAACATTACACGTGGCTGTACCACCTTCATAAGCAAAGAGGGTGCCAGAATCTCATCAGGCCTGGCTGTTGTTGCTTCTGACTTGAAAAGATATCTAAATCTGGTTTCTAAATGTTGATGAATTCTCTCCAATGCCAGTCAGGTTTCCCTTCCTCTACAGCAATGCTCCTACTGTGGTAGCAGTGTAATCCTCAGGCAACCCATGCCAACCTGGTTTATCCCCACTCTCTGGAAGTACCTGAATGAAAACAGTGCACAGAGCTCTTGTTTTTTCCCTTTGTAGGAGCAAATTCAACAAGAACTCATGCTCCCAGCCCTCACTGAACCTATGAATCAGGCATGCTCTTTTGGGACAATTAGTCCAGAATTTTAGAGGTGACATATGAAGAGGACAGCCTGACTTGGAGGAGAGCATCTCAAGCAGGAAGCACGTCTCTCAGCAGGCTTTCACACATTTATTGCGCCAAACTTAATTCTCAGTAATAAGTCAGTTTTGGGTTTTTTTATGAGGCGTTGCAACACAGCTAAACATAGGCTTGTGCTCACATAGCCCATGTTCATTAGTATAAATCTCTTTTCTCTCCTAAGAGGTGGCTGTGTTTTCTGCAACATCAAAACTCTACAATTTCCCAGAGAGCTCATGAAAATGGAAGTAGGTGGTCCCATGACAAAGCTGTTGGTATCAGGCTTTGATAATGAGATTGTTGTCTTTCTTGCATCCTGACTGAAAAAACAGCCTTACCTATTTTCAGTCATTTGATACAGTTTTAAAACATACCACAATTCTTTATAAATCCAAATGTTATTATTGTGGTGTCACACACAAACCAGGTTAATAAATTCCTTCTATCACAGTATTGAAAAATAGATTTCTTCCTTTCAGCAGTAGAAACAAAATATCAGAATGAATTAATTCCTACTGCAAAAGACAAACATAAGTCTTCTTTTTCCCACTGGAATTTTGAACACATTAGTTTGCTATTCTCCCAGGAATCCCCTCTGGTTATGCGCCCTCCATTCTACTTTTTCAAGTAGAAATGATGAAACATTTGTAATAAATACATGCCAAAAAGGCAGTTTATTGTTGTTAAAATAATTGGAAATCTCATTTCATCACTCGTTGACATGTTTCTTATTATCTGTCAGAGAATTCAGAAAGTTACATATTTATGACCAAGCCTGGCAGTTCTCTCCAGATTTATATACTAAATACAATCTCCTCCAATTTACAGCTTCAGTCAACACATTTAATGCAGTGCATGCAATTCCAATTATCCTTCCATTGTAGCAAGGCAAATACAAGCTAAGATGCAAATTAGGTGCTAAACATACAGCCCAATTCTGCACCCAAAGCTTCCTTTAGATCACTCTAGAGAGAAATTTATAGATCAAGTTAGCTGACTAGAAATTTACTTATTTTAATTTTTTTTACAGGTTAATTTTGCCAAACCCCGGAACACATCTGTTTCAGTTAATTCAAGGTAATTCACTTAAATTATTATCCCCTCCGAAATGACTCAGCAGTTCCAATGAGTGTTCCTTATATATGCTGTCTGTGGGACTAATCTCATAATCAACTTCAGAAAACTCAGCTATATAACTACTGAACTGTTAAGGCATTGATAATTTTTGAAGGTCTGGTTTTAGACTTAACAGAAACCTATTCAGAATGGGGAGAGGCATTCTTTCTAATCTCCACTGTATCAAACCATGGATGTTAGCATATTTTCTGTAAAACACATATGACAGTATATCTATCAATATATCAATTAACATGAACACCTAAGAGAACTTTTGTGTTAAATATTAAGATGTGCATTACTCAGCTAATTGAACTCTTCCACAATTCTCTCTGGCTTTCCTCTCCCTGAGTAATATTTTATCACTTATGTCTATTATATTCAAAAAGTGTGGTTTCCTGAAAAATACCTGAAGACAGATCCCATTCACTTCAATATCGGCTCACAGAGTTGACAATATGTGAGGGAAGAAATGTGAGGGCAGGACAACAGAAGCAGTACCTAAGTTACCTGGAGATTTCAGTTCATTACATCATAATTCAAATTCAATTTGCTTAAATTTATATGATTTTTATAACAGCAAAATAAATAATTAAAAATTAGTAAGATGAAGGGAATACAAGACTTTGCATGGCAACCAATCAGGAAAAAATCCCATTCTCAAGGCAAAAGTGAATTTTTTCAGCTCTAGAAGCAAACAAAAAATAAAACTTCTGTTTTATCCAATCATTCCTCTTCTCAGTAATCTTTTCTCCAATATACTAAATATTTTTTAACTTCTTTTGAATCAGAACTTCTAGGCTCTTGAGCAGATCACATATTCATTTCAGCAGCCTGAAGAAACATTCTTAATATACAAGACGTATTCATTAACACCATTAAAACCTGAAAGTTGCTTTTATTAGCCAGATATTTCTACATATATTTCCACTGACAGATTGCAATTCTCCTCATGTAGGAATCAGAGAAGATCAAACTTTTACAAATGTTTCATACTTAAACCTTAATCTAATTCATGCAATTCACTCCAAAGAATTTAGCTATATTGCATGACAAATCCATCATAAATCTAGTTGATCTTTTTTCAGCATTTCTATGATAATTTGCCCTTTCTTACTTAGGAATGTTTTGTCTCAACTCTTTCACTGACAATGAAAATGACATTTTGAGGTGCCTACAAAAACCAAATTCTAATTAAAAGAGTAGCAACCTGTGAGTCAGAACAGTTGTGTTTTATTTCCAATTCTTTAAGTCACCTTCCCTGCAAATTAGGGCAAGTCACATCAAATATCTCTTTTCTTTTGTTTGCTCTCTTGATTTACTCTTCTGGAAGCTCCTCTGAGAACAGACTTACCATGTACCTATCAGCATCCCATGGAGGCCTCACTCGCACTGAGGTCTTCTGGGTGTTTCATGTTAGATTCTACATATTAAATAATGAATAGGAAATACTATTTGTTTGTGGTTTACAAATACACACAGGCAAAGTGTTAGCTTTTCTCTCCAAAACAGCCTGGATTTTAGGAATCTTATATTGCAGGACTGCCACAAACAAAAAGAGTATTCGGTGTGGAGGAAAAAACAACCTGAGCTCTAAAGAACAGGCCCTTATAAGAAAATTAGAGATAGAGAAAGAAAAAAAGTAAACTCGTTTGCATCTCCTCTTCCTGTCCTTAATGGTGTAAATAAATATTACAAAGGAAGTACCAGATCTGAGGTTCTGCTTATATTTCAGTGCCTGAAAAGAAATATGTATTTATTTTTTTGTTACAATACAGTGAAGCTAATTTTTTATCAAAAAATTAGAATGCAAGCATTCCTGTTTAAAAAGATGTGTATTGCTGTACAATGTTTTGATCTCAGTTATGGAATATGCTGATTGTTCACTGAAATTGTAACAACTTCAATTTATCCTTTACTCAACCCTCAAATTACAATTTCCAAGGAAATTCTCAGCTCATCTCCATTACAGCATTTTCCTTTCCCCCTGTATTTATCTTACCCAGGCTAAATGTAATTTAAGGCATCTCTTGAGATAGTAGTAGTAGGGAAAGAAGAAACACAGGCAGAGAAATAAGAGAAGAGACGAGAGAGAAATCTTACTAAATTAACTCTGTCCACAGAAAACTTCTGAAAACAGTTATATGTTCATCTAGACTGGGAAGGGAATATTACTTTTTGCATATAACACAATAAAGTAGTAAAATTTTAAAATGCACTTGGCAACTCAATAGGAGCTAAACTGTTTGCCTAAGGGGTTTCTGCACCAATTTTTGAGGTATTTTTTCCACTTAGAATGGGAGACCTGGTTCAAAAATGGTCTCAAATATTTTTTAATTCTTAGGTTCAAAATAAGCAAATCCTTACAGATATATTTAATTAATGGACTCAAAAACACCGAGTCTAGATTAATATAATAAAAAGAAAGTACCAAAAGTACCAAAAGCAAGTTGCAAAGACAACTATTTTAAGATCATTTAACCATAATTAAAAACTGGAAATCTTGGGTATTTTCTAAAAAAGGGAAGGCAGTTGAAAGACATTTTCAGTGAACAGTTCAAACACCAAAACAGAGCAACAATTTAAAATATCATCACTTCCCCCTCCAATGTAAGTTCAGTGCTCAACCTTAAAAAAAACAAGCCAGAGAAAAAAAAAAAGATGCTCGCCTGACATCTGATGTATGAAAAGACTTGTAAAATGATACAAATGGGCAGGTCTAAAACATTTCAAAATGTTGTATTCACAGAAGCATTTTTTTAACAAATAAGTTCTGTTATGAAACGGAGGATATTCCGCAACTGTGAAGATTTTTTTATAAATCTGTGGTGACCAAAAGTGAAGAAGTGCACAGCCAGCTGCTGCCAGTATCTGGCCTGGGGTGAGCAGGCAGGGACCTGAAAATCTCAAACCGAGAGAAGATTGTGGCTGAAGCAGTGGGAAGCAAAGAGCAGCCACACTAATAGCCTTGCCGAGGAAAGGACTGTACATAATTTCAGATTTCGGGAAAGCAATTTTAGGGATGGCAAATCATCTCATTGCACTGTAAATTATCCTGTTGCCTTTCCCCTTTGATAAATTACTTTTCATCAAATCAATTGCTTCATGTCTGAAAGTGAAAAAAAAGCATCTACCTTACAGAGTTCCAGACAGCCCTGTTTCATTTCCCCAAGCTTCTAGGGAAGGCTGAAGCTGGCATTTATCAATGATCCACAAAATTTCAATTGGATATTTTTGCTGCAAAATCAAGTCCTAGATTAACTTCATTTATTCCCAAATCTACAGGTGAAAAGGAATATTTAATTCTTCTTCAAAATAAAAATAAGGCCTTTTAATTGAAAAACAAATATTGAGGCAACCTAGGAAGAACTGGAACATTTTTACTTTTTAACCTTATTGTTCCTGGCCAGTCAAATTTTCTCTTCTTTAGTTGCAGCTATGCACATTAGGGTTGAACAGCCCATGGTGTCTTCTTGCATCCAAGCTTTACTGAGATCTAAAATAAAACAGTGAGGGGTTTGGTTTTGCTTTTAACAAAAACGCTCGTGTGCAGAGAAGCCCTGGCAAGCATTTTTAGACTAAGACTAAAATACCAGTTCAATATTAAATACAACACAGGAGAACCTGCTGCTGTTCCTCAAAACACAAGAATACATATCCTCCTTGTAACATCTACCCTGGAAGTGAGGGGGAAAACATTTTACCTTCAACTTGTGGGAATTAAATACCTTGTACTTCCCTGGAGTTCCCCTAACACCCTCTCCTGACTTAGGCAGGCACTTTCTCCTATTCTTTTCTACGATTTCCCAGTGCAGATGTGAAGTTGGTGCCCCATTAGGTGCTGGTCCGATTCTCTAGCCCTTATGATCAAGAGAGAATTTTTAGCTCCAGACCTAAATTATGTGAGTAAATGAAACTAAAGCAAATTACAGTAACATCAACAAGTGAAATGGAAAATGCCTCTAAAATATTTTATATTCCTGTACAAACAAGGAGTGTAATGGACTGATTAAAAAATGGAGTCTGCTTCTCCATCGTCCCGAGCATGGAGCTAAAAAGTCTTGATGCAACAGCTAGGCTGCTACAGAGCTGAGCTGCTTGCAAAAGCTCCAGGAAGCACCCAGCAAGCCTTCAGAGGCAGGAAGACCAGCCAAAATAGACAAAAAGTTGCTACAATCAAGAAAGAACATGGCAAGGACTTAATCTCCCAAATAAGATATGCCAGGCAGATCTTGCTTGGACAAGTTGTCCCTGACAACAGACAGTCAGGGACCTTCTTGGTACCAGGAGAACAGTGCTTGAATGCTGGTGAACTGGCCAATGGGCCTTCAGGGCCTACCACAGCAGGGGTATTTAAGGCCATGTCCAGGGGGATTGCTGTGGAGACTGTTGGTGGGGGGTGGGTACTGTTGGAGGACTGCTGCCGGAGCTGTCTCCACTCTAATACTCTGCCTGGTGGTTGGCTCATCAGAGGCTGCAAGGCAACCAGAGAAGAAGCCTGAGGGTGATCTACGAGCGTGCAAGCCAGTGGCACTTCATGTTGGTGGTAACTCCTGTCCTGTGCTTTTAACAGTTACTCTTAGCTTTTCCCTGCTTTTCTATCTTCCTTCTTTCTCTCTGCTCTTTTTTATTACAAAATTAAGTTGTACTATCATTTTGGGATCCATCATCTGGCCTTGTTTTTGCCTTAATCTCTCTTATGGGAATGTTTTAGATCTTGGTTCCCCTCTGCATCTAAGCATATCGGAACTGAGAGAGGAAATTCTGCAGCAAAAGAAATCATTTTGGAATCTCTTTCTCTTGCTTGACAAGCTTTTTAATCCAGAGGACAGAGAAAGGAGAGGCAGTCTGGCATTTCCTCCTCTAGATGTATTTTATAAAATGATACATTCTTTTATTTAGATAATGGGGACGGTTGCTGACTTTATGGAGATATTCACAGGCTGTGAGTTCTAAACGTTGTGAAAATACAACTCATTGAAATGAAAGTGTGATTTCAAAGGCAAAAGGAGTGAGCTTCGAAACTAATCCAAGGAAAAGCACATGCATTGTCCTGTGGACCTTGGGCATCTCATGGCACTGGAAAACATGAATTTCATTTCTGCCTCAGACACCCAGCAACTAAAGGCAGTTTTTCCCTTTCATGGCACTAAACAGTTGTTTGTTTTAGGTTTTGCTGAAGTGTGCCAGGAATTCCTGTTCCCCAACCCAGCTCTGCTGAAGTAGCAACTGGGTGATACACATGTATGTGTACAAAATCTATACAAATCTATACTTCATACTGATTGGATCTGTAATGCTGAGCAGAAGTGGAGGTGGTGTTGTCCTGGCTGGATATAAGGAACTTCCAACAATTTGTCCAACAGACAAAGGCTTGAGTAGAAAATGAAGGCAAAATAGGTAATAACAATAGAAAATGGGGTTTGGAATAGTCATTAGTAAGTGACTTGCTCATCTAACTACCAAAACAATCTTTTTTTCATGGTAGTTATTCATAATCCTCTGTAAGTAATTTCAATATCTTCCATTATTTACACATTTTTTCTCATGAAAGTCAGGTATAGGAATAAACTATGGAGAAAATTTAAGCCTATGGAATATTTTTCAGGCTCATGTTTCTTCTACAGTCTCCATAGAGCACTGATAAACTGTGATAATGAGGAAAGCAGGTCCTTTCCAGTTATTTACAACTGCCCTTATTCTAGATAACAGTATTGTTCCTGAAAAAGAGGGAGGCAAAATAAGAAAATATAAAATACAGACAAAACATGAAATATAGAGAAAATACAGACAAAAAAGGCAGGCATGTGAGGAAATAACAAATGTTCTTGTAATTGTATTCATTTGTAATCATGAGATGTACTAGTGCTCTCTATTGAAAAAAAAAAAAAGCTAGTGAAAGTCATAATTTTAGTGGTTCTCTTGCTGAGGCTAGGGAAAAAAAAGCTTTCAACAGAAGAGAGTCAAGCCTTGATAAATTACATAGTTCAAATGACAATCTGGAGACAATAACTCCAGAAGAAATCATCCTGGGCTGATGTACAGCAGTCTGTTTAATATATACTAGATAAACAGATACAATCACCAAAATAAAAGACTACTTTGCCACTTTCATAGACCCTTTGCAGATATCTACATCAAAGAACTGTGAAAATGTCTTGAAATTTTTTCAGTACAAATCACACAGTAAAGAACATACAGGCAAAATGGATTTTAAATTATTTGGAGGGCCAACAAAACAAACATTGAAAAAAATAAGTGGATTTTATATGAAGAGATGCTGACTTGAAAATGCAGGAAAAGTAATGCAAAGTTTGTGTATTTCTTAATTGAAATCACAAATAGTTAATAATATTTCAGCTCTCTCAGTTGAAACTTTAACAACTGTATGTTTTAGCTATAATAAAAACTCTTCCTATGTTTTTTGTTATGATCACAGCTGTCCAAGTAAAATTTGCTTGTAATCTGTTACTGGTCTTTGAGAATATGGCCATGCTTAAGGGTATCTTCTAAATCATACACTAGATAAAGCATGTCAAAGTTCATGGGCTACGAAAACCAAAAACTTCTTATATTTCAGCATAGAGACATTGGTAAAGAGATTCACAGGTTAAAATACATCCTTACTCCAAAACAGAGGATTGAGTTCTTTACAAGTGTCAGTAACAAGCAGACTTTGCATAGCTGACTGTACTTTGGAGGTTTTCTATATGCAAACAGCATCAGTAATATTTCAAGTCTTCTTGCATAGCCTGTGAGGGAAAGTTTGCTAATATGTCTTTCTTTAGATCAGCAACATGCCATGGCACGTAAAGGCAGCCTGGTGGTTGCAACATTGTTAGTCATTTTTACAACACAACAGTTCAGATTTAAAATAATTTCTGTAACAGTAATGGATTATAGACATGGAAAGCAACAAAAATAAAATGAAGACATACTCCAGACATCTGATCTTTACTAAATCCCCCCGTCTCGCCCAAAAAAACCTAAATGCCTATTATTTTAAATTACTTTCTTTTCTCTTTTTTTTTATATTGTTTTATTGTAATTGTTCTTACTATGATTATATTATTAGTTGGCATCATAATAACTTGTCTCAAGTCCCATATAAGTATAAGCTACAAAGCTAACTTACAGCGACATTTAAGCCCTGCCCACCTATACTGCCTATATTTACAAAATACCAGAATTTCTTGAAAGTGACTTATAGCCACTTTTGAAGATACAGAATTATATTTTTCCTGCATTAGGTAGTTTATTCCAAATCAATAAATAAAGATAAAGAAACAATTGGAAACTAAAAAACTGAGAGTATTTTTTTTTCAATAAAAATGTAGTAATGAGGCAGATATGACAAGCTGAATTCTGCCAGATTTAAAATCTTGAATTACACAAAACAGGCACAGCTTTTTGTTTTAATAAAGCACTGTCCTTTCAGTAATAAACACTTTCTAATAACTCTTTTTTTTGCATATTTATATTTAATTAATTTTTATTCAAATAGTAGCTTGCTGATGTTTTTTATTTTATTTCCATTTTCATCTTAATGTAACTCAACACACATTAAGAACTAAATACAACTTCTGAAAATTAGAAGTGTTGGAATTCACTGATAATATAAAATACAGAAATATTTTTTAAAAACTGTTAGGTTGTTTTTACTATGTCTGTACCTATTTGGAGGAAAAATGTACCAGAATTTTTTAAAGTTTAGCAATAAATTTAGCAATAAACCCTAATGTTTTCCTGATGGAGGAAAGGGGAGTAAAAACTAGAAACAAAAAAGGTAATGTGTGAATCAAAACTTGTGCCTGTTCACCAATCTGTGCGTAAAGTAGAAGGTTTAAGCTACTTAGATTAAGTCAGTCCCTGCTAGGTTCTGTCTATTCTTGTTGTTTGACTATGATAGTGACACATATTTCAGTCTCTGTGAGGTAAATCCCAGCTACCCCTCTTGGCATATACAAAATAATGTTCTATGTTGCTCATTTTTTACTACTTTATTTCATATGGTAGATTAAAAAAAAAATATAAAAAATTCTGTTTAGTCTTAGTTTTTCAACAAATGCAGTTTGAATTCCATAAAGTGGCAGAACATGCTGCTACATACAACATTCAAATAATTCAAATTTTAGCAATCAGTCAGATATTCCTTTGACATACAGAACTTTTTATGCTTAGTGGCAAGGCTCTGTATAGCGACAACATTGCTTAGAGAAGGATATATGTGAGCAGCAAGATAGCTGTCCTCAACTGTGATTAAAATCAGTTCCTGAGAATGAATTACTCTTTGAGCTTAAGACTTCTGAAATGACAGCTACTGTACGTCTGAAATGAAAGCCACTGTGTATGCTGCCTATTTTCCTGCATGGTATTTTCTTCGCCTGGTTTCTATAATGGAAAGAAACCAGTTTCATCTGCTGAAATGAATAGTTCGGATCTCTCTGAAAAGCTGTCTGGATTATACTTCGCAAACTCAGGTTTCAAATGAGCCACACCCAATAACGAAGGCACAAAAGCTCTCTTTACCTTCACTCAAGGTAAAGCACTTTATTGAGCACTGTTTTTTCTTATTGTCATATGGGAAAATGCAGATGTATAGCACTCTCTGTTAGTAATTTTTACAAAGGAGAAAACAGAGATTTCCCAAATGATGACTCAGCAAAGACCTAAGAATACCTTAATTTTGAAAGATATAATATACTTTCAGACTGGAGCATAGAAGAATTGGAGTCCAAATGAAATTTTATTAATATAAAAATAAATCTCCTTGGCAGCCCCACCCAACTTTATGCTGTCTATCTGTATTCTGTGAATGCAGGGGAAATTAGTGCATGTAAGCGACATGTAACAGAATGGACTTTGGTTTTATGCAGTGTCTTTCATATGTGTGTCTTTAGCTAATGGCATCTAAATGTGCATGTGACAGCATCACCTGATAGCTTTTGCCAGTCTTCTAAAGAACTTGTCTGCAAGCCTTTCTCATTGTGTCATTTATATAAAGTTTTATTAAATAAAGGAAATGTAATGGCCTGCTGACAATTTTACTTCTGTACCTGTCAAAAACGATGTATTACAGTAATTAAATAGTACTTGTTGGCCCAGTTACTACCTCTATTTTTGAGCTGATCTAAAGGTATGTGAATAACATAGAAGAACCAAATGATAAATAATGACATATTTGCTTTATTCTAATTAATATAGTTATAAATTGGCTTTACCTCAATTATGTCTCTGTTTTTTAAATGAGTTTCTGTTACAAAGGAAATCAGCTCCAATCTCTCCATCAATTTCAAGATAACTCATCTTACTGTCATGTGACAAAGTGCCTTAATATTAACTTGCCCCTGGAAATGGCCGAAATTCCCCCGAAGAAAAAAAAAAAAAGGCACAATTAAAATCATCTCTAACCATCCTGGCTGTTGTTGGCCAAACTGCCCATTTCCAGATTTTGTTACCCTGAAACACACCAAGGTGTGACACCTAAACTCTAGTGCTCACAGCATATTTGTGATATTCAATTGAGTGCTCAGGCCCATGTCCGGACGACTTTTGAACTTCTCCAGGAATGGAGACCACGCAGGTTCCTCGGACAACCTATCAGTGCCCAGCTACCATCAAAATAAAAACATGTTCCGAGAACCTCCCATGTTTCCGTTTGCAACTGTTGTTCATGAATTCATGTAACTGGTAAAGTAGAAGGCATAAACTTATGCTTGTCTACTGGGACTACATTTCTTAGTTTAAATTATAGTCCAATGTTGCTGTTGCAACTGCGAAGACAATTGAGCTTGCAGCAGTCACTAAACAAGGAGGGGAGTCCCCCTTGCAGCCCGCTCCCACTCAAATCTCTCCTGTCCAAGGGACTCAAGACCTATAGCTGACCAGCTGGTCAGGGATCAGGGTCCAACAGAAAACTTAAAGATGAATTCTCCTTATAGTAAGAATAGAGAAATTAATGACTAACAGAAATGTCTCATGATGTCACTCACAACATTTTTCTCCTCCTTGCAGAATTATATTGAATTCACAAAGGTTTGCTAGAAGTTTTGTTTACAAAATCCAAAATTGAAAATCTCTGCCTACGAGATACAACAGGAAAAATCAGCAAGAAGGTGACACAGTGGGCTGATGGCTGTATAGGGGTCCTTATGTCTATTTGCCTTTGTGTTTTATTCCTGTTGACCACATTCAGAGATCTGTTGCCTCTCTGATATGGTACGTACACTAGAAATACGACTTCTGCTTTCAGATGGTGCCTGCCTTTCCTTCCTATGTGGGAAAAATACTGCATAGGAACATAAAAACATACATATATAACACGTATTCTTTAATAACCCCATAGCCTCATTGATATATAGAGTTTTCTAAAGAACAGTACTATAAAACTCCATGAAACAGTATCACCCTTAGTTTAGAGACACATGAGGACCATCATTGGCAAAGCATGCATTTTGCCTTACGTTAAAATAGTTGTGAGAGAAAAGGTAAATTTGGAGCTGTATTTATATTCTCTCCCATCAAAAATAATGAGTAAGTAATCAATAAACTCAAAACCTACATACACAGAGGAAATATTTTTTTATATTTTGTTTATGAACTTTTGAAACTACCACAACATATGAATTGATTCCAACACCCTAAGAGGATTCTACAAGTATTAGCCATGTATATCAATAATGAATACATCCAGAAGTGTAACAAACCAAACATGAGGGCAGCAATAAATAGCAATCAGCTATTTTCATCCAGGTCACCTAACCTTTCAAACATCAACTTTCTGCCCAACAAGTTTCAGAATTATTTTAAATTCAAAGATAACAATGCCTTTATGTATACTAATAGGCTTTGAAAAATTGTTTCCAGACTAGAGTATTATAGTAATAAAATAGATTATTAAGCGAGTATGCTCTCTTCAGGCAGTTCATCTCATCTGCATTTTAATCTTCCATTTGGTTGTTCTATTAATGCAGCAAATGCATTAGCCAGAATTCTGCACTAGAAGATAATTTCCGAATATTTAATTCACTAAATAAAGGTAATAGAATATAAAGAGTAGAATAGTAAAACTAGATGTTACCAAAACTGCTTTGGTTAAACTAAGAAAATATAGACTTTGAAGAACAGTGGTAATTACTATACCTGCCTCTTGCATGGTCTTTTCAACAAGCAGGTCACAAAGCATTATGCAAAGAAAGTCAGCATCATTACCTTTGCTTTTCAAATAAACAAAGTGGCTCAGCAAGAAAACATGACTGAGTCTTTTAGACAAGGGAAATGTCTGGGAGCAGAGGGACATGAATGCTAGAATCCTTCTGACATATGCATTAAATCACACTACTCGTGGAGAACAGCTATGGAAATCTGATGAACAAACCATGGCTTGTCTCACACATTTTTTAATATTGAGTGAGAACTGTTCCCACCAGCTTCCCATAGTCTTTTTGCACCATAAGCATAAGGTAAAGGCTCTTTGAGGGATATCAGCAAGGCATGTCCTAAGAACAGCTCTTCACCAGGTTTTGGGGAAGGGTCATAAATTACTAAGTCAAACATACAAATTGGCTACTTGCCCAGGATGCACTTCTCTCCTCTCGGCAAGGCCTGCACTTCTCCCTCCCTAACCACAAACTACATGTTTCTTCCAGAAAACTCTTTATTACAGTAGCACTAGCTGACCACTCACAGGCAAAATGACTTTCATGTGGTCACTCTAATCACAGTTGAGTAACAATACCATGTTTTTCTGTCATCCAATCGACTTTTACCTTATAGGAGATCAAAAGGGCCCTTCTCGCTCATCACAGCATCTAACACCAACGTGTTAGAAAAACAGTGGTCCAGAGTGATATTCCCTGCCTATCATATCACATAGGAGACAACTGCAGCAGTTGTTGCTTTCTTGACTAATAGGGAAATGGTAAG
The DNA here is from genome assembly GCA_013396775.1 of Cephalopterus ornatus. Classification (NCBI taxonomy): domain Eukaryota; kingdom Metazoa; phylum Chordata; class Aves; order Passeriformes; family Cotingidae; genus Cephalopterus; species Cephalopterus ornatus. The sequence goes on along the minus strand of VZRE01014230.1, from coordinate 332,789 downwards.
ATTTTAAGGAACATTCACTGAAGAAACTGCCATTTCCAGTCACTCAAGAACTTAATCACTAAGCAATATATAGATATGTTATGGCAAATTCATGTACCATAGCAAAGACATATAATCCATTTCAATTATCTCCATGTGGATACAGAAGGCAAATAAAAACAACTGTAAAAGAGGAAGAGTAGATAGGTAAAATGAGAGATAATTATTATTTTGGGGAAATAATAACAAAGAAATTGTCTATAATGGCAGAAATCTTACCCTGCTGAGAAGTTCATACTCTCCTATTCTATCACTGATACTTACCATATACAATTTTACATATTATTTTATTATAAAGACCACAATAATTAAACCAGCTAGCATTAAATTGCACATCGACACATTCCATTTAGGAAAACTGTCTGGCATATTAATTGCAATGTAATTTAATGTAAAGGGTATTGCTGTATTTAATGCTTTAAGAATAGGAAAGGAGAACCACGCCCTCAGAAACACCCAGCTTGCTAAGCCGAGGGTCCTCAGTGGAATTCAGGCCAGCTGTACACACTGTCATGGCTCAGTCACAGTGCGTATTTTGGTCAGGTTTAGTAATAGTGCATGACAACCTTGCTGATAAACAGGTAGCCTAATAATGAATTTCATACTGTAAGGCCACTTTAATTAATAACATAATAATGAGATAATATGTTGTCTGATTAGATTACACTGCTCTTCAAAAAAGTAATTTTCCCTCTTATTTTCAACCTCTCTACTTCATACAGTAATTCTTCATATATAAACTGTTTCAGTAACATTGATATAATTTTTTCTGACCAAGACTTCAAAAAAACCCTAAAATTATTAGGTGCCAGTCTACTTTAGCCAATTCTGAAGCACTCAGATACAATCTTTGACAAGTCAAATCCAGAATAGCATGTAAAATTTATTGAAATTCCCAGAAAAAGTATTTGAAGTCATCATCCACCAGTTGCTAGAGCAGAGTATTTGCAATGATAACATCATCTCTTTGTTTTGTGTGAAAACATCTTTTATTTATGTGACTTTAGCCCATTACATTATGACAAATCTCTGGCTCTTGTCACAAAAAGTCACTTCATGACAAAATCATATCTTTAGTCACTGCTGACAAAATGGTGAGAGATTCCACTTGGAATCCCATTTTAAGCAGACATAGCAAACTAGAGAATTATTGCTCATTTTCATTCTTGACTTTCTTCAAGGCTTCAGGGAATACATTTATTCATAATCATCTGCTGTTAATAGGATATTAGTGCCTCATTTTCTCAAATGTGCATACTCTGTCTCTGCTTTCACAGTGTTTTCCTGCACAGTCCTATGCAGTTGCAACGTGCAACATCTCACCAGGTACCATAACACAGAAATAACTAATCTTCCTGTGCAGCAGTGCCATCAAAAGTCAAATTCAGCTAAGCCTTAGAGCAGCCCTAGAATTCCTGGAATGATTTTTCAACAGCAAATTGTTGTGCATGTCTTTTTGGCACTCAGTAAGTCTGAAATTTCTTTAAGCTATACATTTATTGGTTTAGTTTAAATATATGCCACCTCCGAAATGGATGTAACCGTGACCAGGGAAAAAAGTTCCATAAGGCATTCTTATTATTTGTGGTAGACAAAGAGCATGGGTTATATACTAATGAACAATAATTAACATGATTAGGTACAGGCTTGACAAGAAAACCAAGGCATGTCTGATGCTACTGTTGTGTAGATCACTCTGCCTAGTGATCATTGCCAAATCCTTGATTTCCTAGATCTTTGCCATTTTCTGTGCACTAGCTAGTTTCTCCTCTCCTCTCTGATTTCTGCCTGGAAACTGGAGTTGATCCTACCGCTATCAATTCAGTGCTCCTGCAGCAAGGAGTAGATTTTTGCACTCCTTTTTCCTGCACCTTTTTTTCCCTTGCTGATAGTGCTTCTCTTTCCCTGACACCAACAAATGTGAAGTGAGTGAAGGGGCCCTGTGAGAGAAAGAGCTGTGCTGACATTTAGCCACCATTTTTATCTTTGATATCAGAAACTTTTATCTTTAAGGACATCAAAAGAACACTTCACAGTCTTCACAGCAACAAATACCAAGGTGTTAAAAAATAGGAATCCAGGGTGATGTTCCCAGATAAAGCCTTAATACTAGTGTATTTCCTGCTAAACCTCACATGAACTGAAGTAAACTCAGACCTTTCTTTTCTCTTTAAATATATAAAATTATATATATATAATAATTTTTTCACAAAAAGTGATTACCTTTTTAAAGATAAGAAGCAACTGGCAGTATCCAAATATAGCTATTCCTGAGTTTCAATCTAATCTTAAACTTCACTGAATGCTGAAGAAATGGAAGTGATAACAAAAAGTATTAAATAAATTAAATGATTGAAGGTGAACAAAAATATAAGCTAACTGTGAAAGATACATAGTGCATATTTCTTAACTGGAAGTATCTGACCAAAAGCTCCACAATTCTTGTATCCAAGAACTTAGAAAACATGGATAAAACAGTTGCAATGTCTGTAAATAGCTGCAAAATAAACTGAGGGCTGAGATCACTTGGCTTGTTCAGCCTGGAGGAGACTGAAGGGAGACCTCATTGCAGTCTACAAAATCCTCACGAGGGGAAGTGGAGGAGCAGGCTCTGATCTCTTCTCTTCTCTCTCTTGATCAGTGATAAGACCCAAGGGAATGGCATGAAGCTGTATCAGAGGAAGGTTAGTTTGGATATTGGGAAACGGTTCTTCACCCAGAGGGTTGTTGGGCACTGGAACAGGCTCCCCAAGGAAGTGGTTACAGCACCAAACCTGACTGAGTTCAAGAAGTCAATGCTTTCGGGAACATGGTGTGATTCTTGGGGTTGTCTTGTGCAGGGTCAGGAGCTGGAATTCAGTGCGTCCCTTCCAGCTCAGGATATTCTGTGATTCCATGATAAACAGTTGCAAGTACCCTCTTAAAGGCTACAAGAAGTGCTTGGTTTCTCTCCAGACGCATCTGCAGTTTGAGTGCTAAATTCCATCAAGTATTCCAAAATAATCTGTCTGGATCTCATACCTAACGGCACATCCATACTTCATTCCCCAGTCTTCTCTTCACATTAAGGTGAAAAAATATTTGTCAAAGGATTTGCTAAAGATATAAATATATTTAAGCGTTGTGTGAAAGACCATACAGGATTCCTAAACTTTATACAGGCTTCTTCTGCAAGGCACAGAAAACTTGGACTTTAGCAGTTCAAAACTCCTGCTGAGGATCAAACAGCATGAAAAATTTCCATACAAACCTTATTACTTTGTTGTGACATATCTGAATAAATTCAATGGATTAGAAAAACCATGCAAAAATTCCCACAACAGGTACAATTCTAGCCTTGGACTTTAATCATTCTTGGCTCTTCCAGAAAGTCCTTCAGAAGCACTAGGCACTAAAGACATGTAGAATGATTACGGAAGCCAAAGCTGTCTTTTCCTATCTGTCTTAGTAAAGCCACTTCAGAAAAAAATTGGGGGTTTTTTGAAGGAGAGGTTGGAGCTGTCACTGATACACACAGTGGTATTTTCCCTTCAAGGCTGCTTTTGCTATTAATGTATCTAAAGTTATCTAGGTGATTATATAACCAAAAAGATTGTACCGAGGCTTTGGAGGTCTGCCACAAGGGAGCAAAGAAATGCATTTTCCAGAGATACATCAGGGCTAGCCATCTGAAATAGTACATTGTGCACAGAAGTCACAAGGTTAAACTGCCAGCATTTTTCCTTTCTTCTCTCTCCCTTTATTCCCCTCTTAATTTAAAGTGAAAAAGGTCAGTTTGAAATGGTTGGTAAACCCAAACGCAGATGTTAAATTTCCCTGACTAGAGCAGCTGGCAGACTTGAGCTACTGGCAGTCCTCACCACTTTTGGAGAGATAACTCCATAAATTCAAGGGTAAAACCGTACCTGTGATGTGGCAGCCTTTGTTTGTCCTGGATTACTTTTTATTCTCAGAAGAAAAAGAGAAAAAAACTAAAAAGAAGTTCTGACAACTTCCCTTGCTCTACCTTGCATAAATTAACTATTTCTAACTTACTATATTAATAATAAATTCTTCTAACATGAAGGAATATTAAACATATATATATATATCCCATTGTGAGCACAACTTTAGTGCTGAATGGTGCCACATTAAGTTGGCAGACACTCACTAGTGGGTATCCCCAAGGCTCAGTATTGGTCCCAGTCCTGTTTAATATCCTTATTGATGACAGAGGATTGAGTGTACCCTCACTAAGTTTGCAGATGACACCGAGATGGGTGGCAGTGTTGTTCTGCTGGAGGACAGGAAGGCTCTGCAGAGGGATCTGGACAGAGTGGATCGACAGGCCAAGGCTAAGTGTATGAGGTTCAACAAGTCCAAGTGACGGGTCCTGGACTTAGATCACAACAACCCTATGCAGCACTACAGGCTTGGGGAAGACTAGCTGGAAAGCTGCCCATGACTTCATTCCAGCTTTTTTAGGTATCGTGGGAAGTTAAAAGTTGTCAGAAGACAGGAAGCACTGATGAGACCTGTCTGCCATGGTATAATGAAATCAATAGGTCTGAATTCAAAGGGCTCACTATTAACCAGCAGAAGACTGTGTAAACAGGTAACGCCCCCTTAAAAGGGCAGTCTAAAATGATAGTCTACCCCACTCTATTCACTTGCATTTTGAAAACATATCAGTTTGATTTCATGCTACATACAAATGGAAAAATTAATTTCTCTAAGAAAGATGGGGTTTTCCTGTATTTTTTGGCTATTTCTCTAATGAAGGAGGAAGTTTATATGATAACACTGTTTATTGATATGTCAGCTTTCTCCAAAGACTTTTTACTCCCTTGGCCATTTTCAATAAATCTGACTGAGGCAGAAGTCTCAGGGGATGAGAAACAGAAGGCAGAGAACTGAATTAATGTCGTAAGAGAAGGGAACAGGAATGGGAAGGGAAAGTGTGAGCTCTGTGACTCTCCATCTCACTGCAGGCAGGGCAGGCAGCGGGCATCACCCAGCAAGACCCCCTGTAGCACAAATTCAGGCACAGGACCTGTGGCCAACGGTACAGATGTACAGGGAAGACAACTTGGTGGGAAAGAGGAGGAATAATAACAGCAGTGGCAGGAAGTATAGCAAGAGGTGGTGTAGGTATGCTGAGAAGGGTTGAAGGAGGACACAACAGGGGGCTGGAGTTATAAGGAGGGAGTCAGTGGACAGGAGACAAATACGCAGAAAGTAATTAATTCTGCTGCTCTCTGAAATGATTGGGCTTTTGGGAAGCTGAGGACGGGACTCTCAAGCTGACTACCCAATAGACAGGACGTTTGTCTATTAAGGAATTAACAGATGAGGATTAGGAGCACAGGAAGTTTCCCACAGAATTGGAAAGAATTTGGGAGAAGTCTTGCTGGATAAATTGTTCCTTCTCTGCAGAACCTACTCATTATTCCACTGATGTCCTCTGCAGAAACAAACCAATTGCAGCCACTGTTCAGGCACACAAAAATATAATTAATCTTTTCTTTTCCCAATTGCCTTCTTCTCTGATGAACAGAACTATCACCTCTGGATAAAGAAGAGGGATTTTCTGAAATATGTCCTTGAGGTAATAAATGTCATCCTCTCCAAAAAGTAATCTCACCTCAAGATAACTAAATCTTTTTTCCATTTATCAAATATCAGAGAGATAACTATTCTTACTTGCTATTTAAATTCCTCTGCAGAAATTGAATTCTCGCCTCACAAATAAAGATTGTTGCAATTATTTTCTCAAACACTAAGCAACATTCCTGTTAAAAAAAAAAAAAGCAGTGGGGCTTTAGTGAAATAACATAATCTGCAGACTGGGGGAACAAAGCCATTTGTATCTGTATTCTGTGCTCTAAGACTAATTCAAGTGTAATTTCTTTTTTCTTTTGGGGGGGGAAGGAAGAATTTTCCCATTAACTGAGTATTATTAATAGCAAATTTTGAATAGGGTTCTCAGGTCTGCCAAAATTCAGATAAAACAAAACAGGCTTATTTATAGCTCTGGTCTGTATTTGTCATAGATGCATATATGTGATTAATTTGCATCATATATACAGTCTTCTGAATCAAAGCACAGATTTGATTCCACTCCAAAACTCCACACAAAAAAATTGAAGTGACTGGAGTTACAAAAACACTGTAGTTGTCTGAGCACCACAAATCCATCTTTCAATGACAGGAAACAAAGCAAGAGAATTCTTTCCTTATTCTACAGTTAGTTGTTTTAGAGAAAACAGTGATAAATCTTCTCTAATTCAACTGACATAAATCATTAAAAACAATCTACCTTCATTGTCTGAAGACTCAACAACAGATCTGCTTCAGAATATGCTGTCTCAGAAAAATGTAAATAAAAAGTATGTGTGTTTCTGACATATATATTTGTCAGTCCAATTTTCTTGAATGCTATGAATGAGTTCTTTGTTTTGTTAAGAAGAAAGCTTGATATAACTTCATACTTATAACCTTCTACAAAACAGAAACAATGGCCACAGAATTTTCCGGGTTTTTTCATATTTATTCAGCTTTATTAGTGTTTAAGTTATAATTTTCAACCAATTCTTTTACAAATAAGGTAGCAATTGATGATGAGAGCACCATATGAATTGACACAAATCCTCTTTATTTTTAATTCTCCATTCCTTCTCCTTTTCCCTCTTTTGTTTTAATTATTTCAAAGTCTGAAAGGAAGTTCTCCCTGTAAGTCACTAGTTGTTCATACAAGCCTGTTACAGAGCTTGCAAAGGCTTGGGCTACTTAGGCCACACAGCCTCTCACAGCAGGGCAAGACTTTCCCAGAGATAGACATGAAAGCCTGGCTTTTCTGAATACATGTCTACACCTCATGTCACCTGTTTTGTAATGATAGTGGCATATTTTCTACTTGGTTGCATAACTCCATTTGAGAAAAGGTATTAAATTATTTCTATAATGATGATAATAGCTATACCAGTTGCCTTATAGAGACTGTGGGATTATATAGTAACAAAATATATGTGACAAGGCACTCCAGGAAGGATGTTTCTTCCCTCATACGTGGAGAGGATCATAACAGTAGGTCTGTATTCTATATTCTCTAGCAGTTCTAAGATGTGACTGGTGTTTAATTTCATTTGAGCTAAAAAAAAAAAACAGGATAATCACATATATCTCATCAATAACATCTGTCTGATTCTTCAGGTGTGCTAAAATTGTGAGCTTTTTTTCAGGCTTCTAGGACAGGTTTTTTTGGGGCTTGTAGGTGGGGGTTTTTTCTATTTTGCATACATTATCATTATCTCAAACAGCATATTTGCTTCATCTCTGAAGTTTCAGTCAGCTCCTGCAGCAATATCAGCAAGTGCTTATAATAAGCTTTCGGAAAACGTAATGAGGAGGATGATTTCTCTTCAGTTCTTCTTGGCTCAGTGCTAGAACACAACAATAGGGTGTTGTCAGAATAAAAGTTTGAATCAGGACGTCTCATTTGCTTCCTTTCATTAGTGTTTGGGGAGCAGAGGGTTGTTGTGACAGCTGGTCAGTAGTGATTCAATTATATGGTCCATTCTCTGGACTTCAGTTCAAGATGTCCTTTGGCAAGCTGAGCAACTGCTTGATGATAGATTTAATAGCTAGGATTTGATAGAGTATGCAAAGGACACGACTGATTTTGATAAATTTGTCATGCAGCATGCCTTTGAAGGTGCACTACAAGCTGTGGAACATCCATTTCACCAAAGGTTCCCATTAAGTTTAGTTCTCCTCTCTCTTACATAGTGAAAGTGATCTGTAACACATGCACACACCTCTCAGCATGTGAAATTGTATAGGCCAAAATGAGAGAAAACCCAGGCTTACAAGTGCTAAGGACTCAGAGATGGATATGTCTGATGTAATGTCTCTTTGTTAATGGTCACATCTCAAGAGAGGGAACTCGTAAAGGAGAATTTCTCTAAGAATGCCACATTAGGCCTGCAATTGTACAGGAAATGTCACAAGGCGCCCCCCCAAAGATCTCCAGTAATATCACTAAGATCAGATGCCTTAGGATGTTTAAGGCGGGTGAGGTCTCCCATTTCTGTATCTGAGAATGCTGAAATGTACAGGAAAATAACTTTTTTCAGCCTTTAGTGTTCAAAGAAGCTTGGCTGAGAGGACTCCTACCCATCTTCTGAAAAATGAAGGCAATGGAACAAATCATGAGTTAAACTGATATCTGCAACAGACAAGAGATCTTGTTAATATTTTGCAGTCTAGGCTTATCACTAGACTATCACTAGCCTGAAACAGTCATGTGAGTTGAAGGAAGGATGGCTACCAAGGAAACCTTCTCTGCAGAAAAACCCTTCTTCTCACTTCCGATGCAACAAAGTCCAACTTGCATAGCTGGGAGACTCAAGCCTTATCTATTCTGCCAGATTTTCCTGAGAAGAGTGAATAAATGTTTTGGAGCAGAAACATTTACTATTTTTTTAGATACTTTTTACAAGCACCCTAGAAATCTACTTTTTGAGAAATATGACCCTAATACAGATTCTCATGGAAATATGCTGTAAGTGTTAGTAGACCAAACTCATTTCATTAAAAATCTTAAAGCAAGAGAAAACATCATTGCAGATCATCAGGCTATGTGTGAAAAAATACAAAAATTATTCTACTTTGCCTTCCTTTCAGGACAGAGGCCACTTAGTGCTGCTAATTATGCTTGACAGTGTTACATGAAAGTATATCTTCTCTTAATTCTTAGTTTGTCAGAGAAAATAAATGATATAGAAGTTATAGTACAACTATACCATAGTAAAAAGTGTACTAACTATACTGTACTATAGCTAGTGTAGCAACTGTAGAAAAAAGGTATTGTATAACAATAGCTACCTAAGACTGATAGATCATTCCTAGAGGTGTTTAAGGAAAGATTGGATGTTGCACTTAGTCGCATGATCTAGTTGACAAGGTGGTGTTTGGTCATAGATTGGACTCGATGATCTCAGAGGTCTTTTCCAACATAGTTGATTCTGTGATTCTATAATGTTTTTCTGACAGTATTAATGAATGGAACCAGTTTACTAAAACCTTATTTTACTATAGGAATGATAAAAAGTTTAAGGGAAATGGGCATCACAGTGCTAAAAGGTTGCAAAAGAATTTTGCTATCATGAGCTCATAATTTTACTACACAGATATTTGGAATATATCATTCTTATCTAATTGATGCCCAAAGGTTATTTGCACATTGCAGTGAGATTTCTTGGGGAGGCTGACTTACTGAGAGAAAATTACTGCGCATTTTGATTAAAACACACTCATTGGTTGTGTACTAATAGATAAATGGTAAATAAATAATACAATTGAATAAGTATGGCAAACTGTGATAGCTAACATACCTCATCACAGCATTTTGTCTATTGCTATTTAAATATACTTTATTATGATTGTGCCTTATGGCAGGAGTCACTTAGGAGTATTTTTAGCAGGAGATCTGCTAGAAAATGAGAGTTTTTCAAAATATTTTTGATATTTGTCCCAAATTATTTATAAAAGTCAGGATAGAAAAGGATATCATAGGGAAATCTAACCCTACTGTTGTGAAAATACTAGTTTTCTTCTTAAACAAATGCTCAGAGTCTTTATTTTTGTTAAAATTCTGTCTTTTCAGAATATTCAGCTTTATTGCTCTTGCTTGCTTACATAAACTTGCCTTTTTAGCTGGTGTACCTCAGTGTTATGTTAATACCATCTTTCTTATATTCAGCTTTCTATAACTTTGATTTTTTTATATACATTATTTCTCTGGAATGGTTCGAGTCTTATCAAAATGTCTCTTTAATCACTGCTGTTTAGTTCATTATTTCCATATCACTCTGATGACTCCTCAGGGAAGGCAACACCTGTCAGATGTTCACTTTTATAAAATGTGCTTGTGTAATATTGCAGACATTAATTTTTAAAGAGAGACAATAGTGTTTCACCTCAGTATTTTCTGCTTTATAAGCAGAAGACTTCATCTAAAGTTTCAACTTCATCATACCTAGTTTTGAACTACTGTGATATTGAAGAAAGAGTTATGAAATGGTCAAGTAAAAAGCAGAAATTCTCCAGTGGAATAATTATTTATAATAATCCTTTCAGTAATACAGGGTAATGCTTTCTTTAGGGAAAAACCTTTTTTTTTTTTCATTTACTTGAGATCTGATTTAAATTTTATCTAGAAGGTTGAAGGAATGTTTTCCAGTGTACAAAACTTTGGGATCAAGTAAACTGTCTTCACACCACAAGGGTAATATGCTTCTCCTGTTAAATTTTGTGCTTAGAATGTGGCCAAAGCAAGTGAAGTGGCTAGAACTCACAGAAATGAAGTCATCGACAGACCTCTTGAGCATGCTGTTGAGGTACTTGAGAGCAGTGCTGCTTTCAGGCATAGTCTCAAGCAGTAAAAACAACCACAAAAACTTCCTCAAAGGAGGTTTTATCAAATGTTCTCAGCATAGCAGTTTAACTTCTAAATAGCTGATGAACTAAAAGGAAATCAGTCTTCTTGCACCAGAAGCAGGGAGGGAGGAGCAGGTTTGCCTCTTCACTGTTTCTGTACTTGTGGCTAGTAATACCATAAATAGAACCAAATGCTCTAGTATTCAACACTAAAGCCATTGTTTGAAAAGGATGTGACCCCAAAATAATGCTCCACATTATTTGCACTTTGTGAGAAGCTTTTATAATGAAAACCTTATACGTATCCTTTCATCTGCTGATTCACACAACTACTCAGAGACCGTTACAGGTTCCTGCTTCTCCCTGCACAGACCAGCTTCTGAGGCAATTTGCCAGTGATGAGACGGACAGGTGCTACTGCTTATCTCTCTATACCTTTGTTCGGATGTTGTGAGAGATGAGGTTCTCTGAATTTCTAGTACACGGGAGAAATGTAACCACGTGGGCACACCACAGGTGGAAAAGAAGATCAGGTGAGGAATTTTTCCCCTCTATACATCACTAGATCTCAAAAAGTTAGGAACATTTTCCTGTGCTTAGAGTAGAGGGTGAATCTATTTGCCCTCATAGTGCTACAGATCTGTCCAGCCTTAGGTATTACCTCTCATTCTGATATATTTAGACTGTAGCTCACACTCTCCAAATATCTTTTGCTCATGCATTGATTGCATTGTTTCTTGGTCTCTGGGCCCCTTGGTGTTATATATGATAAATTGACAGATACAGATACTTCATATTTGCTAGCTCTTTCACATGTACTGATGTTACATGAAGCTAGCCTAATTTTTTTTACCTAAAATCTGTTTTATTTTCTTTAAAGACGAAAGCTGAGATTCTTTTATCATCGCAAGCATCCAGGAAAATGGAGATTTAAGAGAAAAACCTTATCATGTCAGTGAAAATATAATCAGAGCCCTCCTTTGCCAAAGGTTCCAGTAGGACAATGGTAGCATTCTGTTGGGAAGTATTGTGGGGTTTTCACACTATCTTTGGTGTTATGAAAAAACATGTTTCCTGTTAAGGTTCCTAACCCATAGCACAACCTCAGCCCTCTGTGTTCTAGATCACAACCGGTGATATATAAGGTACACGAAACTTGAGAGTAATATCATTATTTTGTAATCACTTGACTGACAGTAATAGACTGAAATCCATGAGATGGTAGAATAATTTAAAAAAAAAAACAATCAAAATTCTGGATTTAATTAGAGTATCTCTGATGCAGCATGTGTGTGAGGAGGGGAGTTGATAACCCATTCAAATTTATTAAGAATTATATTCCTTGTTCTGATTCTTACGAAAAGCCTTTCAAAGACACATGGAAATATATTCCTTCTGTAACGCACATTTTACTACACAAGCTTTTTCACAAGTCCATATAAGTATATCCTCACAAACTCTTACACAAGGAACTACATCACATAACTGTGATTCATTTAAACTTCCAGAAATTTAACTTAACTTATTAATTTATGTATTAGTAAATGGCAAAACAGCTTCACGGTGATCTCAGCTGCTCTGCCCTTATTCTGTACCAAATCTGATGCTCCGAAACTGCATTACCGAAACTGCCATCTCTTTCGCACACCATACACACATGCTCAACAGAATATGGTTTATGAAGATCTTTTGCTTAAATAAGCACTAATCAAGGATTCGTCTAACCATTCAACAAAACAAATTTATTCCTATTACAGTCATTGCTTCAGTCAAACCTGACAAGGAAGCATTTAACCTGTTATAGAGACAGGAAAATATTCTACACTTGCTCTTAAGTCTTTTTCTTCAAAAACAACACTCAAGTACAGAGGTATACTCCTTTCCAAAAAACACTTCGTCATGTCTGCTGAAGAGGAAAATAACCTTTGCTGTGAAATACATTTTCTTTACAAGCCTTTGCTCTCAAAATAATTTGTTGTTCCTAAATTCCTCCAAAATCTTCTGAAACACATATGTAAAATATCCACTGTAATTGCTTGAACCAGTATGTGAGACCTAACTGAGATTAAAAATTGGAAGACTACCAAGAAAAACGAAGAAAATATTAAAATCTCTAAGTTCAGTCTTTTTCACAGACTAAAGAGCTCTAGAAATTAGAATGAGTAGCTTAGAATTGCATGAAGTACTAAGTTTTTGCAATAATTCATGCTTAAATAAAATTTAAAAAGGGCAGTGAAAAAAGAGCATTGAGTAAAACTTTTTTGTTTTCTGGAGAAAGGATGACCACCAGTTGCAGTCATTTTCAAAATGACATGGCTGGTAGTGACTTTTACATATGGGGCATATGTGTCGTATAAATAGATGTATTTTCTAAAGTGAAAGTGCTTCATACAGAGAGATCAAGTGTATTTGTGTACACTGAAAATTTTCCTATCTCTATAGCAGCCGTTTATGACTTCACACTGAGGAATGGGGAAAAATATCATGCCTTGACTATGATACAATTTGGAAAGTTGGGTTCTTCCAAGAACAACAGTTTTACCTTCCCACTCTAATATTTTTTTGATAAGAGCAACCCAAAAATGAGGGCTTTCCTCTAAAGTCTCCCTCCTTAGTCCATCTCGTTTTCCCATCATTTACCTTCACAAGGCAGTAGTCGTATGCTTATAGCCCTTCATCTTTGATACAGCAACATTCAGGTTTGCCTGTACTGTTGAGAAGACACAAGCCAAACCTGAAAAGCAATAAGAGCTTGACAGGTCTAGTATGGGTGCACATGTAAAGCACCGAGAGAATGAGAGAGGGACAGCTGCTTCAAGACTGCCCTTAGGACCTGGAGGAACTAGAGTAGGACTCCTCTAATTACATACTCAGAAGAGTCTTCACCTAAGATCCCTCATCGAACCAATGCTGCATAATGGGCTGCCATGAAGACACACATTTAACTCTGTTTAGAAGTGCAAGCAGCTCCTGCTTGAAATAGCAGCTATGCATTTTGTTATACACAGCTTTCACAATTTCAGATATTTTCAGGGGAGAAAGACTGCATGTGGGAAACAGGGAGACAGGGGGTTAGGTGAAAAACTAGAGGAAAATGGACTTTTTGGATATGATGCAGCTTTACAGAGAGGCTCTGGTTTTGTAGAGATGGACAAATAATTTCCGAATCTCAAATGCATGCCTGTAACTTCAAATTTGCTGCCAAGGACAAGAATGCCTTCCCTAGTTCATCAAACATAAAATTCCAGGCTATATCAAAGTACAGGAAATGTAAAAGTTACTTCAACATTTTCTAGTGAAAAGACACTAGAGTTCTTTCATTTTATTTCTTTGTTTTTACACCATTTCTTCAGGCAAAGTCTCAGCAGGAGTATTCAATATTCTTATACCCAGTGGAGTATCTGTACTAGGTGAGACATTCATTCTATCATGACTGAGTTGAAATTATTATATTAACTGGAAGACAATCAAAACAAAGAAAAAACTCCCCACATATAGTTTTTGGGGGAAAAAATCCTTAGTTTTTAGCAATGGCACTGATAGTAAGTGCCACTGACTTTTAAAGAGGTTTAAACACTCAAATGCCTTACTACATTTGAAAACAAGACCTGGACATCTAGTTGACTCAAATGCATTAAGAAATTGTACACAGAGTTAAGCTAGATAACCAGTTTATTTATTTATTTATTGTAATTTACATACTCCTCAGAACCATTTTAAAACATACACCTCTTGGGTTTTGACTGACTATTTTATGTATAGCATTGTTGTGAGCCCATTGATCATTATTTTTGTTCTATTGTTCCCACCTGAAAAGAATGAGCCTGTAATTGAAAAGGCAAATTTAGCATTTATATTGGTAATAACACAGTTTCATTGCCATTCTCCCCAAAAAGAATTTGAACATTATGGTGAACAATATCTCATTGATAAGTGAATGGAAGGGAAGTAAAGCTTTCTCATTACCAGGTCCCCATGAGCCACGTCATTTTTTTTGTTGAGCAGAGCCTTCTATTGTGCTGTAACAATTACTTTTGCTCCCAGATATGATAACTCTTTGAAGCGGTACCTGGGAGACGCACATGATCTACATTAGCAGGGGAGTAACACAGTGTTGGCTGATAAACTAATCTCATTTGCAGTGCACCTGATATTTTATTGTGGAGGCTTTTTTTCTTCAAATGGTGAAAGCCATGGACTCTGAATTGAATAATTTAACTCAGCAGAATAAATTACTTAAATACAAGATTTAGTTTGAGATTATAAATTTCTTTTTGAAACTTCTGTGGAAAACATAATACTTTAGCACTTTTTAGCTAGGTAGAGATTAGAGGAGTTTCAATAGAGTCATGTTATGCCAGCAGGTTTGTATGTATGTTATTCCAGGAGGCCTTTTCAGACTAAAAACTTTCCGTAAGCTCCTGAATCACACTGTGATTAGAGGGATGGTACGGATAAGTGCCACAGCAAGGCAGTGAAACTGTCTTCATTTGTCATAAATTACAACTAGCATTTGAAGATAAAACACATGAAATACTAGCTGGAGGGTTCATTCTCAGAAATTAATTATATCATAAAGTCAACAAAATTACAGACTGTCACAAAGTGGGTAAGTTACTTTTCAGTACTCTATGTGCAGAGTAAATGCATATGTGTACCTAAACTGGCAAAACAATCTAATCTGTACCTTTAGCTATGGGCTTAGGGAAGTATTTTCTGAAGTAGCACGGATTTTAAAATATCTTGTTGGTTAGTATTATACTTGAGTGTTTTTTGGGTTTTTTTGACCAACATGTACTTGTGATTAATAAAACCCCCTACTGTTGTGTAAAGTAAGTTCCTTTTATACAGTTGTACCAGGGGACCCAGGTATCTTATGCGTTCAGAGTCGAGTAATACATATTGCAGGACATGTAGAAAAAAATTAAAAAGTAAATTTAAAGCTTCTATGTGCTCATATTCAAACAAAAAATCCATACAGATTCCAGTACAAATCTCTGTTTGGTGAGATGTCCTCTATTTTATTCATTGTACAGGTAAAAGTGGGCCCCTTGACTTCAGACATTGATCAAAATGCCAATATACTTGATGTCAAAAATTTGTGCCCTGAATATTAAATAAAATGATCCTGACAAATAAGCAAACAGAAGACTATACTTCTATACAACTCCCTGGTTCTTTCCCCTGGAGGAAATGAATAAAAAAGAAAAATGTTATGCACACAGCACTCATCTCTGATACCTGTATCTTCTCAAAGGAGCAGGTGAACACGGTCTCTCACTAGTCATGGTTATCTAGCCTGCAGAACACCACTGTATTGAAAGGTGTGGAGGCAAAAAACACTCAGGTAAGTAACTGGAGAGTTCTAGCCTCTTCCATACCCACTGAGTTCCTTCAGGCAACAGAAGCTTTTTTTATACCTGCTCATGGCCACTAAATGACCTTTTTGCATGCATCTGGTAGATATCCCAGTTATCGGCATGAAATTTTTTTGGTGTTATCCAGTTCGTTCCTGCCTCACTTTCCTGGAGACTGAAGATAAGAAGGACAAATACTGATGTCCTGCCCAGTGTGGGATCAGATTTTTGTGCTCTTGCATATGCCAGCATTCAAGCTGTGCAATTTGTTGTCCAGCTTCTCCATCAGGTGACAGTTAGAGTTTTACATGCCTGGGTAATGCAGCTGCACACTGGAAAGCAGAGATGAGATTTTCAAGAGCTTCTCAAAAGTCTGCTTCCTTTCTGAAAGCTTTGTGCTGGCACGACCTGAAAACAGACAGTCACATATCCCAAGGAGAAGTCAATAAAACCTGTATGTGGCACCTTTTCTTAGCTTTGCCTCAGAGGGCACTGCATGCTGCCACGCTTCAGTTGTCCTTGCTGCTTTTATATCCCAGCCGGGTAGGGCTCGCCACTCTGCTCACAGGCACCTTCAAGCATTTCACAGTGCTGAGGCTCAGCAACAACCCTGTCACTGAGGGTATCTACAGGCTGATTGCTCTTTCTTCGAAACTGTTAGGACCAGCAGCTCTTTTCAGCCTTCTCACTTTTTTCTATTCCAGGCAATCCAATCATTTTGACCCTCCAGTTTCACTTATAATCTTCTAAAAATATCCATCTCTTTCATACTCATTCTCCTCTGATCACTACCAAAAGAGGAAAGAACATTCACTGTCCCAGACAGGTAAGGGCCTGAGCACCATACAGCACTTGTAACTGTGTACAATGTGACTGTCACAAGTAGGAAAGAATAAATCAATAGTTACATGAAAGAAAATACACATTAATCCTGATGCTATCTTGTGTTACCCTAGACTGCATGCTCCAGACTCTACCAGCCCTAAGTTAGCTACCAGTGTAGCATGACAAGCAAGAACAGGCAGCCTGACAGTTGCACCAAATGTGGTCTGAATATGGTTTGAAAATACCACTTGTGTTACCGACCCCTCTAATAAAGCTTTAGGTGTCAATGATTGTTCTCTTTGCCCACTACTGAGTCAGGGTTTTCAAATGGAATTACTGACATTCATACTCCTGTTTAGGAACTGTACATTACTAATAGTTGTCTAGTGAACACTACTAAATCAGGCACTGTCATCACACTCCATGTGCCACTCCCATCAAACTATGTATACTAGAGGCTGATGCAACCCTTTATAGTTGGACTTATTCAGAAAGAACTCTTCTTTTTTGAAGAAATTCCTCTGTGGGTTTCTCTTCAGGTTTCCTGGGTAAAACCAAGATTTCTTAGTCTCATTTAGGAATTGCTGTGGCTTGCCAGGAGACTCCAGGTGTGATGGCCCCTCTGCAAGGGTGCACAGACATTCAGCATGCAGGTAATGGATTAAAGATTAATTTATCCTTCCCTAAGAACCAGTGAAAACTCTCTGCACTCACAGAAAGACATATTAGCAATCTGTTTTCAGATGGTAATTGCAATTAAACTTTATTTCACTTGCTTCAGATAAAAATCATCATCTTCAAGGAAAATTCAGACAGAAGCACCTTATCACCCAACAAGCTTTCAAGCACAGAAGCAGAATCCTACTGGAGAAATTTGCACTATGAGAACAGTTACAGTATTAAATTTCTCACAGGCAGGTAAAAGTCATCATATCTACAGATGTGGACAAAGGTACTAATGTCCATGTTATTTCCATAGTATTCCTAATTAGCTTGGAAGGCACACCAGACCGATAAGATGACTGTAAAAGAATAATTTTTCTACCTAAAGTATATAGTCTTTGGAAAAACTGTCCAATTCCTGGTTTTCATCTGTTTTTAATAACCTTAGTGATCTGTTTAAAAGTAAATTTTTGAACAAAATTTATTTCATAATTCAAAAGTGAGTTCTAAATATGATTTGATGAAACAAAGCTCCTCTGTCCATCTAAGGTTTCCAGTGAAATTCTGCCTTCTTACGCAGATCACAAAATGAAGAACTCATAAATCAAAATAATACCATGAAGGCTAGTATTTCTTAATGAACAACACTTACGTGATAGGAGGGTATGCTGAAAAATACTTACAAATCAAGCCAATGAAGCATTGTAAAGAAATCTTAGGGTTCCCTCCCCAACACAGGACAGAGTGACTGTTCACATTTTTGTAAGAGGGTGCATATTAGAAGTGCCCTGCCCAGAGTGGGACTAGATTTTTGTGCTCTTGCATCTTATTTACTTGCTCTCTGATGGAGGTACTTCATGCAGGGTGTTCACTTCATGTTTATAAAACAGTACATGCGCTGTGCTACTTTCATTTCAAAGTGTAATTCACTGCTGTTATAAGACAAGAAACTGTTTTTCATCCTATGAGAATTTCGAACTGTCGTCCTAGTCCCAAAGCTCTCTTGCCAATGAAAGGCACTGAGTTGCAAAAGCTCCTAAGAGGACTAAGTGTCTTTCTAGGCTACTGAGTCAGTTTTGACACTTAAAAAGATAATCCAGACAGATCCTCAAGGGGATTGGAGAGGAAACCAACAAGTTGATCCTCCCAGGGAAGGAAAACAACAGCAACTCTTTTTGGAAATCTTCTTTTTGGAAGATTCTCTAAGGGGATAATCCTCAGCTAACATAAGATCTCAGAATTTGAAGCACACCAAAAGAAAAGATCTACACTGAAACAGTGCTCTGGTAGAGTGCATCAGTCCAGAAAGGCCTACATTTGCAAATATATTGTAATTACAAGAGGAATATGGCTACACGTTGGTACTGAAGGCTACCTGTAAATACGTACTCAGGATGAATTCAGCATTCCAAGGGCCATAAAACAGAGTTTTAATATTCTTACAGCAATCAAAAGCAGGTACACTGCCTGTACAAAATGCTGGAAAATAAAATAATTTCCAGCAATGTGCAGCCTGCATTTGATTACAGTGAAGTCAATTTCTTTAAATAAGTACTGAAGCAATGTCAATGTCACTGGTCCTTTCTGAGGGACTCCATTAGAAACCACATTAGTGAATGAAGGAATAGAAATACTGGTCTGTATCACTCAACTCAATCTGAACTGATACCACACCACAGACAAGTTGATGTCTTGAATTTTGTCACCTTCAAGTCTAGGTTATACTTAGCTTCTGCTTACTGAATCTAATCTTATATGCTTTACTTTCTTCAATAAATCTGTTCCTCAACAGGACAAGCAGGGAGAAATTATTGCATGTTAATGATGTTCCACGTGGTCCTCCTTTAAAGTCATCAAAATGAAAAAAAGCAAATATTTCATAGAAAACATTGATTCAAGAAACTAACTTTCACAAATCATTTTCCCTTTGCCGTTTTAGCATTAATCAATACTTAATAATGAAAACATGGAGTTTCAAATTTGTTTCTATTTCCAAATTGTGGTACAATTTTATTCTGTATTGCAGAAGACCTGAAGCTTTTAAAATAAATAATCCAGCACATATTCTTCATTTCTATGCCTGTATTCACTAATGCTGTGGATACAAACCCATCTTTTTTCTCTTGCAAGGTTTCTCATACAGTACCTTGTAGAGTTAACTCACCTTCAGAGAAGTTACCAGAATCTTTTCTACTTCCTTTACACTACAGCTCTTCAGTACTTTTGGGAGCAGTCAGCTACTGGTTTTTCTTTCACTCCAGTTTCCTTGAATCCAAGTGAAATAGCAAAGCTGCTACATATGTAAACCATGCAATTCAGTTGTCTTGGCTAATTATTATATGTCATTTTTAGTACCTTTTTAGAACAGTCAACTTTTTGGGAAAACTTTATTATTAAAAAGCCTGAAACCTTCTGCAAAAGAACAATTTTCCTCTGTTTGTATCTTATGAGTAGTAAAATATTTTGCACCTGACATAGTTTTCTATATATTTTACATCAAAAATTTAGTCATCTGGTTAAAAAGGAGCTTCAAACGTTTTTAAGGATTAAACCACACTCATTGGGAAAAAATATATTTAAAAAATCACTTTTATCAGCATCATGAAAAGTAATATGAATCATCTTTCACACACATACACACACACCTTTCTTTGTATTACTGCTTGGTTTTTTATCCCTTACTCATTTCATTGTGATTTGGCACCAAACAACACAACTGCATTCGTTGCTCAAAGCCATATTCTTTTACAGCACCTTCAGAGGCACAAGCATGAAGCTCTCCTGCAGTCTTCCAAGCCTTCCTGCTCCATGCTGGAAAGGAAAATGCATGGAGGCACACAGCATGTGCAGTTGGCTCACAAATGTGCAAGTTTAAAGTAATATCTGAGCATATTCAGGCATTCCAGTCACATTATCTCATCAGGTTATTTTTCAAGAGGGTAAGACCATTTGGAGAAGAGCTCTAGGCAGAATGGGACAGAAGCTGAGGATAAGAGCGCAGAGGCATGGCAGAAAGGGCAGGGCACTGGGATCAGAACTGCTGGGCACACGAAAGGAAACTTGAGACTTGACTGCAAGCCATTCTTTCCCACTCAGACTTGAATTTTCCTGCCTGGGTAGCCAGCTGACACATGTCAAAGCAGAATCCATCTCCGCCTTATAATTCAGACACTGCGAATGAACTTAGAAAACAGGGAAAGTATGACTGCCTGTGCGAATGTGTGGTCACTCCAGACTTTGGTGCACTATAGCTTCCTACAATTGTAGCCTTAGAAATGTTTAGGAAGAAAAGGAACAGTAAGATCTAGGATATGAAGAGATCTGCTTTCCTTCCCTCTCCTTCTTCTGATCTAAAAGATGAAATTTTAAATAGGATTTGGAAAATGAATGTTTGACTAAATTATAAAAGGCTCACAGTTTCAGTTCAACATCTGTTGCTTCTTTTGAGAGGTTTGGGGAGTTGTCAAGGGTTTTATTTTTTTTAATTGAGCAGTTTAATTTTTTTTTAATTGCTATTGCTTTATGATATTGGTATAATTTAACACATTAGGATGATATAATGACCAGACACTGCACTGCTGCTTCACAGAAGAATAGCACACAGCTGCCTGTGCTTTGTGCAAGTAAAGCATTGAAAATAATAGCCTTGTGATGAAAGCACATTGAGTTGTTAATCACTTTCTAATATTCTGTGCACAGAAATATTCTTGAGATATCTGAAATTAGACACAAGAGGCAAAAGAAGGCATCATTTCTGAGTGGTCATGTGACAACTATGGCCATCTAACGATATGTATGTAGAAAGTGCTCTACTTGAATTCACAGTAGAAAGAATACCTAGCCTTTCCCTGTTTGACACATCTATCAAACCTGTAATTTTCATTTCAGAAGAGTAAGTCACAAATAGTACAGAAAATGACGATTCAGATGTGCCAGTGTTTAAATTATATAAGTTGGGGAAACTACAAAGATATAATATATGTATCCCAGAAGAGACAACTAAAGAAAAAAAAAATCAAGGGATCACAGATTCAGAGACAAAAAAGTACACTTTCTTTCTACGACTGTACTGTGATATATTTCAAACATGAAGTCGTTTCCAGGCAATATAGCCTTCTTTAAGAAAATTAAGCCAGCATTCAACTTATACTGATCAGTCTCTTGAGTGCATTAAAAAGAATGGTTTGGACAAAGAGTAAAAATCAAGTTTTCTATGAAGGACAAGAATTCATCGACATATATCTGTTTATTGGAATAATCTCAAGATTTAAGTTAGAGAACATTAGAAATGTCATACTAGATCAGGCTTATGGTCCATCCTTCCCAGTATTTGCTCTCCAGTAATGGCAAGAGCAGGTGATGTATAATAAAAGCATGCAAGCCTGCCCCCTTGCTGTTATCTACCCCCTCCACACTTTCCTAACCTCCACAGTATGGATTTGGTTTAACAAGTGAGGCTTATTAAAGGGTGCCATCTATCAGTTTAGGAACCTACTGCATGTGATTATTTATCCCAACTGGTTTTTTTGCCAGCCTGCTGATACAACCTGCCTCCTTAAAATCACATCACATGAAGTTCATGAAGCTCACTGCTAGATAAGAGCAGTACTTTCTCTTATCCATCCTGAACTGCTCTCCTAGTTTTCTCCTGTGGCCCTTGGCTGTACCACTGTGGGATTTGATCAACAGCAGTTCAGCATTCATCCCTGTCCCTGTGGTTTTTGAGCCTCAGCCACATGGCTTCTCCTAAGGACTCTCCCCTCTAAAATGAGCACTCTTTCCTGTAGTAGGTTTCTGTGGCTGGGTTTTGGTAGCTGGGGGGGGCTATAGGGTGGCTTCTGTTAGAAGCTGCTAGAAGCTTCCCCTTCCTATGAAGAGCCAATGATAGCTGGCTCCAGGACAGACTTCCTGCTGCTGGCCAAGGCTGAGCCAGTTAGGATTGTAACGTTTCTGTGATAACATATTTAAGAACAGAGGAGACTGTTGGGTAGAAGAAATTCCAGCCCAGGAAGAGCAGAGGAGAACATAGGAACAACAGTGGTCAGTGCAGCAGGAGGAGGAGGGACCCCCGCTCCTCCCCTGGGAGCAAGCGAAGGACTTGGAGTTGAGGCCCCTGCAGCCTGTGGTGCAGACCATGGTGAAGCAGGCTGTCACCCTGCAGCCCAGAGAGGACCATTGGGGTGCAGAGACCCCCCTGCAGCCCACGGAGGAGCCCATGCTGGAGCAGGTGGATGCATGAAGGAGGCTGTGACCCCGTGGGAGGCCCAGGATGGAGCAGAGTCCTGCAGGAGACCTGTGGCCCATGGAGAAGGATACCCACGCCAGAGCAGGTTTTTTCCCAGATAGGACTTGTGGCCCTGTGGGGACCCACACCGGTACAGCTCATTCATGAAGGTCTGCACCCCATGGAGGAGTGACCCACGGGACAGCAGATTTGGAATAACTGCTGCCCGAGGGATGAAGTCACGTTGGAGAGGTCCATCAAGGACTCTCTCTAGTGGGAAGGACCCCTCTCCCGACCAGCGGCAGAAACAACAACTGACTACAACCCCCCTTCTGCATCCCCCTGCACTGCTGGGGGGGAGAAGGGAGCACATGGAAGGAAGGGGGGGGGGGGAGGAAAGGTGTTTTAAGACTATTTTATTTCTCGCTCTTTAACTCTTATTCTGTTAGTAATAAATTCAAGTTTTATCCTCACTTTGAGTCTGTTTTGCCTATCAGTAAGTGACTTCTCCCAGCTCTTATACAGATAAGAGAGTAGAGACTTGGGAATCCTTAGATTTTTTTTCTCTCTCCTCTGTTCAGCTGCAGAGCGAGAGAGTGACTTTGGTGGGTATTTGAAATCCGTCCAGGGTCAAACCACCTCATAACACAGCTCTTCCAAGTTGTTAAGCAATTTAGCTGCCCATCTCTACCTGCTTTACCTCTGCTACATGCTTCTTTCAGTCACAGGCAACACAAACTCATGCTAGCAGACCCAGGACCTGGGTGAGGGTCAGCAGACAGGCAGGATGTGTGCAGAATAGCAGCAAGCTGGGGGGAAGCAACATGGGGTCACTTGGAACGTGCTACATTACATCCCTTCCAAACACCAGACTGCCAAGACCAAAGGAAGGGGAACTTCCACTAAAAAAAATATGCATCTTTTCCTATTCTATTATATAAAATAAACTTATGGATGGGCTATACAGGTTTCCCGTCCATTTCCAATGAGTTACAAATGCTAGACTCTCTCAGCTTGCTATCATCTGTGACGTCCAAAGTTAGTAAGACAAATTCATCAGGGGCACAGAAGTTGAGTCCCACAGTATGGTATCTCTTCTGATACTGCATTCTCAAGTCTCAGCTTACCCTTCTTTATGGTAGGCTTTAAAAGATATAATACAGCAATATGAACTTTTCCAAAAAATTAGAAATTAAATTGACTAGCACACAATCATTTGCAAATTATTCAAATGCATTTGTAATACATGGTTTGAAATTCATGCTGCATTACTCAGTCACCCAGTTTATTCATATGGGAGTAATGAAACTGTCATCTGACTTGCATATTAACTAGCCTAATGCAGATCAAAGTATACATCTGACTTTCACCTAACAGTTTTTGATTGAGCTGCAAGTTTCAAGATTATGACCAATTTAAGAGGAAGGTGATTTGCAAAACTAGCCACCAGAGCCCTACTTGTAAACTTTTATAGTGTGCATGTAATTAAAAATTTCCTTCCAGCTTTGAGCATTCATGCTTCAAAAATATGTTTTCCACACCTCTTATTACAAAAAAAAAATTTAGAAAGGCATTTTTGGACAAAGGTTATTACAATCAAATTAAGACCAGCCTTCCATTCAAAATCCACTGGGCATATTGTAATAAATCTGAAGTATAATTGAAAAATGGATTTCTTTCAGAACTTAAGTTTCATACTTAATTTGAAATATGGTATTCTTCTATGTTGACTACCACACAAAGAAACATAAATAAATTTGAAGTAAGCTGAAAGAATGATACATTTTTATGTTTTTTATAAAATTTGGAACTTTGGTTGGTCAGATACACTGACTTTCTGAACAACAGCTAGCTGTTAAATGACAGACAGCTTACTTTTACCTATTACTGTCACCTAGAGGCATGCAGGGCATTTTCTGAAGGTGTCTTAATGGCAGTGCATGAATCAAAGAAGAGTACACATTAGAAGTTGTAAATATATACAAATAATGAAAAAGCATTTAAGTTTTGTACATTTTCGGATGTTAGAAGATTTTAGAACTTCCTAAAATGACAACACAAATGCAAAACAACTACTGAGTCATCTTCTTAAAAGGCTCATAGATCTGTATTTTGCTACTGCAGACTGTACCACTGTATTGCAAATATTTGTTTTCCTCTACTCCCATCTAATAAAACTGATTTCAATCCAAAGCACATGATGAATTTGGGAGGAAAAAAAAAAGAAGAATATATTATGAGATCTCAGTGTATCAGTTCCCAATTTATGGTTTACAGGACACCATTTTGCTTGCAAGATCTTCTGATAGTCTCCACTACAGGAAATTAAATGGCAGAAAACAAAGCCAATAGCACTTCCCAGAGTGTTAGTGGCTCAGCTTTGCAGCCTGTGAAACAAAGGAGCACGAGAACAATATTGCAGGAGCATTAACTCATACACTCACCAGGCATCTAGTATGTGTGATCAGGTAGAGAAAACCAATATCCAGCTATAATTCTTTTGTTAACGTTTTGCTGTCGTAATTCAGAACATTTTGGTGCTTTCTCACTTTGCAAGGAAACCACTGTTAATAACAGTGAGGAGGGTTTACTTGCAAAAGATGAGCCAGGATATTGCCTAAAACAATGACTCACAAAATATATGTCAAATGCAACATTATTTACATCAAAGATCCCCCTTACTTTTCTAATTCTTTCTTTTGTTCTGCATGTCACCTTTAATAGCCTGAAAGTCGTGCTTCATCCTTTGCGAGGGAGGGCACAGGAACAGACACGAAAGACACAACACTTCAGAGCAGGGAGAAATAAGTCATCCTGTGTTTTAATAACAAAAACCCAGAGCAGTCACATACAAAGAATACACTAAGGATATTTGAAATTTCAATCCACAATTGTAGCTGGGCTTCTATGTCAAAACTGGTCACAAAGTTAGGTTTTGTTTTAAAATATGACTATGACTATGGCCATACTTGCCATAGAGGAAGTGACTCTAGTATGGGTCAAGCTCTGTCTGCTACTGGAGACTGCATAGTACATAAGTAACAGACAACAGTGATAAGGGCCTTGTTTCTGCTCTACTCCATATTTAACAAGGATGTACAGAATATCACTTTCCCTTTGCAACTAGGCATTGGTGTAGGTATTAGTCGACCAGCTAGTTATGATATTAGCAAGGACTTACACGAAAAATAAGAAGAGTTTACCTTAAATGAATTGCAAAATCCAGGGCATCAGAGGAAATGAACTCTAAATGAAGAATTTCTCTGTGCTAATGTAAACACTGAAGTGCATTACCTAAGCCTTAGGAGCCTTTGTGAGAGAGGGATGGGGCTCAAAACATAACTTTTGACAAACAGGTTGGGCACTTGCAGCATAAGCAGAGACCAAGTAGCTTCTGAGCAGCAAGGAAACATAGAGCTATGCCTTAGAGGTTATGGAGGAGATTTTTCTGGAGATCTGAGTGGTACTTATTCTTTCTTTCAGAAATTGCCAGACTTACCACAAGTCTGAGAGAAGGGATACATTGAAGGCAGCTTATGTAAAGCCCCTTTTTGTTTTACTGTCTTGCCCTGAAGAAATGCAGTTTCTGCATTTTCAGTTTTATCTTAGTTTTTGTTCAAATAAAACACGGCTTTAGAGCTTAAAGCCTCCCTGTGGTTTCTGACAAGGCAAACCAATCTTTGGGCTATGTTGGAAGCTTGTCACACAGTCTCAAAAGCATAGCTGCACAGGAAGTCATGAAGGAGTCGTGCACTTTGAGTGAAAGACTCAATAGAAAACACAAGGCAGTGGTGAAGAGGACGACGCTTTCAATTTGGCATCCTCTTCATTGGGACACTTATTCAAGTATACTCCCTTTCACATGCTCTGAATCTCACCTCAATTCTTTCATAGCAGTGAAGCATTCAAAGAGAAGTGTGTTCAAAGACAAGGATCTTCAGCCTGACGGAGGTGAGGTCTTCTCCCTTGAAAATGAGACAGACTAGCTAACAGGTGCTGTAGTGTATGATCTGACACTTTAAAAAAAATAATCCCTGAAAGCCTATCAGGTAGGAGGAAATTAAAATTGCAGTGGCATTTCTTAATTTCTGTATTTATGATGTTGTTTACTCTTTCAGCCAGCATTCAGAAGAAAAGTAACAGCATTTCCATCCCACCCTGTACTCTGGGAAAATCTGTTCCTGCACAAGGGTTAGTGGGACAGAAACAAGTAAGTATTAAATGTCAATTATATGATTGTGATAGGAGAACATTAACACAGATTTAAAGCCATCATGCAAGGAGAGCTTCTGTTTTCTTGTAAAAAAAGCATGGATGCACAAAAATACTAATTTTTCATTACCAGTATATAATAAAATGGGATATTTTTTAGTGCAACATTTTTTTCTTTCAGGACCAAATTTGGTGAAATCTGATCAACAACTCCATGCAAGAGCATGTTATCCATGAAAACTGTGGGTTGGACACATTCGTGTTGTTTGAAAAAAACTCCTACACCCCAACATTTGGGACAACAGCTTTGGGTTTGCCATTAAAACAAAAAAAAAATTGTGGTTTTTTTTTAAATTACAAGCACTTTTTTTTGACAGAAGTACTTAATCTTTGCTGTGACCAAATAATAACTTTTCAACTGTGTAATATGACAGTAATACAGTATTCAAAATAAGCAGTTGGGAGATAAAATGACTTGTTACAAAAACAAAAATTTAGGAGGGAAAAAAAGAAAAAAAAAGAGTGAAAGACTAAGAATATTTTTTGAGTCATGCCTGTAGCATCAGCCAGGTTGGGGTTGGCTGGGTCCCTCCAGCTACCAAGGCAGAAGCTGGGCAGCCTCTGCCCTGGGCTTCAGGCACAGCTCTGGTAACGGGAAGGCTCCTGGCCCCGATTGAGCTGGAGTGGAGCCAGGCAATGACTTTAAGGGCAGGGGGTCCCCTCAGGGCACTGCCACTCCCTTGCCCTCCCTGCTCCAGTAACAAACTCCAGAGATGGCCTGGTGCCAACCAAGATGAGGAAGGGCAGTAGGGAAGGGAAGGTCTGTCAGCACCCACATGGGGCACTGATGAGCCCGTATAGCCCCCAGCAGCCCCTCCTGGGGCTTCCCCCACGCCCGTGGGCCCAGGAGCTCTATTTAACCTCTTCCAGGAAGCCTCCACTTCTTGCCTGAGTTGTGTCAGAGGATTACTGGGTTCTGCCTCAGCTGTAGGCCCTGGCTGGCCATGGAGCACCTTGATCCTGGCCTGGACCTCAGCCTGGCCCTGTAGCCCTGCCTGGTGCTTGCAGGACCCAACCTTCACCTGCGGCTTGATTTCCAGGCTGGTCTCACACTGGCTTCATAGCTGCTGTATTTTCTTACAGTCTAGGCTTGTGGCTCAATTAGCCTGTTGTTTCCAGGTCTGTCTTGCTTTCCGTGTTGGGAATGGTGGACAAGCCTAAGCTGGTGAGCCCTGTGCCCTACAGGCCCACTTCCCTTAGGCAGCAGCCATGCTTTCCCTGCTTTCTGGTCACAACCTGCTGTTCAGCCCTCATTTTTGGTATTGCAGCATATTGCTTCCAGGTGTGGCACAACAGAGCTATTCCATGCACAGCTGGAGCTTAGCTGGTAGCCAGCTGTGTTATAACAACAGGAAGGTGATTTTGTTACTGCCTGGTTGGGGGAAGACTGTGTGTTTATTATGTTTCTTCTCCTCCTTCTTTTCTTTATGCAATGCATTGTAGTAAGACAAATTTTACTGAGAGTGTGTGCTTATGCACCTACACTTGAAAAAAATTCCACAACTCCCAGGACCTTCCTAAATAACTTGCAATTTCAAATTCTATTAGTTGCAATCAGCTTATGCATTTATACCGCTCCACTGAGGTAAAGAGGAGAGCATTAATAGTTGTAGAAAATAAAGTTTTATGTATCAAGGAACAATAACTGTGCATGGGACAGATGCTGTAGGGATAGTCCAGAGTGTCTCAGTTACCAGTTATTGCTAATTGGCTCTAGAATGTCAGGTGAAAAAATATACCCCCTTAGTATCAGGCCTCCAACAGGCCCCCCAAAAAACCCACTTGAATAGAATTGTGGCAATTCCCAAAATATACTCTGCAGGCCTTGGTTGTGTAAACACATGCCACAGCAGTAATGCTAGTACTTCTAATAAACCTCAATTTTTAGAAAGGGACTAAAAATTGCAGCATGCTGAATCAGCCCTGGAAACAAAACACTTTTGTATCCAAAATACCTAGCTGCCAAGAAAAATAAAATATAATCATGATTTTATGTAATATGACCCCATATTTATTCCGTAATTTTAATACACACTCTCTGCTGCATCAGCAGTTGAACAAAAGTTTCAACATCTCTCAGTACACAGCCTTCGGTTGTTCATAACATAAGGCAACACTTTTCTCACACTGGGCAGTCAGCCCTTGCTGTTTTGTCCAAATCTTGTCCCAAGACTGTCAGCTAGAGCTGCACAGCCTCTGCATAGCTCTACAACATCTGCTTGGGTTAGCTTTAATATCAGCAGAAGTCAGTCCTGTGCCATTTTATTAAATTCTTCAAGGCAACTGGTTAGGATTTCTTCTAGACCAGATGGAGCCTAACATGGCACAATATCCCTCACATTTAAAACTCATCCATTTGATAGACTCCAGCATAATGACCAACATGTGATGCCCATTGTTAGTTCTTCTGTATCTATTGCTGTTTTGGCATAGCACACTATACCAGCTGGAGAAGGAGCTGGTTAATGGAACACAAAATGTTCTTCACTGCTCTGCACCAAACTGCAGGAATCCTCCCACATTCCCATTTATTTACCTGGGAAAGTGAATAACACAGCTGTAGTGTTCAGCAGGGCTCCTCAGGGGCAGGTAAGCTTGCCTGATCAAATAGAGATGAAGAATTAGGGCCCCACCTAGCTTGCTTGAGATGAGTTGGGACAAAACTTTGCTTTATCCCTCATCTTCAGTCTTGTAGCAGCAAACTTGATCCCCTTGGATATCTAGTCTTAATGCTGTTAGAGCCTAATTCAGTCACAAAGGAACATCATAGCTGGACCATGCTTGTCTGTTGCTTCTCAAAGTCAGTGCATTTGCTGGAAACCTGGCACAGGTTCTGTTTTCTGGCTATCACTCTGTGCCTAGGTGGATTCTCAGGAAAAAAACTATTAATCATGGGTTTTCACAGGCTGAAACACTTCTTCATGCTTGTTGTTAGACATTCACTGTAAGTGCAAGTAATAAAGTATATGCATAGTTTTGTGTTCAATTTGAAAAAAAAAATTCTATCAGTTCCATTCAAAACAATTCCCATATGCCTCAGAGTAGGTGAGAGCAGTATGTACCCATTTAACTTTCCCTGCCTATGCCTGCTATCCTACACTCTGCTTAGTGAGTGCGGAGTGTGGAAGAGGAGTGTGCACTTAGCTTTGCCAAGCTACTATCTGAGAGTTTTTGACTAACTTTCAGAAGCTCTGGCCAGCTGAACCCACTTAACCAAGTTTGGACCTGCCTTGCATTTTGTGCATCTCAGTGAAGCAGAATTTTGTCACACCACAGGGGACATGAGAACAGGCCTTTGCTGTGTGAAATAAAAAATGCACATTGAAGTGAGACAGGTTGACTATTCCACTTCAGACTAATAGAAATCATATTGACCTCCAACTGATTAAGGCTAAAATTTTGGAGGAAAAAGCCTTATCATTAAGACCCCAGTAAATGCCATACAGACATAACTATAGCAATGGCATTCTTTTATTTTTAGAATTAATCTTATAGTTGTTATGGATTTCTGAATGTTATCCTAGTATTCATGGGACACATTTTCAGTGGGCAAGCAGAAATGTGGTACATCTTTTGTCCAGACTGGCCTTCTTTGTGCTATCTTGGAAGTTACCCAGCGACTCACCTTTGATAAATGCATGCCAAGAAGCTCTTGCAATACCATTCTGTTCCAGAAATGTCAGACGCAATTTTCCATAGATTCAATGACCCTAAATGATATTGCACCTTCTGCCTGGTAAATAATTGATATATGTCTGATAAAGCAAATGGAGCAGGAAGATTTCTGTTGCTTGACTCTTCAAGCTGCTCTATGTTTTCTGAGGTTTTGGCAACTCTAAACCAATTAAAAATATATATTAAACACAAACTCAAGTAAGTGATTCCACACATGAAAGAAAATTAATTCTCCGAATTAATTCTAAGAATGAAACAATTCAGAGGGTTAATTTGCCATTGTGAGTCTTATGATTCTAAAAGGCCAGTAAACCACAACAATTTTAGCAGAAGATTTAATTTTTAACATTCCTCTAGGCTTTGTTTTCATAATACACAAATAAAACAACTGTTGAAAGCATTAGCTTGCAGCTAGAGTTCTGAAGTGTGTTGTATTCTTAATCCACTAATGATGAAGTTATTCCCTTAGTTTCTTAGTACTTTTATTATAAAATTGAGACAGTAATTTGCCCTTGCAATGTAAGGAGTCATAAACAAGGGTTAGTGTAGATCTTATTGCTGTATCTACCAACAAAGTCTAAAACACTTCTGAGTGCCACAGCCAGAACATGCATACAGTTTCACCACCCTTTCACTTATTTTCTGTCTTGGAGATGTACTGTAAAATTTAAAATCAACACAGGAAATCTCTGATGTTGTAATGTCAGCAGTTAAATGGAGGAGAATTACTTTTTATTAAAAATTAGCATAGAATTAAACAATAGTATAAGATGAAGTTGCCAGTTTAAAATGCAGGAGTGGGCAATTCAAATCATATGCTGGTTTTCTGGAGTCCAGTTCTGTTTGTCTTAAATCTTTCAAAACTTTCTTTCTTTAACAGACTTACAAGAAATTTGATATGTTTCTCAGATCAAATAGAAAATGATTATGTACTGTTCCAGCACTCCCCAGAACTTCACTGTCACTTTCTCTGTGTGTTAGCTGCCAGATGGATCTGAGGGACCTCTGTCAGACCAAAACTTAATTCCCATGCTTCTGTGACTTCTGCATAGGACTTCTGTACCTCTGCTCTGATACTCCAGCATCATAGGTACTCAGCAATTTGATAAAAAGCATGTTCATAAGTGATGATCTGATTAACATTGGTTTCAATATCCACTCTAGAAATATGTCTATGCTAATAATGCCTAAGTGCATAAACGGTCATTGAAAAAGGGCAGTCAAAATTACCTCTGAAATTTGGACAAATGTTTCAAATAAAATGTTTTCTGCCATCCCCCATCCACATACTCGGACGTGGTAAAAACACCAGATGCTGGGCATTGTTCTATACTATCTGTTTCTGTATTGAGCCCATTTGAGCCTCCAGTGAAGGAGGTTTTGTTCATTTTTTAAAACCAAGGTATTTTTTATATTAATTCAGAGAGGCCATCCTTCTGAAGGGTTACTACACAGTCTGTTCTGAAATTACTAACATTACAGGAGTTCAAAGAGCATGGTTCCCATATTCTTTCTTTTGTATTTTTTCAGGCTGATTTAAAAAAAAATCTTCAAATACATAAGACACT
This sequence comes from Cephalopterus ornatus, assembly GCA_013396775.1. Taxonomy (NCBI): domain Eukaryota; kingdom Metazoa; phylum Chordata; class Aves; order Passeriformes; family Cotingidae; genus Cephalopterus; species Cephalopterus ornatus. Next base: position 300,747 of record VZRE01014230.1, on the reverse strand, counting down.
ATATCTTTATATCTTTGCCACAAGTGATAAACTGTCCTTTTCCCTATACAGATATGAAAAGATGTGGTCTTGCTACTGCTGCTATTGGCTCTGTGGGAAAGAAACTGAAATAATGTTCTAAATGCAAATAGAGTATAGATGTCTTGGGCCTTTTGAAAATAACTCTCTGCATTGATTCTCTTCAGGAATAAAAGCCTATAGGACTGATTGAAAGTCAGCCACAAGCACAGAGGAACCGATGTAGATATTTTGTACAAGAAGCTTGAAGGCTTTAATAAATGTCAGCTGAGGATGGCGAGTAGGGGGAATTACCCAGAAGCTCTGTATCTCCCCACTCTCAACTTTTTTTTTATTCCATCTCCTGATGGCATTCAATTTATTTTAAAAACACTCTCTTTCTGTTCTAGATGAAGATTTTGAAAGTGAGGATGAAATCATGATGTTTAATAAATTGATCATCCAAGCGAGATAAAAAGAGAATGTTAACAGGCATTTTAAGAAAACCTTCACCAGTGTTTTGTACTGCTTAAATGCAGTCAACAGATTACATACTTTGGTTCCTTAAACATACTTCTAATGGAGAAAAAGGTTTTTTTTAAAAAAAAGACTTAATGTGAATCTATTTGTCTAACTCATCACTAGAGAGAGCATATTGTTTCCAGAGCTTTTTGTAGAAACATTAATTTATCTCAGCTAATATTTAGTATGAAATCATGTAATTCTGTCCTTCTATAGCTACTACTTGCTAGCCTGTTTGCTTTTCACAGAGTAGGCACAGTTAAAATCTATTTGCATGATTTCACAGTGTGAGTATATACACCCATGGGATCCTCATATTTCTGTCCAACTGGGAGTCGTGTTGAAAGACTGCCAAATACCAGTGGCCACACAGATTTAATAGCAATTCAAATAGTCCACTACAGGGAAAGTAAGATCCAGAACCCAGCAGGCGATTTGTACTTGAAAGGAGACAATTGCAAGAGCGCAAATGGTGTAATTTCTTTGTGACTGAGTTTAGAATGATGAGGTTTCCTGCTTCTTTGAACTTAGTTTGATCAAGAAGATTTTTGTATTTTTCATTATCAAATTCAATTTAGAATCTTACATAAAGAGCTGAGAACACTGTCAGTTTATCCCTGATATTGATGATGGTGGAAAGTATCCTACATGTTAGTTCTGATGTCTTCCTTGGAAGGGGGAGAAACTTAAAGGCATCTTTTTAGCCAAATTTAAACAAATACCTGTTTGATAAAACAATGTTGTGTGCCCAGCACTGTATCATCTGGATACCCTAAAACCATCAGACACTAAATTCACTAGATTTCATCCAGATTTTGGCATGGTAGATGTGAGTATTACAGGCATATCAGCCAGTATTAAGAAGCCATACAAGTTTATACATGCCAGGTGAAAGTGTCTTTCAGACAGAATTTTTTTTCTCCTCATTGTGTCTAGTTCCTGTTGACCATAGGGTGACAGAAAAGAATAGTAGTGCCTACTAATGGCTATATAGTTTTTAACCTAATAAAATCAGTCCAGTAAGTCTGCACAGTTCCTAAACTGATATCATAAAACCCACATCAAATTCAACATCACTCAGCAGTTTAAGTTACAGGTAAGAAAGGAAAGACCATAAGGGTTTAACCACCTTTCGGCAAAGACGCCAGTACTAACACACTTTACACTGTCAAATGATAGTTTTAGTCATTGCTTTGAATGTATGTTTACATTATTAGTAGTAGTAAGATACATTCATTATGCAAGCATGAATATTTGAGCTTTTCCTCTAAGAGACAGTGGAGCTTCCTTAGAGCAAACTATACATAAGATACAGTTACAAAGAACAACATTCAGCTGATTTATCTTCTGTAGCAAATAAAAACTTGATTTAATTCTAGGATTTCAGTGGAGGAAAGCCTCACCATTAAATGGCAGAAAAATCTGGCAGTTGTTTCACAGTCGTTAACAGGGGTTGTAAGAAGCATTACTGAACAGGAGAAAAAAACGAAGGAGGTTGAAAGCTGGCTGTTAAAGAATGCAGTCTCTTTCGGGTTCCTAGCAAGACAGGATCTTCTGATTGTGTATCTCGTTATTCTGATGGAATTGGTGCAGACTGCTTAAGATCAAGGAGAAGGAAGGAAAAACAAAACCCACCAGCAGATAAACTCAGAATGCAATAATGAATTTAAACAGGCATTTGCAATTCTGTTATCCCTAGAGAGAATATGGAAACTGTTGAATTTTTCCATTCTTATCCCAGCCCCACTTGGAGGCTGATTTAGGAAGGGAAGACAAACAAGCTGCCTGAACAGTATAACACTGTTGGAGTACAGAAAAAAGTTATATTACTTTCACAGAATATGAAAATAATTGTTTCATCAGCAAAAGACAATAGAGCAAATGAAAAGTTAACTGCTGTTCATAATGAAAGTCTGACAGCAGTGTAGATTCAAACCCAGTAAAACCTGGTGTTGATATTCAGGGCAGACTTCAAAATCACAAGGAAAATTGGTGAATTTCTCTGGAACGAGAAGCAAGATCTTAGGCAGTGGAAATTCAGAATGGATGCCTTAAAGCATCAGGATTTTTTCTAATTTTTATAGATTTTAGAAGTAGTTGTATAGTGAATGTAGATTTTAATGTAGCTGTACTTTCCCACACTTTGTAGCCTAGTGTTTACATGTTCCCAAACCCTATTGCCCCATCCCATATCAATCCCTCTAAATTCCAATAGCTGTTTAGTCTTCCTCCCAAGGTAGAATTGTAGAAAACATCCTAACGTCTCCAACAGAAGATACAGATGTTGACATAACGACCTTCAAGCCCAGAGCTTTGGAAAACCTCCAGGAACTGCACGTGCATTGAGGAAGATGAAGATGAGGAAGAGGGGGTCCCTAACTCCCCCAGACTCAATTCCCGAAGGGGCGTGTCGGGGGGCAGAACGGGGCAGAACTGGGGGGTGGCTGGACGGGGATTGGACGAAAATCATTATAAAAGTTTGTAACACCTGCATTCTGCGCGCACGTGTAACTGTATTCTTAGAAGCCTGGAGGCTCATTAAAACCTTTACCTTCTTATCTTATCTCCGACACTAAATTGGCCTGGAGTCTTTTTCTCCTCAGCCGTTTTTAGACAACAGAATTCAAAACAGATTAAAAACAATCTCTAAAATTACAAGGAAAGTGACCTGAGAGCTCAGATGTAGATTAAACCTCGGAATTTGTCTGGAGGATAATGCTTTCTAAGTGAAGCTGCCCCACGCACACTATTTTAAATTAAAGTTACAGAGCACAGTGAAATACTTCCAATTTAGGAAAACAATGCAAAGATGTTTTCTTTGATTTCTTAAGCTATTAATTTTGTCTTTAAGGAAGAGTTGTATTATATCAGGTAGGCAGTACTTGCAGTAAAATCTTCACTGAATTGTTTCAAAGTCAGCCTATACAGTATATCTAGCAACTCGTAGCATTTTTTTTTTGTGGTTTGTCATTCTGAGTGGCCACTGGTACATTCAAAATCTCCAACCACAAAAAGAAGCAGTGCTTATGCCTTTCTGAAAGCGCATGTCTCCCATTCTTAAAAAGAAAAAATATCTTTGGACAAAAGCATGAACAGTATCACAATGGCATTGTTTCACATCACAACAGACATTAATCTTTGAGCAGCTGTATTACTGCTTGTAGCTACCTGATAGATGGCCACCAGCTGAGAAAAGGCTGTCTCTTGGTAAAGGGATGGTAGCTGCAGGACTGAGAAGTGCCCTGATGGGATTTATCATCAATAAGGAACCGGCAGGGTGCTGCCAGATCATGACTGAGAAGGAGTAAAAAGGAGTATTTCAAGAACAGCCTGTGAATATCCCATTTTTTACCTGTAGGTAAAATAGGAGAACTTTCCCTTTTGCAGTGAAACTTAGCTGGTAGCTCAGGGCATTCAGGAGATATTCTAGCCCTTAAGAATTGCCTTAGAGGAACAAGTAACAGCTAAAGAGCAGAAGCAATGGCAATTGCTGATAACTGTGCTGCTTCTGCAGTGATTGCAGAATAAGACACATTCTGTGACATGGCAACATTAGTAGGAGGTGATACAACAGCAGCATAAAAGCAGGATACCTGATAGACCTTATGGAAGGTACGATGGCACTTTGGCTAACTACCCCATCTTTGTAAAGCACTGAGCTGATGTTATTGAGGGAATACTGACTTTATCCTTGTACACAACACTTTTTAGCATGTATGTTCCTATTGTCTTCCAAGAGAGGGAAGCTGGTGGGGGGAAATGAAAGAAATATTCAAGGAGAGTCAAGAAAGCTCGAAATGACAAAGCCACTACCCACCCAGCTATTTGGCTGACTTATAACAGCGGATCAGAAAAGTATGGCAGGCAGAGGCCATCCATAAACTGTTAGCTGCCGACTGAGAGAACAATTTAAGAAGAAAAATTATAACATCAAGTACTGATTGTAAAAGAAAGGACAGTACTCTTTGCCTCCATTTCTAGCAGAGTAGCTGCATGTTTAGCAATTGCTGTTTTAAAGCACCATCCTTATCATAAGAATCTTGAGCACAGTCCACTGATGGAGATAAAATATTGGAGATTTGATCTTTGGCATTCCTCTGTCTGGGAAGATTCTCCTCCCTACACATTTCTCATGAACAGTAATTGTGCTTAAAATTCACCACACATTTAGGAAAGCTGTATTAAAATGCAGCTGTCTGAGCAAAGCATCAAAAAGCTGCAAATTGCAAGGCTGACAAGAGAAGATCCATATATGAGCCTGTGACAGTAATTGCCAGGTTTATCAAGGATAAAGGGTTATATATTATATTCTCCATTTCTATTTTGCAAAGAAAGTAATAATCTTTGTGTTTTTCATTCTATAATTCTGAAGAAATAAGCTTGGTTTTATATTCAGTGATCATGACATTTCTTTATTTTTCTAAGTTCTTATAAGAGAGTTCTTAGAGCCATTTTTGGTTTCCCTGACAATATAAGTTAAATTCCTCTGGTGTACAGTGTTCTATGAATTTAACAAGGATGGTTTTTTCTTGTATAATTTTATTTTCACATTACAGATTTTGTGACAAGTGTGATGTACCCATATTTGGATACTTGGTTTAGTTTAGGAAAGACAACAGTAAACAGTGTTTGCTTTCTGACATTCTTGTATTTGTTTTCTCTCAGAGCTACTATCTTCTTGAGATTTACCCATGGGGAAGTAGACTTAACGCAGTAATATTGTTAAAAATCTGTTACATAGGAGACAGACTTGTCAAATAATGAAACTACCTTCCCAAACCAAGACTGTGCCACTGTATTTCAATGAGAGAAAAAAAAAAAAACAAACCACTGTTTATTAGACTAATATCAACTCTAAAACTGCTTCAAAGCAAGGAACTTATGATGTTTAGGTTGTAGTCTTTCTTCTTTATTTTCAAGTTAGAAATAGGTTTTCCTATCCTTGCTGATACTGAATAGCAAGCACTAAACACCAGGAGTAGATCCACTGATCTTTCCTTTGTTGTTTCCCCTTGACTGTTCCAGTGCTCGCTGCGTGTTACAAGAGCATGCACACAAGCTGGTACTGCAGAGCAGTTGATATCACATAGACTTTCATCCTGCCTATTCCCCCGGTAAGTTGTAGCAGCAGGCAGAAGGGCGGCTGTTTTTCCAAGGTTTCAATTTTTAAGTGTCTGCCTTGTGGTGGCAAATTGATGACACAGGCACAGCTGTTTTTGTAACCATGAAAGACTTGTGATTCTAAATATTTCTTCTGTTTCTTTTTTTTTTTTTTTCCCCCTTCTTAGGAACAATTTGCCATCTGAGAAGCAGAAACTTCCAGGAGCAGTTTAATTGCAGCACCTGAAAAATGAGGCATATGCAACACCAGGTGGGCTGGCCAGTTTCTTAGTCAGCTGTTTCATCTGTTAGTATTCTGGCTGACTTCATATATTTACTGTATCTTCCATTCCTTGGTCTTTACTGTCTAAATTTTCAAGTTCTAACAATAAAAATGCTACCCTTAATGAAATTCTCCATTTTTAAGACAGGCGAAATTTTTCCATGTGGATTTTCTCCCTATGCATATGTTACAAATCAAAAGAAACACATTCTTAAAGTATCAGTTACATTTACAAATGTCCAATATATGCATTTCTTTCAAGTGCTTTGACTTTAATATGAGACAATACAGCTGAATGAGTTTGATGAATCCCAGTAATACCAATTCAACTTCTCTTAAGAAATGGAAACATATCTGTTGATTTTTCCTTACTTTGAACGTTTGCTATCAGTTTACATATCTGTAAGTCATAAACTGGTTAAAGGCCAATGCTTTATACTGCCTGGGAATTTGAGAAGTCCTGTGTTAATTACGATCTTGACATCCTTGGACAACCAAAAAAAAAAAAAAAAAGGAATGTATGGTTGACTGGTAAAGCAGGAGAATTTGAATATACAAAACCACACAATTCACAGATATTTACATCATGATTTTGATACAAATAGATCCACCATCGGGTAAACAGTACTAAGGAAGATGGGAAAGAAATAAGCATTTATTAACATTACTGTAGTCGTTTTGTGACCATAACATAGAATCTCAGGAAGAATTCACTTCTGACACTGGAAAAGAACTTCACTGGAGCAAAGTTTTATCATCCTATTCTTTCTTTAACTCCAGTAGCTTAATTACTTTGTACTTAATGCAAAACCAGTTTGAGCAAATAGAATCAACTCTTCCTGAAAGGAGTTCAGGCCAGACTCTAAATTAACCACAAAAAAATAATGATAACATAAATTTAGCTAATTTTTAGAATATATATTACAAATATATATTTGGTAGCATTTGGTGCTTTGTCTGTTGGATGTATGTTTTTCAAGTTTGTGAACCTATTAAATAGAACAGAATTTAGCATATTTTTGTACTTAAAACCTGTAAAATAATGTCAAATTATATTAATTTCTTTATTCACTTTACACAACATCTTTTTCAAGCATCAGACTGAAAGTCTATGGATATTGTATTATAAGATAAATTTAACATTGTATAAACCATATTGTATGTTTAAGACACTAGATTTTTTTTCTCTTTATTTCACTGACTTATATGAGCATTAAATTGATATAATGGAGCAGTGGATGTAGCTCAGAGATTATGCAGAGTTTATTGTGACTTTATGCTAGATAAAAATAAGGGAATTGAAACATTTATATTCAGAAGAAAGCAGCTCAACTCTGATAAACTGAAACTCAGCAACTTTACTTTTTTGTAGGAAAGCATTTGTTCCTTTCAAAAATGCCAGAAAGTAAATTACACTTAATTAATCAAACTCTGAGTGATTCCCAATTAGTTTCCTACAGTTCTTCTATGACAGCTCTTTCCATTATTACGGAGTGTGAAAACAATACGCAAAAGAGAATGACAATACATAATAACCAGGAGGAATTCAAATTTTATAAGTTTGTAAAACACTCTTTTTTGTGCTCTTAGTGCTTATTTGTAAGTAAAAAAAACTTGTAAAGTCCAAAATTAGGTTTGTGTACACAACCCAAGTGGCATTTATTCAAAATATTTCTGGCACCTTTCACCAGCGAAGGGACTTACACAGGTAGTGACAGAGAGAGCTCCCTTGACCCTGTGACATAGTATAGGATGGGAAAGACAAAATACTTTTAATTTTAAATGAAATCTTAATTTCAATGTGTTCTAATTTCCCTAAGCAAAATATCTCCTGGATGGAATTCTGTTCTTGTTCTCGTTCATCCTGCTCTTGCTGTTAAAGCAAATGGAATCATAGAAATTGACCCTCAGTGTTTTCCTTTCTATCCTGTAGAGAACTGAGACATTTAATCAGAGATAACAAAACCAGACAGGAATTAAAAATATAACTCATAAAAGTTGGTACTTCCACAAATGATAGCTAAGCTGAAAAAGTAGAGTTATTTGCAATATCAGGCCCATTCTTTCTACTGCATAAGTGGAATTCGTAGTTATTCTTTGTAGAATGTCAGCTCTGCAACTGTAGAAATAATATTTTCAGAAAGGAACACTATTTCTTTCTCTGTGCAAATGCTACTGGTGTCTTCCATATGAGCAGATCACTGATGCACTCATTTTCGGTTGCATCTCCCCGACATTGAGACTTCTCTGTAGATGTACAAGTGCTTCAGCAAATGGTGAGCAGAAATCAGTTTATTTGTTTTAAATAGTATAGTGTGCAATTATAATGTAATGTGATATAAATTTACTTCTTAATTTTCTGAAAGCCAAGCCAAAGTAATTCTCAGCAGAATTGCTTCTCTCTGATTTTGTTCTTTTAAAAAAAGAAACTAAAAATGATATTATCTTGAATATAGCCTATCTTCAGACTATTTCTGATTCTCAATGCTTAATCATTTCTATCTTAACCTTTAGCTGATTTTAACTGTAGCATCCTTTGCAGTATTGTTCTGGTTCCTGTGTTGGAACAGTTAATTACTATATGGGCTGCATATGTGCTTGCAACCATCGCATCTAAAAGTAGCATCTGGAAATTCAGCTTTATTTTTCATTTTGCTCCTTTTACAGGAAATCTTTTATATCATACCCATATGTGCGGGCAACTTTCAAATCTCTATATCATTGACAGCTGCTAACTCTGGGAAGGAGGCTGCCAAAAGCACATGCGTCCTAAGACATGCACAACTTCTTTACTAAGCACAGCTTCTTGCTGAACAGTGTCTCCTCATGGGGCAGAATAGAAAAACATGGAAAATTATTTGCGAGAAAATGGACAAGAGTAGGCATGTGGGGGAACCCTATAGTTACTAGAGAAAATAATTCACAAATGATGAAGACCTGGTAAAATTTCTGGAAAGTTTTTAGGATTACTAGCAACACAATAATAGTTACCTGCTGCCTTTCCCTGTATTTTCTATCATCACTCAAGGATAAACATCAAAACGATAACAATTGAAGTGCTCTGAAACTTTCAGAACTGAAATTTTCTAAAATTATCAACTTACCTTAGGGTGGAACAACTTAGGCAGTTCTCCCCAAAGAACTAAAATGCTATACAGTTGCACTATGAATATACAGACATAGAAGCTAAGGAGCACCTTACAAGTTATGTGTCAGGATCCCCTTTCAGATGGCAAATGGTGCAGTTGCAGTGAGAGGCAGGAATATGAGTGAGTTGAACCTACAAAAATAATCCGATATGTTCAGTGAAAAAAAAAAAGAGTGATTTTTAAGATATTAGCTTTTGAATATTGTAAAATCCACATTCAGGAAAAATACTAGTGTCCAAGCTAAAGAAGATACTATAAAATTTGCTTGCACTCTAGTGTGGTGTTGTTGCAAGACAGAGATAGTTCCGTATATCAGTTTCTTCTGCTTGCAGATGTTAAGAGGGGCATATCTGACAAACAAAGGTTCAAATTTGTAGTGAGAATTATGATCAGTCTCAAGGGAGAACTTCTGTGAAGAACAGGGATTTCTGCAAAATTTGGTTGAGCCACTATTGGCACTTTTGCACTGGAGTTGGTAGGTGCAAATTGTGATCAGCCAGTAGCAAGATCTATCCTGTCAGTGGTTGCAAGCTGAGAGGAAAGGTATCTGTCTCTTTTCTCAAGTAAAAAGTGATAGATTTAGAAGAAATGGACATCAATAAATGGCTTTAACTTGCTCCAGAGAGGTTTAGACTGAACATTAGGGAAAATTTCACCACTGAAAGGGTCAGAGCCTTGGAACAAGCTGCCCAGAGAAGTGGGCATTCTTGGAGGTATTTAAAAGATGTATATGACATGGTTTAGTGGTGGTCTTGGCAGTGTTATGTTGAACTAGATAATATTAAAGGTCTTTTCCAACCTTTTTATGGTTCTATTCTGCTGATGCTGCTGGTGCACTCACGTGAGTTAGACACTCCTCGGAGAGAAGAACAGTGACCTGAAGTTTCACCTTATAGTTCCAAGTCTTACACTGAGATATTGTTTCATCTGACATGCAAAATCACAGCAACAGCTTTGAGATGAAGTCAAGAAGTACTAAGGGTCTATATTTAATTTTTAACAAAAAATGAAACTGACTAGCTTCCAGTACCTTTTTACAGGAAATAAATGTTTCGTCTCTGGGAGATTATGAATAACACCAAACTTTCTTCAGACCCAGATAGTCTGTATCTTTATCCTGAGGGTGCCAAACAGTATTTATGTTCGACATTTTAAACATATAAGTATCCTTCTATTTCATACTCTGCAACACAGCTTGCCAAGGATGTTTAAACCCCATCTCAGTGCTCACAACATTTGGCTATGTAAGCAGTCACAGACCTTCACAGCTGATAGAAAATCAATACTTTCCCCGGGATCTCATGGAGCTGAAGTGGCTACCATGCAGCTTTTGGGGCCACCTGAAGTCCAGAAAGGTGATACTTACCTGCCATCATCTTAAATGGGATTGCAAGTTAATATTATAATGAGGCCACTTTAGCCTGATATTCCTTCTCCCTGCTCCCTCCCATTGCACCCAGGAAATGGAGGAACCCCTTTCATATACTATCTTTACGATGTGAAGCTGTTTAAAAGGTATTTTGATCAATGGGTTCACCTCTATTAATGAAAATCTAAACTGTTTTAAAAACATAATCCTGGGAGCTCTTTTTACATGTATTGTTTTTAGCAAACACATTGTAAAGCAAGGCTTTAGCCTCATATTCTGAAAAAAAAACCCAGACCCTTATGCAACAGTGTCTGTTGAAGAGCAAAATGATTTGGGAAAACATGATTTTGTGGCCTTCCCATCTGCCACTGGTCATGGATGTGCTGAGAAATGATTTTTCAATAAACAAGCTGAAAACTTCAGGAACTATTTCATTCTGTGAGATCTATAAACACAAGAAAGATCAAATTTAATTCCTCAGAACAAGGAGAAAAATATTTAGGAAGCAGAAAATACTACTAAACTTCTGACACCTCTAGAATTTCTAGAAGCCATCTCAGTGAGCAGGAAAGGCACCCCATAAACACCATCAGTCTCAGGAGTTCCTCTTTCTGGGTGGTCCAAAGCCCTTAACCATGTGTGGTTTTCAGGGCTGAGCATGTAAGATTTAGCTGAGTTTACATTTTTTCAGTTCGAATCCCTTTGAGTGTCACGATAGACTTGAAAATGTAAAGCAGATCTGAACACTCAAAATTTAGCATGGATTTGACTGAATTATCAAAGTGATTCTAAATCGCTACTAGCTGGCCAAATGTAGAATCCTGTGGACATTAAGTCCTAGACATCACCCTCAGTGTGTATTTAGTAGGGATAGTTTCTTCATTCAGCTAGAGATCCTGTTGAGTTCTCTAGCTGACTTAGAAGAGAGGAACACCCAGTGCAGCCACATATTTCCTTTACAGTTCGATCAAGCCATGAAAAAAAAATAAAAGCAAGATACTTGACCATAACCTTTCAAAAGAAAAACTGTTACGAGACCTAAAATACTGGAAAATCCCCTTGAAATTCATAGCGTTAAGCATGGAAAGAATATTTAAAATAATTTCAATCATATCTAGAACTACCGTGTAGAAGATTTAGTACTCAAATACTAGATCGCTGTACCATGATAAGCAGAGTGTCCAAGGGGCCTTTTCATAAGTTTGGAGTCTAAAACATCCCTCTCCAAACATGAAAACTGGGTAGAAAGGAAACTGTCGTATGTTTCTGACATATCAACCAAGCTACAGATGATGCAAAGGAGCAAGAGGAGAAAAAAGGAAAGATAATAGATTTGGAACAATATGCTAGTCTGTGTTTAGCAGGTAATAAGGTCAGACTTTTAAAAGAAATCTTTAAAAAGTGAAGTTATTTTTTTCTGTCTCTCTTTTAGAAAGCACCTAATTCTCTCAAATTAATAGGTTTGAATGACAGTTGTAAACTAATGAGCTACAGATGTCCAACTCTGTAAGCTGCGGTCAGAAAAACATGGCTTATTTATCAGTTCTTTACAAGGGAAAAGTAGACCCAAAAACTTTTTATCTGTTCTTTTTATTTGTTTAGTTCCTTCTAACTTTGCAAAAATCTTTAGCTCCATCTTCAGAGCAGTAATGTGTATGCATCTTCAAACCAGAGAGGTAGGAATCTCTTAAACATATCTGTTAAACAATGCACTGGAGAGTAACACAGCACAAATTCTTTGAAACAAGGTTAAAAACAGGAGAGAATTTAAACTGAGTATGAGGCAGAAATCTTTAAATTACAGCGCTTCCTGTTCTGTCCTCACTGGTCCTGATGCTGGCAGTTACTTGTGCTAAGTTGGTTTGAGGAGTTCTCATGTGGCCCAAACATACATTTGTGTAAATACTTGCCTGAACAAGCGTATGTTTTACCAGCATTCACCTAAAAGATCACTGAAAAACTTCTGGCTGGTTTTGGGGGAAAAAAGCATAGGGAGTCCAGTGAAAAATAGTGATGTATTTAATCCAGTATGTTACTGGCTACTGATCTGAAGGACTGCTGGAAGTTGTCAGCCAGCTGTTGATAGCAGAAGCTGAATACTTAATAGCCTATCATTTGAAAATAGGAAAGCCATTATCTGGTAGAATTAATGGGCCTGTTGTCAGCTGCATGACAGCTGGGTTATAGAGTAGTAAGGCTAAGGTAGTCAAAGGACCACAGAATAAACTAATTCTCAACTGAGATTATGGTTGCTTTAAATGTTAGTACTTCAAAGGTATTTCATCACTTGGGTCTAACTGCCTGGCCTGCTTTTAGCAATGGCTTCTTTGTCCCCTCATCCCACGAGTACAGCTTCAGTCTGAGATCAGGTGGGACTATGACCTGTGCTGCTGAGAGCTTTGCACCTGCCTGAACTGCCAGTGAACATGAGCAAGATTATTTGGTTTCTTACTATTTCAGTTAGTTTCCGGTGTTTCCAGAAACCACTTCATGCGAAAAACTTTTGCAGATGCATAACCTCTTTGGGATCTAGCTTCACTGTAAGCACATGGGTATTGAAGAACAGACTTAAATCCCCACAGCCTTGATGTAAACAAACACATTCAGTTTAATATGCTTCAAGTCCAACTTCAATAAAGCAGACTTCCTCTTTTCAAATTCAGCAAATTGCATACTGTAATCAAAAAGCCACTGATCCTAAAGAACATTAATGTTTGCTTTGTTTTTCTAATAAAGGTTAATTAAAGCAAATTTGAGTTTTAATAATAGCTAGGAGAATTAAGACAATTCGAATTAAGCTGGACACATTATGTTCAAGACAAGTGTCCCAAAGCAACCCTTACTAATTGCCAATTGTCCTCCCTCCTGCAGAATGTAATTCTTTCAGATTTAGGATGATACGTGTTGCCCCAGAATTTGCTTGTTATGTCCTCATCTCCCCCCCAAATTAAGGCTGTAAAAAGAATAGCTTTAACACTTATGAATTTGCCCTTGCTCCCATTGATTCAGGATTGTGCAAAGTCAAACGTTTGATTGGTTTCAGTCAAACATTAAAAGCTGTTAAAACCATAACAATCTTCTGAGCTACCTAATAAAATCTGCTCCTGACATGCCCGTTGTCACTGATCTCTTTCTACATGGGTCACAAACAGCATGTTTAGCTCAGCTGGTACTTTCTTCTTTACCTGTCAAATGCAAGTCTGCCTAACAATGGAAGCACAGATAAGGTGATGCAGCTTCTCTAATAACAAATAAATAGTTAAAATAGAAAGTGGAGAAGGTATGTGTATGATGTGTCAAAACAGCAGTTCTGGTACCTCAAATTTATCTCTCTATAGATGCTGGATTGTGCCAAACACTGTAGGGACTACATTAACCCGTACCTAAAAGTAAGCAATACCCTACCAGTGAAAAAAGGCAGCAAATTCATGTGTGGGATTTCAACTCTAGTTAGCAAAAAGATGAATGTTTCCAGAAAATGAAAAAATTCCAAGTAATCTTCTCTGACAGTAATTCAGGGAACTGAAGGGTATTATGCAGAGGCTTGAAGGTCACTTTTCACTGGTCAAAGTTTTAATAGGAAATACATCTACTCTCCAAGTCCTACATAAACATGAAGGAAAAGCATGATCTCTTAGGAAAAGAGAAAAACTCATATGACAGAAAAACTGGTAATACCAGGAAGTTGTAAGATAGCCTTCAGACAATTCCCTGTCCCAAAACTAAAGTCAAATCATAAAGGCTGCCCTGGCCAGCAGAGAGACCATTTCCTATGATCCACACATTCTCATCTCCTGCTAAGACTGTTTATACTGTACTCTAAATTAGAGTAGGTGCATAGTAATAGTGGCCCTTCAAAAATGCCCAGAAACCTGAAATAAAAAAACTCTTCCCATGTGTAAAATGTAGTAAAGGAAAAAAGAGTGATTGAAACAGCGGTCAGATGGGCAAATTATTTATGCTTTGTATATAGGTGTGATACTCTTAATATTAACTAGACTTAATTTTTAATTGGATTTATTTCTTGGTTTCATACAATATTTTTTAATAAGTGTCAGTCATTGTTTCCACTTTATGTTTATTTTTTTAAATATTCTTTCTAGAAGAAAGTTGGTGTTCTCTAGCTGTTAATTCTGGTTTTAATTAGTTTGAGCTGCCAATCTGATTGTGTTAGCGTATTGATGTAAAGTGAGAGGGATACACAAGATAGAACTTGCAGCTTAATGGCTGATGGGCGTTAATAGATACACTTATGGATGTATTAATACTACTGTGACTTAGTCCATATGTAGTGCATTACAAATGTCTGTTCATACTCTTCCAATAGCTATTAAAATCTCATGTCAGAAATATAATGTAGATGGCTGAAATAAGGCAGTTATTTTATATAGCTGCATACAATAATTTTAACATTTTGCTGACTAGTAGATTTTGAGTGGGAGGAACATTCAACATTCTAGAGACACCTATTCCAGACACAAAAGGATGCCAATAACATGGTTCAAACTGCTAAAGAAAATGTTTGTCTGGGACAAACACTGCTAAATACAGCATGACAGGAGTTGCACTCAATGATCCTTGGGAGTCCCTTCCAACTCAGGATACTCTATGATTCTATGAAAATTCAGGCACAACCAGAATAATTGCACCAGTCATTTTCATCTTCTCTCCTAGATAAAAAATTAAAATTAGGGAGCAGAGACTTCATGGTATCAACTTTCCATATCTCATGCAATGAGCCAGCCTGCAAACTCTTTTTTACAAAGATGTTTTCACATGGCTTCAAATTTTCACCATTGCAGTAGCCTATCTCCTCTAGTACCTAAGATGAATGAGACACAAGGGAAGTCACAAAAAAGAAAAGCAGTGCCTCACTCTCCCCTTGAATTTCACTGCATGTGGGCTGCTGGAAAGCTGTAGAGTCTCTTTCAACACAGATGTTGGGAATCTGTTAGGAATATCCAAAATTTCTACTTCCACTGTCGCAGACTACACTGATAATGCAGCTTGGCACAACAGCTTGATGAGACAATTTTGAGGAGTGTAGACAATACTTGTTAGTAGAAAAAAAAATAGCAATATACAAACATTTGCATCCTTCGACCCCTTAGTGTTCCAGGATAAAAGCAAAATAAAATCTAACCCTTCAGTGAGCTATTTCTGTTTCATACCACCACAACTTCATTTTCTACTTGCATATCAGACAGCATTTACTCTTTGTCAGTTTGAGTGCTTTGAGGAGGTACAAATCCCTGTCCGCATCCATGAACAGAGGAAACAGAAATCAAGAAATGTGAACCAATCTGAGAAAATTCATGCTGGAAATCACTTTTATAAACAGGAATATTGGTTTAGTAGGAGAGAGAGTTTCTATTTAGCAAGGCATGCTGCCTTTCATTCAAAATCCTTTTCAGAAGTATGTCCCAATTCACTTGTTCAAGGTGCTATGGGAAGGTGCTGCATTGAAATAGTGTGTCTAGCTCCTAAAATGTTGTCCATACCAGGCACAAAAGGGAGACATTATTTACTACTAAAATGTAAGAATAAATTGATTTTATATATGCAGTTCTAGCGTCCATTTCCATGAGTGGAGCTGTAAGCATGCTGTGGATTAAATTATAAAAAGTAATAGAAGCTAGAAAGTGCTTAGTTTTACCTATGCTGCTTTTCTACATAATATCATAACGTGTGTGCATAGAAGACTGTTGTCCCTTTTTTTCCGCTAGTAAGGAAGGAAAATAGGAACTTTTAGTAGGGTTCACAGAACCAGGTTGTCCTACTAAGAAGCAGTAGTTGCAGCAAGTGCATAATTGCTCCTCACGCTGCTGAATTTATCTTTAGAGATTTCACAAGCTCCACTCGCTTGCAAATTTGGAATTCCTTTTGTTGTTTCCCCTTGTTCTTACATTGCATCATGCATCATTCCATTAGTCCACAGCTTAGTGCTCACTGAACTTAACTTTTGTGCTTAATAATGTTTACTAAGGTTTTAACAGTATTCTTGCACACAATAACTGTAGCTAACAGATGAAAACCACAGCCATTTCAGTGCAAAACCAATAGCTTACACATCCTTGAGACTTTTTGTTATGAAGTGTAAGCTAAGGAGGAAGTAACCATGCATGTTAATTGGAAATAAACAAAAAAATATATTACCGGCATGCAGCAAAATGCATCAGACTGCATCAGTTACATCAGAATGCAACTTAAGCACTGCAGTTAATACGTTCATCTCATAGGGAACATTTAAGTGCTTTATAGTCTTGCTTAAGAGGTCTGCATGAGTCATTCTGATCATCAGACATAACTCAGGGTACTCTTGCAGTACTCAAGAGACAGAAAATTGTTTGCCCCTTTTTTCTTCATTGTACGCAAGCTTCCTAGAACCCCTCTGTTCTCTGCTTCTGCACAGGCAGAAGTTTTTTCCAATAAAACCAGCACATGTAATTCAGTGCCAGGCAACAGGCATACCTGGCATCACCAGCAGTCTCCCAGTACCAAGCTTTCTTTGAAGTCTAGTAGAAAACCTTTCCGGAAGAGTCAAAGCTCTTTTCTGCAGAAATACAGACCAAATCCAGGAGGCAAAAAGCCGTTTATGTGGCCAGAAATTGTTGTCTGTAAACCCAGAGGAGGCTGGAAGCGTGACAAACTGCTGCCACCTGCTGCCGGTTCATTTTCAGCCACCGAAGCTCCAGTAAACCAAATTCGCAGCAGCCAGCAGAAATTGCAGATTATCTCGTTCTTTAGGGGAAAAGGGAAGAAACAACCTGCTATATTTATCCCAAAAGTAGGCAAGCACTGATTAGACCTAGGGCACTAGTGCCGGTCCTGTGGTTGCTAGCATTCAGTACCTTGGCTTGTCTACCCTGCAATCGCCACTCTGTCAGTTATTTAACTGTGTGACCTTGAGAAAGCAAATTAAGCTTTTTATTTTCCAAACAGTAAAAGGGAAATAAAACTTCTAGGGTTTTTTTTGTTTTTTTTTTTCACGAGTTTCTAAAGGTGTTGAATATTTTCATGTGGCTGCTTAGGAGCATTTTTTTAATCTTAATTCTTTCAGAAAGCTATTTTAATAAAGTTCCTATTGTAATAACATTTTCAGGCTTTATTACTAAGCAAGAATTAATACTGAACTGTAAGGCAGTCAGTCTGCTCCAATTATATGTGTAATAGGGAGAAAGGAGAGCAGCCTGGATCAACAGGGGGAGGTTAGATAATGCAGTGCTTTTCTAAAGATTTACATCCATGCATGGTATGTGGCTCTGTGCAGTTGTCAGTGAGGTCATCAAAAAAATGACAGGATGCATCTGGAGACCTGCTTTTTAAACATGTCAGCAGCCATTGAATTTCAACTCATTGAATCATTGAATTTCAATCAAACTCAGAGCTCAAGTTAACATGCTCCATGTTTACTAATAGGTGCCAATTCATGAAGCCTCACAGCCTACTAGAGGCAATATGAGTGTGATATATACTAGCCAGATAGCTAAGAGCTCTGACTATTTTTGCTACCTGTAGGTATCACATATTTTTGAAGGAAATCCTACCCTCTTTGTGACACTGTAATATAAACTGTCCCGATCTCATTGTCAAGTGCAGAAAAGTGAACCACAGAAGTTGAACTGTCAGGAGGGGATTTTCTGTGATTGAGACAAGGTTCTCTGTGAGGGAGAATTTGATGGCCCTGGTTGAAGATGAAGGTCCTCACGCTGGCAGCTCTCTCAGAGGCAGCAGCAAAGTCCTGGAGCTCTCAGTGTTGTGGATAGCCTGAAGCCTGATCATAAAATCATAGAATCAGTAAGGTTGGAAAAGAGTTTTTAAAATCATAGAGTCCAACCATTAACCCAGCACCACCATATTCACCACTAAACCATATCCCCAAGTGTCACATCCACATGCATTTTGAACATTTCCAGGGATAGTGACTCTACCACTTCCCTTGGCAGCCTGTTCATTCCATTGCCTGATCACCCTTTCAGTGAAGAATTTTTTCCTAATACCTAATCTAAACCTCACCTGGTTCAACTTGAGGCCATTTGCTCTGGTCCTATCACTTATTACTTGGGACAAGAGATCAACCCCCACCTGCCTAGAGCCTTCTCTTAGGCAGTTGTAGAGAAAAATAAGGTTTCCCATGAGCTTCCTTTCCTCCAGGCTAAACAACCCCTGGTCCCTCAGCTGTCCCTCATAGGATATGCGTTCCAGACCCTTCACCAGCTTCACTGCCCTTCTCTGGACTTGTTTCAGCACATCAATTTCCTTCTTGCATTGAGGGGCCCAGAACTGGACACAGTTGTATTGTATCTAGCTGGAATGAAGTTAATTTTGCTCATAGCAGTCCTCACAGTGTTGTGCTTTGTATTGGTAGCTAGAAAGGTGTTGGTAATACACCAGTGTTTTGGCTACTTCTGAGCAGCTTCACTTGCTGATGGAAAGTAGAGAATAAACTCTCTGGTTTCTTTCTTAGCTTGTGCATGTGCAACCTTCACATCTACTTTAGTAAATTAACTTATCCAGACCTACAAGTTTTTTACCTACAAGTTTTTTCTTCTCCTGTCTTGCTGAAGAGGGCAAGTGATGGAGCAGATTGGTGGGCTGTCCAGACAAGGTCAATTCAGACCTGCTGTCCAGACAAGGTCAATTAACCACAATAGTATTTGAGGTGCAGCCTCACTAGCACTGAGAACAGGGGGACAGTCACTGCCCTGGTCTTTCTGGCCACACTATTTCTGGTAAAAGCCAGGATGCCATTGGCCTTCTTGGGCACCCAGGCACACTGCTGGCTCACGTTCAGCTGGATATCAACCCCCAAAGTCCTTTTATGACAGGCAGCTTTTCAAGCCTGAGCAATGCATGGGGTTGTTGTGACCCACGGGCAGGACCCAACACTTGGACTTGTTGAACCTCATACAGCTGGCCTCAGCCTGACAGTCCAGTCTGTCCAGATCCCTCTGCAGAGCCTTCTAACCCTACAGTAGATCAATACTTTCATCCAATTTGGTGTATTAGGCAAACTTACTGAGGGTGCAATTGATCCCCTTGTCCAGATCATGGAAAAAGATACTAAATAGGACTTAACCCTGGAGAATACCACTTATGACTGGCCAGCAGCTGGATTTCATTCCACTCACCATCACTCGCTGGACTCATCCATTGAGACCGAGGGAACAGCGCACCCTTCCAAGCCATGAGCAGCTTGAACACTTGGGTATTTATTTAGTTAGGTTTCTTAAGCCTGCACATGCTTACTACAAGGCAAGTATTCTTTTGATCTGAAAAAGACCAAATTAAACATGAAGTACACTAATTTTATCTCCATAAAGCAATATGTTTGTCCACAAATTTTTAATCATTATTTCAAAATCAAATATTTCTAAGGTCGGCACCACTGAAAGATGCTCAAATGCATTTCTGCTATACATAAAACAAGCTGCAGATATAAGGCATTCTGTGACCGTTTATGTTTATGATTTCTGTACTGTTTTAGGCAAATGAGCAAGTTTGGACAATGCTGTGTGCACTCAATAACATTTAAAAAAGGCACCCTGGGGATAAACTGCACACTGGCCGTGTGCAGTGTGCAGCTACTTCAGGGAGATGAGTTTCTTATTCCCCATCTTTATGTCAAAAGCCAAGGCCTGTGGCTCTGTTGCTCCTTTAATTACTTCAATTTTCAGATACAAAATTGTATTTAAATGGTGGTATTTCTCCCACATGTGTTTTTTTTTAACCATAATCAAAAGCAATATACAGAGGTTGCTGTCTGTGATAAGAGCATCTTAGAACCTCTTGGCTTTTTCAGATCAAAATTAACTCCAGGAAATCCCAGGGACATTCATGGTGTAGCATCAAACACTGCCACTGTTGTAGGATGAGTAATACATTTCTCAGCATGACAAATTCTGCCATAACTGACTTCTTCTCACTTCCTATCTGTGGGGAATTAAAAAAATACAAGTTTATTTTAAGGAAAAAAAAAAAAGATGTGCTTCTTTTTTCTGCTGTGGAAGAAGGGTAATTTATCCCCTATGTACAAACAAGTGATAGCAGTGCACCTTTGCTTTCAGCCAGGAAAGTTTCCATTAGTCAACTCGGTACCACAAGCTAGAAATTTTATCTTTATTCGAAGAGCAGCTGGGGTGTGAAGAAATGGCTATTGCCAGTTCTTGTAAGGGTTTTTGTTATCTATCACTGTTGCCCTGAGTGTAAAACAAAAACCTTATCCAAGATCTCATTAATATGGAGATTTTTAAATTAGGGCAAAGTGATTAATTTTTGATGTTGTTTGAATGTACACCAGAGGTTTTTTGTTTTCAGCTTGGAGCACAAGCACAAAAAAATAAGGGACAGAGACTTCTGTTTGCTCGTGATCACAGTGGAGTAGGGCATTGCCATTCTCTGCTGCCAGCCACCTGTCTTACCTTGAATGAGTCACTTGAATCTTCAGTACTCGTGTTTCTGTAGGAAAGAGACAAGCCTGCATTACTTTGTAAGCAAATCTCTCTGAGCACTAAATAAATACTCAAGATTCCCTGGTTAATATCTCAAACATTCTAAAGCCTGTTCATGTGATACTTTCACCTCAGCTGAGTATTAATAAACACCAGAAATTCTCAGAAAATATAATCTCCTGAGATTTTCATGGAAACTGGTCATCACATGCCCAAATGACTTATAGAGTAGTTCATCTAAGTCACTGAGACATCTCAAGATTCTCATTGATAATCCTTATTACAGTAAGGGTAAAATATTTCATGTCCTCAACCTGTAGGTCCATGGAAGAACAGACTTGCCTGCTCCTCTTGGAGCTGGAAATGGCACTTTCCAGAGAGGAAGAATAAACATACTAGCTGTTGAAAAGTTGTGCTGGGTCTCATTCCTGATTTTTCCTTTCTTCTTTCCACAATTCTTACTGAAAACGTTGTGATACAGATTTTTTCATTTCTGTTCCCATTACAAAGTTACATAATGATTCCTATTCATGAGAGGAGCAGGAGAACAGGATGCACTATTGATATTAGGCTAGTCTACAACAGGAAAGGTGAAGATCTCTGTACAGCTGCAGATGAGTTAATTAATTGGAGTAGATCAGGCATCAGCTCCTTCTGTTAAAGTCTTATCACAATCAGTCACTGAGGTTGGATGGCACTTCTGGAAATGTTCTAGTCTAAGCCCTCTGCTCAGAATAGGGTCATCAAAAGCAGATTGCTCAGGGCCATGTCCACTTGGGTTTTGAACATCTTAAAGGATGAAGGACAGGGTTTCTGTGTTGAACCACCCATACAGTACAGTGTTTAGGTTTTTTCCTTATGTTTAAGTGGAACTTTCATAATTAATTTTTGTGCTTTTGTTTCTCTTGTCCTGTCACTGATTCTGTCTGGATTCATCTTTTCTACTGCTCCCCTCATCAGGTTCCAGCTCTCTTACCTTTTTCTCATAAAACACATGTTCAGTGCCTTAATCATCTTTCTGACCCTTTTCCAACTTGCTCCAGTACATCCCTGTTTTCCTTGCACTGGAGCTAGACTCCAGAGGTGTCTCACTAGTGCTGTGTAGATGGGGAGAATTACGTCCCTTGACCTACTGGCAAAACTTTTCCCATTATAGGCCAGGATGCCACTGATATCCTTTACAGCAAGGGTGAATTGCTGGCTTATGCTCAACTTTGTGTCCACCAGGACACCCAGGTCCTCTCTTTGCCAACCTGCTCTTCAGTCACTCAGTCCAAATGTGTACCATTGCATGAGGCTATTCCCCCTGAGTTACAGGACTGGGCATTTTCTTTTGCAGAACTTCATGAAGCTTCTCTCAGCCCATTTTTCCAGTCTGCCAGCATCCTTTCTGAATGGCAATATAACTGTGTACTGTATCAGACACTTCTCCAAAGTTTCATATCATCTACAAACCTCCCAAAGCTGTGTTCAGTCCCATTATTTGGGTAGTCAATGATGCTGTTAAATGGTACTGGCCCCAGCAACAGGCACTGGGGTGCACCATTACAGACAAAGCACCAGCTGGAGGTCATGCCACTGATAACAATCCTCTGAACTTGGCACGTCTCAGCCCACCTTGTGGTCCATTTTTCTATCCTGTTTTTCTCAGTTTGACTATGAAGGAGTTGTCAGAGACAGTGTCTTACTAAATTTGAAATATATAATATCCACTTGTTACTTACTTATTTCAGTGTACTAAGTTCAAAATACAAGAATATATGAGATGTCACAGATATAATAAAATATCTTTAATTGAGATGCATGACCTTTCTTAGATTTGTTCACTCCAACACAGACAGTGTTCTGGGATAGTCAAACTAGCTTTACTGGCTTGCAACAAATTTCCCTGATTACAGTAGATGAAAAATATTGCTTAGGCAATTGGAAGTGAGAGTTGTCAAGGTCACGGTACTGATTATGGAATGCTTCTCAATGTCTCTCTCCTGATGTGCTAAGTTGCTATAGTGATTATCCATCTGCTTTTACAGCAACTTCATAAACATCAAGGAAAGCTAATCCATTTGCCTGTAATATTCATTCTGAATATTAAACTGTTATATGAAAGAGGGTGATACTTGACACGTCTAGTTCATTAAAGGTTTCCCTGGACAGATCTGAAATGGTATTACAGGGCATTTTGAGCAGTAGACAAAAGTTTTTCAAACCTGCTGAGCAGAGTAAGGAAATTACCCATGTAAACAAGAATATCAATTTCTACTGATAAATCTTAATCGTAATTTTTGAATGACATTGTAGACTGTAGTACATATACAGCCAAAGTAAACACCACAGAGTAGTGTTTATTCTTTTCAGTATATGGGTGTTGTCATAATATAGTGTCAATGCACAATTTGAGAATCCTGTCTCTGTACCAATTTAGTTAAGGAGCCCTGCATATTAGGACCTGACGTCTATTAACCACAAAAAAGGTATAATGACCTAGAAGATTCTGTAGTCCAGGCAGAATTCCAAGGGACATCTTAGAGGACAGAGATCCTTTTTTCCTCTTACCTTGTTGTGTTTCAGTTCTCTTTCCTTACAACAGAAAGTAGAGACAATAAAATAATAACTTTCTTGAGCTCTTGAAGAGCACTTTAATCAGTAGATATCCTTACAGTTTGCAAGTAAACACCTCTGTATCATTGCAAACATAGTAGGGTAGATCCCAGAATTATGTATAATTTCATAGCATATATGTATGTCTGTGTAGGTAGTCATGCAGATAAGAGTATTTTGTTTGTTCCTTTTAAAACATTGGCAGAGTTGCTTTTAATTCCTGCTAGTTATACTTTTACCTTGAAATTACTCTGCATAGGACTTTGGAAATAATAGGTAAGATTTTCAGATAACTGTTAAATAAATGAGTCATGCTGTGATAGATAATTTCAGTCCCAAAGAGACTTTCTGGTTTGTGTTGTGGTTTCTTGCACAGCAGGGCAAAGCTCCAGAATTGGAGATGGTGAACATCCCTGTGATGCAATGAATAAATAATTGTGCCTGATCCAAAACCAATTAAAAGCAACTCAGCTTTAAGTCATGTTTAACCAGAAACTATAAAATGAGAACAGATCATAGCATCTTGCAAGACATTCAACTGTTAGATGTTGATAAATATATTTCTTCCTAGCCAGGCATTTCATGGCTTATACTTTCACTTCAAGCTCTTTAAGGAAGTTGACAAGGGACCTCTCAAAAAGCAAATAACTTCTCCCAGTCCCTAAAATGAAAGGGAAAAGGAATCAGACTCACTTTGTAGCAAATTGTCAATTGCAGCTTGATATTTTGCAGCCTACTCTGAGGAATGTGAAATTACTTTAAATGTTTAAAACTGTCACCTTCCCCTGATGCAGAAAGCATCCATAGAGGGACCGTGGAAAACAGGATGATGTTAATTTATGAGAACACTTAAAATACTAAAAAGATGACAATCCTTTCTTAAAGCTAAAGACTTTTTAAAAACAGATTTAAACCACTCAAGTAATATGAATTTTTACATCACACAGCAAGAACCCCGTCTGAACTAGAATAATGTAATGCAAAGACATGTATACATAAGAGCAAATCTAAAAAGTAGTTCCATTTTGGGGAGAATTGTGTAACCAAAGGGAACTAACCAGGCATATTTACCTTTTTCTTTAATCACTACTGAAAACAGAGAGCAATGTCAGAGCTTCTCACTCATCCAGTCAATCTCTTCTTTATTTAAAAAAATTAATGGCAGTGAGGCTGTACCCAGAGAAATAAATAAGATGCTGTGAATTACGCTCTGTGGTGTTTGCATACTAGGGAGTAGGCAACTGGCATAAAGAACAGCAGAATACTTGGGGAAAGATCATATGTACAAGATGGTGGATTTTCTGAGGATAGGTGGTCTAAGGTCTGATAAACCCAGGAATGTGTAGACATCTAGCAAAGATAAGTGTTCATGCTTTACGACTAGCAGAAAGAAGATGCTTAGAGGAGAAAGGACGAAAAGAGAATACAGGAAGATGGGCTCTTAGTTGCCCTCTAGCTTGTGTAGCATCTTAAAAAGCAAAGAGGTTAGCAAATCAGAAACCCAAGAGTCAGCACTGAGTTTTGTGATGCGTACATATGCCTGCTTGGGAATGATGTCAAACAGCTCCTATGATAAGACATATAATTGGCATATGGTGAATTTCTTTTTATTCACTATGAGTTTGCTATCTAGAAAGCACTACGGGCCAAAGATAATATCGATGACCTGCAGTTTACCTGGGCAGAGACTTAGGTGTTTTCTTCCATTATTTCCTTCTCATTTTAGAAGAAATATGAAGATTAAATGAACCTATCATAGCTCAGAAAGTCTAATTTTCTGGGTTTGGCTTATCTTTGTAGAGTGAAGAAGTCTCCTAAGACAAGTAGGAAATAAGGAAAAATAGTCTGTTTGGGTTTGCACTGGAAATGTAAGTGATATACAGGCAAAATTCCCCAGATACAGATCAGAAAACATGGTTTGTTTTTTTCCCATCTATATGAAGTAAGCAGGTTTTTATGCCTCAGTGCTTTGTTGTGGGTTGTTACGCTCCTGAGCTGTACGACGGGCACAGCTGTCACCAGTAAACAGCCTGAGCCTCAGTCTCACAGCTAGATGAGTAACATTAAACTTTACCTTTCACACTGTTTGCAAACTCATTGTATTTCATGTTCATGAAAATAATAGGTATTTGCAGGTACCTGGCTCTTCAAAAGGCTGTTTGAATTCACAGACATGTGCAGTGGAATTTACAGTTAAGAGTTAGATGGTTAAAAATATGCATTCAGTTATAAAATTTGTCCCTAAAAATTAGGTATATTAGATAAGCAAAAGGGTACTTTCCAAGCCATGTCCTTAAGAAATAACTCATGGTTCAGACTTATCTTGGGGTTTTTGTTCTCATGGATATGAGATCGTGCAGAGATCTCCCCCTTTGCAAGAGATTCAATAGCTATCATCCAATTTATTTTTTTTTCTGAAGGCCAACTTAGAATTTCACTGGGAAAAGCAAGAAGGGGGATTATGGCACCCTATGGAAAAACAACTTTGCAAAAGTTCAAATTCTCTGACAAGAACTATGTAAGAATTTGCTATATTGCACTTTATTATAAACACTCTTGTACTCTATTCATAGTCTGTGAAACTTTAAAAAACAGATTTTAGAAGCTGAAACCATTAAATAGTTGTTGCCTGGGACTCTGCTGAAGGTACAACACACACAACAGTGTTTCAAACCCCACTTTTTCTGCCTCTATTTACATTGTAGGTTTTTTTCCTTTTCCTTCTCTCTCTGAAGTTTTGTTTTGGATTTGTTGTGTTGTTTGGTTTTATTTTTTTATGGCCAATGCTTGTATAGCAAGCTCTGTATCTAAATCAGGTGTTTGAATTTTTCTGAGAACTCTATTTATCCACTGTTCCTCTTTTGCACTTGATACAGGTCAAAATTGCTCAGCAATGTTTTCCAACATCATCAGTGATTCACAAAGTATAATGGAGATGAGAATCATTTTTTACTCAAAAAGCTTTTTTTTTTTTCTTTCCCCTGAGAATTTCAGGCCTGGTTTGTATTTGGCAAGAATAATGCATGGCAGGGTGTGAACTTTAATGCCTTAAAGAGCATGCAGGCCTCAGATACATTGTGGAGTAGAAGGCTGTAAGGTCATTTGCACTGGAGAAGAAGAATCTAATTCACTGTCACGGTTTAACCCCAGCCAGCAGCCAAATACCACACAGCCACTCGCTCACTCCCCCACCAGCAGGTTCAGGTTGAGAACTGGAAGGATGAAAGCTAGAAAACTCACGGGTTGAGTTAAAGGCAGTTTAACAGGGAAAGCAAAAACCACTCATTCAAGCAAATTAAAATAAGTTGATTCTCTGCTTTCCATGTTCAGCCCTCCCCAGGAGAGGAGGGCCCCATCATATATAAGGGTTACTTGGGAAGACAAACGCCGTCACTTCAAACAACCCCCAAATCTTTCTTCCCCTCACTCCATATACTGAGCATGATGCCATATGATATGGAATACTCCTTTGGTCAGCTGGGGTCAGCTGTTCTGGTTGTGTCTCCTCCCAGCCACCCATGCATCCCTAGCCCCTCTCTAGTGTGGCAGTACGAAAAGCAGAAGAGGTCTTGGCTCCATGTAAGCCCTGCTCAGCAATAACAAAAACATCTCTCTGTTATCAACACTGTGTTCAGCATAAATCCAAATACAGACATATTAGCCACTGTAAAGAAAATCAACTCCACACCAGCCTAAACCAGCACACTCATTAGCACCCTAGACACATGAACTGTGACTGCTTACAGAGATACGTCATTTCCACTGCATTGACCCTGTCAGGAAATGTAGGCTTAACATCTCATCTACTGGTCCTTAAAATGTCAAGACATTGTTGGAGAATATGTCAGAGAAAAAATCCACAATATTGCTTTCCCTGAAAATATCACCCTGCCTGGAACTAATATCCACTTTAAACTCGTCCGCAGTGAGCCCGTGAGAGCCCAGCTGTGTCAGCACACAGCCCCAGGGTCCTCAGTAGCACACATTAGGGCAGGGAGCAATCCAGCAGAATAACTTTGAAACACAAGAGAAGCTAACACTGTGTCTATGTGGCACGCTCCTGTCTGGCTGCAAGAATGTCAGGGGTCATTGACACCAATGTTGAGGGATCTGATATCCTTGCACAGACAAAGCCAAGTGATGCGGACGTGGGTCTGGCACCTCTGAGAACCATGTGGCCAGGCATACACATAATTTGGGATATGTGAGGAATCACCGTACACGGTAGGGTTTTATTTGAATGCATGACTAGGAATTAACATCTGGTTAACAGGATACAGTCCTTCACCCATGCTTTTCCTCTGCCTCATCATGACTGATCAAAATCTATTATTTAGATCATGATCTGTAAGCGGAAGCAAATATTACTAATGTACCTCTGTGTACTCTTCAGCTGCCCTTGTAAGAGTTCAGAAACCCTTGGTCTAGACATGATTTATAAGGAGAAAAATCTAAAACCAGCTGGATTTTACAGAGCCCATTTTTCCATTGAAAACTGAGTTCTCTGTAGAAGAAGTGAGCAACAGCTCACATCAAAGTTTCTGCATAGAATAGAAAGAAAACAATGCAAGTCTATCAGCTTATTCCATTTATAGTGAATCTAGAAAAGGGACTTCTTCAGCTTCCTCACTAAGAAAATGCAAATCTGAATTATATGTAACATTGTTTACTGTAGAAAATAGTATAATGTAATCATCAGTCATGCAGTTTGCAAAGACAAATAATCAGTCTGTTTTAATTAATATCCTACTGCTTTGAGGCCTAGCCTGTATTTCTGCAGTGGAAAGTTGAACAAAGTAAGCTATTCAGCTGACAGCATTAAGGTTGGTCAGGTCATTTGCCTAAAATTTTTCTGCTACTCAATGGAGAGACAAACAGTTTTCCTAGGAACAACAGAGTACCAAAACCTGTTTTCTTCACTGACTCACCTCTGAGAGACGCCCATTTTAAGTCTAGTTGCTCAAAATTTGGTGATCTTAATCACAGAATCATAGAATCATTAAGATTGTAAAAGACCTCCAAGATCATCAAGTCCAAACTTTGATCAAATACCACTATGTCCACTAGACCATATTACAGAGTGTCACATCTACTAATTTTTTGAACACTTTCCATGGATGGTTACTCCACCACTTCCCTGGGGAGAACATTCCAATGCTTAACCACTCTTTTAGTAATGAAATTTATCCTAATATCCACCCTGAACCTGCCTTGGCACAACTTGAGTCTGTTTCCCGTTGTCCTATTGCTAGTTACCTAGAAGGATAGGCTAATCTTATATTTCCTTATATTATATTACACATAATTTTGGACAGCATGTCAGTGAATACTCCCTGGTATGGTTTTCATCTGTTTTAGATTAACTCCCTTCCCAAAGAGTAGGATCTATGATGTGCACTGAGTTAGGGTCTGATGCTACAGTCCTGATGCTACAGTCAATTGCATGTTCACAAAAATGGGGAGAATGGACTTTCATGATGGCAGTCTAAGCAAGGAAGTTTCTTCTTCTTCAGTCCCCTGCTGCCAGAATGCCACTCACCAAAGGAACACGGCAGGAAATGCTGAAATTGTGCCCCCTAAACTGGCAGATGCACGCCCAAAATCTGCACATATTCTACTGTCAATCATACCATTTAAAAAAATCTTTCTTTTAAACCACAGTGCTGCTAACTCACCTTTCCTGCAAGCTCATTTTCTATAAATTTTTAAACATTTTAAGCATGTTATGTATTAGATTGAGTGAAAAAGGAAATGTTTGC
This sequence comes from Cephalopterus ornatus, assembly GCA_013396775.1. NCBI lineage: Eukaryota > Metazoa > Chordata > Aves > Passeriformes > Cotingidae > Cephalopterus > Cephalopterus ornatus. The sequence continues at coordinate 271,519 of VZRE01014230.1, read as the reverse complement.
CATTTGTTTTTCATGAAACACAGAAATACTGTTTGGTTCAAAGTCTTCCCTGGAGTTAAGCCATTTACTCATGTCAAGGCTTTGCTTAATTTCTCCAGGGGCTGAATAGGAGGTTATTTGGGCTGCAGATATTCTAGACCATGAGTAGAAATAGCTAGGGAATGATGAGAACTACTAATCTTAAAGGCTGCAGACAGAGGGCAAGTCAGCACAAAATGACTGCTTCTTTTGTCCAGGGTTTGAAACAGTCCTGCTCTATCCCCAGTGTCTCAAGTCACCAGCTACACATATAGCCTGTGTACAGGCCTGAAGCTAACAAAGCGTTTAAGCATGTTGTCAGAGAAGACTGAGACTGCACATCATTCACAGCTGATGACAGGATTAAAAAGAAGTTACTTGCAGATTCAACCTACAATGCTGACAGACTGAGCAGAGAGGGTCAGAGAGAGGATTACTTTAATCAGATTCAAGTTATTCAACTTTTCTCCTCTGCTGTTACTAAGCAGGGAAGTTGGTCGTCAGGTAGATTTTAAGGAATATAAATGAGTCAGCAATTCCGTTTTATGACTGTTTTTAAATTAATCTCTTTTCTTAATAGCATTACCATTGTCCCAGAGCTTTCAGCAGGATGTTACTACAGATTTTTTTTAAAATCCTCCAAAATCATCTGAGCAGAGAAACGAACAGCTATTTGCTCTTTGTCACAGATAAGGTGAATGGAGGAAAGTATCCCACACAAGGAGCTGTGCTGTTGTCTAGCTGATAGTAGACAAATCCACAATTCCCCATAAACAGTAAAAATTAAGATTGAAAACACCCCAACAACACTATATTTATGATACCTCTGTCCCAGGTTTTCACACTAATCTCAGCATGTCACTGAGCCCAGTGTTTTTAGGTGTCCAATTCCCATGGATTTTAGTGGGAGTAGGCGTTCATTGCTCTGTGGCTCTGGGATTTAGCTTCTCTATACCCCACATCTTCATTTGTGAAATGGAATAAAGAGAATTGAGTTTTCACTGTAGCCTTCCCTTCCCAGCATGGCATTATGAGGCTGAACACTGTAGAGCTATTTAGCTGCTCCACTGCAGCAGCAGAAACTTCCCTGTCCTCAGTCCCTTCCCTGCCTAACTTACCCCACCACCAAAACACTTAAATAACATGTCAAAATGCTTTTCTGAATCATAGCCTCTGGTACAAATTAGGAGGATCAGCTTTCGTTACCTTTTTCAGACCTCTGAGAAAAATGAGAGGCAATACAGAGATGAAATGACTCAAATGAGGAGATAAGTAATCAATACCACACAGTCCCAGATTCCTCCCATCTGGAATTAATACTCATAGCAATCATTTGAAAGCAAAGCATCTGGAGGTTGAAGCATTGGAGGGGAAAGAAGAGGCAGTATATTTCTATCTTTAAGATCATGAAATGCAACAACACGGAAGATGCAGAAGCTTAATTTGCAAATAAAAAATAATTATGAGCCTTCAAGTAAACTGTACATTAGTCAGCACTGTGCTGCTGTATAGTAGAACTTTGTTCCTTTAATCACTGAGGTTTTTTTCTACATTTGACAATGATCTACAACTACTGGGTAAAACCCTTAAGTACTGTTTTCTAAATCTATATTTATATTGAAGCAGATAATTTATCTTTTTGACAATATTAATCGCCCAAAATATAATCTGTAAATTAAAAATTGTATAATATTGTTACCCAGAAATACTTCATCCATCTGAGAACATTTTTTTTGTGTGTTGCTCTTCTAGTAGAAAAAAAGTCATTAAATGATTCACTTAACTATATCTGTATTAATTATGTTTTCTCAGGCTTCTGTAAATTGAATAAAAGAGTTTACTCCTGGAGAACCTCTGCAGATTCTGTGTTTTGAAGATTAATATATATTGAAGATTATATTATATTTGAAGATTAATGTATGCAAAGTGTTACAAGATACAGATATTTTAAAGTCTACAAATCTTCACTAAGCTGGACAAAACAATCTAATAAAAAGCACCTAGCTTAAAGCTTTTGAGTAGCCGTGCTAATTAACATTCCCGTGGGCCATTTGCACACCAAGGGTCTGGTATAAGCTATTTCAATAATACATCATAGTTGCTGTTGCTACTCTGTGCAGATCCTCCATTTTCTCCATTTCTGCCACCAAAGCAAATGTTCTGTAATTGGATTCAAAAATGTTGAATTCTGTTGAATTTCTGTTGAAATCTGTTGAATTTCTGTTGAAATCTGTTGCCCTAGAGCAGTCAACAACCACAGGTTCCTTCCTAGGCATCTGTAGTTCTATCGCATCACAGTCTATGAAAATGTCAACAGGAAAGGAAACAAATTACTTAAACTTTCAGGCTACTACCCTCTCTCCAGAATTGCTTGGTAGGAACCTTGAAAGATTTTCCTTGAAGCCTTAAAAAACAAACAAAAACAAACAAACAAAACAAAACAAAACAAAAAAACCCCAACACTGCATTAACATTATCCTAATCAGTGAGATTTTTATATGTACTGGCAGTGTAAAATTTGAAGTCTTTGCAAGTCTTATTGCAAATTAGATTACGGAGAGAAAGTATGATTAATTTGTAATCCTCGGGCCTATTGCACTAGATAAATTCTGATTACTTTTAATTCTTTTTTTCATTTTAATAATAATTTTTGGCTGACAAATATCACAACCCTCTGAAAATTTTACAAAATAAGATTTATCTTTAGCTCGTATAATATGTTATGCCTATAGGCTAGAAATTATTATCAAGTGGCATGTAAGGTGACACACTCTTTTTTTCTTTACTTTTAAAGTGCCAGCCTCCCTTTTCAGATAATTTACTGTCAGTGTGGCCATATTCATTCTCCAGCATAAGGAATCAGTTATCACTGGAAAATATTTTTCACCAAGTTAGTTCTTTTTTATTTTTAACCCATTAGAACCATCATTTGGAGAGCTACTGCAGAGTAAAATAGTATCTCTGCTCATCAGGTCCAGTTCAAAGACCAGGTAGGAAGCAAATCAATAGAAGCGGGTTGCATTTGTTTTTCCACTGAGAAAGGGAAGTATAGCTTTCAGAATTTAATTGTAATCATATACTTAGCTCCATTTCGACCTTCAGCAACTGATTTAAAAAGATATTTTGACTTTGATCCTGCTGTTTTTCCAACAACTAACAAATGAATGGCCTTCATCTTTTCCGTGTTTTCTATAGGTTCACAGAACTCAATGGAACTTGTTCAGACATTAAGGCTGTGTCAAATTTCGGAGTTTGGTAGAATAATCTCTCTAAAAGAGTTAAATCTCTTTTTCGATTCAGTTTTTTTCCTTCTGTAAAAGCTGCAAAAGAAAATATTCTCCACTGAAAGTCTAAATAAACCAATATTTGAATCTTTAGCATGCCCCAAAACATAATAGTGCTAATACCTTTCCATCACTAATTTTGTGCATTTTTGACAGAGCCACTGAATGGGACATGGACGGCTGCCACCATTCCCACTAATCCCAATGCTATATTTTCGTAACATGCTCTAATAGTCCAGGAATTCATCTCAGTAGTTTCTCTGAAGTTCACAGGGTGTGTTTCAAAGACTTGAAATCAAATCTTAACCACTTTTGGTTGAGATTGTTGAGAAACAATTTCAAAGCTAACTGAGGCTGTCAATTTTTTCCATTTTTTAATCACTTCTTTCTTTATTTTATACAACAATCAAATAGTAAATGTCTGTATCATTAATTATCTTTTTTAGGCCTGATGCAATTAGTAAATTTTACTCTGGTTTTTCTGCCTCCTGTGGTTCATCTTTCTCCAACCTAAGGTTCACCTCTTTCCTTTTATTTTAATGTGAGGCTCAAGGTGATTCAGTTATATTAAATCATTATTTTATTATATTTGTTCTCCATGAGAGACTATAGCATTACTCACATGACTAGTTTGGCAAATCAGCAGTTCTCAAAAATTAAGACCTTAGGAGATCAGAAGCAGTTTATGTCTACTTCATCATTTTATAAATCATAGTCACGAATATTTTTCATCACACTGTGCTTGTTTTGGTACTATGTATATGTGAGACAATTGAGTTATAAGTACAAGTTGATCAAAAGCCCTCCCCAAAAATCTCCAAGTAAATTTGATGTCAGTTTTACATAGAGACACCATGATTACATAGAGCACTAGACAATAAAACCAACATTATAAAATTATGAACTTATCTAAGATGTTAGAGTTCATACTCTAGAAAATAGAGTACCAATAGAAAAAAAATCTATTAGCTGTAATGAAAAACAGTATCTGTGCATGCATTTATACTCATCTTCTATCAATATTTGTCAGTGAAGAAGACAGATTTTTGCATATATATATATACACATTTATAAATTAGGTGTCTAGCATGCTGTGTTTCATTCTATAGCCCAGCTAAACCCCAGTAAAGAAAATTTCCCACTTGCAAGTACCCAGTCAGTGTGAAAAGCTTTTACTTACCCTTGTAGTTACAGAAGATCATACTAAAAGAGTTTCTTTTTTGAATGCTCCAGAGATATGTGTCCATAATTCAATATGATCACAGAACTGTGAAATGATCATGTAGGGAAGATTAATATAGAGGCAATCTATTGCAAATATACTCACAACTGCCTTAAAGGTAAAATGCCAGGAAATGTCAGAAAAAAATAAACAAAATAAGCATTGTGCACTTGGGCATGCCTGTATTTTCAGAAAACTGTGTGTTTGGTTTTGGTTGCTGCTGCCAGAGTACTTTCAGTACTGTGTCAATAATAACTGTCATGAGAAGCTGTCCCAAAATACAACTTTTCATAACCTTTCAAAACATTAAGTACCTATGGAAAAGAACTCTCTTTTTCTCCAAGCATTTAAGATACAGAAGAATAACAGCTAAGCACAGAAAAACAAAAATCAATCTGCAGCTACCAGTGGGCAACTTGGATACAGCTTTGTGAAAGAGGGGTACAGACCTGCCTTGACACCCATTGATCTAAAGCAGACTAAGGTCAGCTAAAGCACAGCTATATGGAAGGAAACTTCAGCAAGAGTCTTTACTCCCTCCTGGCCACATATATGTTAGGGAAAAAGCTACTTTGGGAAAAAAAGTTTGTATAAAAATACTCATTCACCCAGTATACCAAGAGTCAGGAAGAATGAGAAAAAAATCTGTTCTCTGGTCTGCTGCTCAGATGTATTTAAAGTCTTACAGTAGACCTTAAAGCTTGAATGAATGTGAAATTCCCACCTGAGAGCAGGAATATTTCAAAAAGTGTGAGGTAAATACAGTGGTTATTTGGATCATGACAAGCTCATGTGTTTCTTAATTGGACACTTGAGCACACATCCACAAACCCTTTAGCCACCTAACACAGAGAAGTTAAGATCCTAAGTATCTTTGATGCTGTACACACAGAGCAGGTATTAATAAATGCAGTGGCATACTAATAAATGCAGTGTAACTCTGCTAACAGGGAGTGGTTTCTGTTTAAAATTAAATGGGACATGCTTGATCAAGGGGAAGGAGATGAAAGAGAGAGGTCCGGGGCACATTAAAGGGAGTAATAGAGATGAGAAGAAGACATGAATCTGAGATAACCATGTCTCCTTGATTACATGAAACATGGATGAGAGAGAACAGGTAATTAGATAGATTTGATAATTTGGGATTGATTTTAATAATATGCATGTTTACTGTTTTGTGGGAAGATTCTGAGCTGTGTAGGGTGTATTATAAATTAGTATTTGTTAACTGCATATTGTTAATTGTTTTAGACAGTTGCATCTAAGGAAAATAAATAATGTGTAACTTTCGATATAGTGAAGCAGGGGACTGGATTCTCCTGACCTTCAAATCAGTAAAACTTTCTTTTGAACTCCCAGCTATCATCAAAAGTTTGTAGCCTAGACGTTATGAAAAGTTGTAGGAAAAGGCAGGTGTTTGAACTGAGTTTCACTCTGAACTATAGATTTTTTTTTTATGCCAACTGATTAAACTAGGCTGATTTCCACTGCTAGTGTCTGCAGAATACTACCAATTTACCTTTCCAATGACATCACATTTTTTCCTTGTTGGACTGAATTAAACATTCTGCAGACCTACCAAAATGATCAGTGTGATCAGCAGATGGCAAAATGTAGTCCAGGCTTTTCTTTCAGATTGGTCATCTGGAGACCAAGTAACACCACTGACAAGTTATACAGATTTACACTGTGGAAGAAGCATTTCATCTAATATATTTGATCTTGTGGATACTACTCAAAAACTATAGAGTTTGGCAGGTACATTTTTCTTTTTCCCTTTCCTTCTGGTGGCACTAAGTTATGACAGCAAATTTTTTCAAGGTGTCAGTTCATAATAGACCTGATTTTTACCCTTGTAAATATTTTAGTCACAAAAATTCCGGTTTGATTCCAAGCTCTTCCCTTCACGCATTTTATAAGACATAATTTGAAATCTGATTTGACAAAATGAGGAAAGAAATCCCTTTATTCCAATTGCTTAGAGATAAAAGCCCAAATTATGAGAGACACTCCAATGCTGGGAAAATCCCTTCCTCTGCCAAAAAGCTCTTGAAACCCAGGACTGGATTCAGCTACAGAGTTGAGCAGGTAATAAGACATATGTAACACAAATGGAAAGATGTCAGGCTCTTCTGCCTCCTAGTAAATTCTTTGCTCTTTGAACTGCCATTTCTCATGTGAGTCACTCATCCAGTATGCTGAGTTGAAAAGTAGGGCAAGAGGTCAGAAATACGTTCTGTGTTGTTTTTCTGATACTATCCTATATTTCAAATATAAAAAATATTAAATATTTGTTCAAGCTGATAGTCAGTGAAGTATCCTAACCCTCAGGCTAAGGAAATAAATCTTTATTCTAAACTCACTCTGCTCTCACACATTGTCCCTTGCTACATTTCTTTCTGTGTAATGCTAACCAAGCTTTTAAAACATTTTAAATTAAATTAATATTTTAATAATTAATATTTTTAATTAATTTAATTGTAGAACAACAAAGTCATTTTTTCCTACAGTTTTGATCAAAAGTAACTCAGATAGGCCTGAAAATATGTGTTGAAAGGCATACCAAAAGAAGTTCCTCAGTGCTGAACATCAAGATGGGGAAGCATGACATAAAACGCAAAATATCCACAACAGTCACATTTTGTTATATGTCATTAGATGATCTGGCTACACACTGAAGAGCAAGGATGTATAATACTGGTAGGCAACTACAAGACAGTGCACAGATATCCCACCTCCTGGGCAGAAAGATAGGGAAGCAATTTTTCTTTGGTGGTAGTAGAACACAAGTGTCAGTCATGTAACCACGCAGTCATTTGCCAAATCCAAAGACCTGACAGATCTGCACTTATCTCTTTGTTACTGCCTTAAAATCATGGGTTTTTTTCAGCTGCAGTGTCTGCATGTGATTTGTCAAGGTGTTCTTTAAGGGATGGCTGAAGGTCAGCCTCCACAAACCCATTATCACATCAAAGTGACCGATTGCTGTCAAACTGGCCTGAGTCAAGAGTCAGCAATGAGCTGCACTTATTTATCATGCTGAGGTGTGTGTGTAAGGTGTGAGGTACCAATATACATGAAATGTAAACTCAGAAGTGTGTATGAGCTTCAAACTGTGACAAATGTTGTTTCACCAATCAAGAAAATGCACTTACCCCACTGCAGATTAATGAAATGGTAATTCAATCAATCATGGAGACATTTAAAAGGGAGTTCAGTAATTGCCAGAAAACAGGAATATCCTATCACTTTCTGCAGAACCTGAGTAACAAGCCGTCTTTAGAAAGGAGAGGAGAGACATGCTAGTTTCGATCTTGACGCAACTAGATGCAACATCACTCTTCTGTATGTTTCAGCTTAGTATTTTGTGATTATAATGTCCATATTTGGAATTTTTAGCCAACTTTTATTGTTTACTTACCTTAATCCAATTTGTGTTGCAAGTGATTTCAAAGTCCTAGCAACATGACAGCATCCATTCTTGCAGATCAGTGATCCATCTATCAGGAGACTAGACAGGATGGCAGTGCTGCAGAGCATTCCAGCAGACACAATAGGCAGCTCCTCCATGTACCTGGTGGGTCAGGGAGCTAGTAATCATAATACTTCATGTGGTGGAAGGGACCTGTGGCACTTCTGGATCCAGTTTGGTGAGCCCCGTGGAAGCAATAGGACAGTGGTAGAAGTCTCCTTGAATCCCATCTGTCCTAGTGAGTTCATTTCACTGTGAAAGTGTGTGAAGCAGTTGCTTTGTAAATTAAAGCAATAGGAGGTTTTTAAAAGTGATCAATACTTCTAAGTACTGTCATTTTAGAGTTAGATGTCCTTTCGGAAAGTGTTTTTAGAGTGTGCTGGATAATTTATCCTTGAACTCCTCTCCTGTTAGATTAATATTAATCCAAGTATCTTAAATCAGTAAATTCATTATCACTCATCACTTACAAAAGTGTAAATTGTAGAGAAAAACCTTCAGCTATTGCCTAAAAGCAAAGGGAATAAGATAGAGCTTGGTAGGTGAGGACTGCGCTGTACACAAATGGGCTGAAATATCAGTTAAGAACTGGCTTGAGACATAGGATAATTCCTTTGCTGCAGAAAGGCATGTGATGTAAGAAGTCCTTGGGACCCATCCACACTGTTAAGAAAAAATTGAAAGTATGCTTTTTTACTTCCTTATTTTGAACTTCCTATCTTAGTTGCTTCACACACAATAACTTCAAAGTTTATAACCTATGAATTGTCACAGAAAAAAACCAAATATGCAACAAGGTGTGTACTTGTTTTAAAAGCCTGCCTCTTTTCAGTCACTACTTTTATATGTATGCATATGTGAATGTATGTATGCGTGAGAGATATATACTATAGTTTTAAGTACCATACTTCAAAATAAAATCCCACCTTTTAAAATACTTTACATAATATAATATGAGATATATGCATATAATATAAGATGTATGCATACATATGTTTTACTCTGTTCCTCTGGTTAGTATTACTCTTGAATTGTGCAATTTGAAATTGGAGGATTGAGCCTTTTAAATGATCAAAGAAGGTGAAAAGGTGGTTGCTTATTTATTTTCTACATCAAACAGAGCTTTGTTGTTCTAAAAATGAGCTAAAATCATTTCAGCTATTTATTCTCCTTGTGAAAGGTGCTAACCTCTTCTTTTACTGCTGAAGAAGGAACTGCTTCCCATTTTCATTTGCACTCATCTGTAATGGTAGCAAACTCTCTATTCAGTGCAATAGCCTCATTGTATTAGTCTGCTTTCTGTTTTATAAGGTTCTGCTCTTTCAAATACTTGCGTATCAAAAGGAATTTTCTTTCACTTTGAACCTGAACCTCCTATAAATGTCATTTTTTGGTTGTGGCATCATAACTAGCCCCACAAGGGGAAAGTTTTCACAAAGGGTTATGGTCTTCACATTAATAAAACCTAGATTTAGGTATGCACAAGGAAAGAGCACCCATTTGCAATCATCCATCTTCACTAATTAGCCACTTAGAGGAAAACCAACCCTCAAATAAATGATAGATCCAAATGTTTCTGAAACTCAACTGATCTCATAAGTTCTCATAGTTCACTTCTAAAATATTCATCCTGCTGTCGAAATGATAATGATACAAAGAGATTGTTTTCAGTTCCTATACTATAGACATCGTATTTCTTTTTCTTCCTTTTTGCTTTTTTTTTCTTTTTTTTCTTTTTTTTTTTTTTTGGTCTTTTTTTAATAATTTGAATTTTGGATATTTATCTATGGACCATTAACAGAATAACACCTGCATCCAGAGGGTCATGTAAGTGCAGGGCCTTTTCAGGGACTATATGGATAGGACTTTTATTTAGTTCCTGTGACAAAAGTTGTAGCAATAAAGATTGATTGATTGATTGATTGATTGATTGATGATACTGATGATATTGGAATAGGACTTCAGCTAGCATAAATCAAAGCAGCTGAACTGAGGACCTAGTCCATCATTTCAAAAAGCCTGTGTTCATTTTCTGTACCTTTGGTCTACTGCCAAATACCCTTAAGATTGAGCTAGTAACTGTATAAATTCAGCTGAACAGTAACAAAATACCAAAACACAGCAGGTGACACAGAAGACCAGGAGGCAAGCAAGAATATCAAGAGAGTTTATATGTGTGTTTGCCGAGTATGGATTTATCTATTAAGTAACAGCTGTAGCTGCTATCAGGATGCCACGTGATTGCAAGCAGATTTTACACTATTGTTCACATTCCTCTCTGCTGCTTTTGTATTTCTACACATTATGCTTGAGTATGCACCTGAAAGTATTCTAACAGAATTTGTGGACAACATTAACTTCAGTCTGGTATTCCATGACAGCATTGGAAGTGCAGTCTATCTGGAATAACGCATTAATGATAACACAAACATCTTAAGTGCAATGACGTTGTAAATAGAAGCCACTGTTTTGCTAAGTTGAAAATGCTTACATACCAAAAAGAAGGCCAAAAGCCAAAGATATTTTTATGTCATTGAAATTAATAGAGCTTATATATCCAAAGATTCTCTAAAAATTTCAGGTTTTTTTTCAAATACATGTTTATACCCATACATTTACTAGGAGCAACATTTATTCCTCAAGTATTAAAGTGAATGGGAATGTACATTGTTCTTTGAATACTACATTTTTACAAGTAGAGGATAACAAACTCTGGAAAATATAGCTCAGATATTCTAAAAGTATTTATGAATTTACACTGCATCAATTGAATATTTTAATCTCAGAAAAGATAATCTGTCATAGAAAACTGACTGAGGAGAAAATGTGCAAAAACCTCAGAGAGCCTTGGTGATTGTGTTTGATGGGGGAGGAACAGAAAGGGATGCAGACAGAACTGAAAGACAATAGTGGGAAGGCTCAGCTCAGATTTTTTCTATGACACTTGTTATATCTTTCCAGCAAGGCCATAAAATACATCACAGAAGTATGTGATTAGCATAAGCAATTAAACCTTGTTATAAGAGGTTTATTACTCGCTACCTGAGTAACTGGAGAGAAAAGTACTCTAGTACACCTTTACATGCTAGTATTAAGCTCTGCAACATTAAGACAGGAGGTAGGGAAAGAGGGTTTGAGTTTGGATAGTCATACTGAAAACTCTGAAAACCAGTGCAGTAATTTGTTCTGCATGTGTATGTGTGTGTGCCAAGGCTAATTCTATGCTCACTTTTTTCTTCCTGACTGCTCCCAACAAGAAAAAATTTGAGTATCTTGTTTTACCAAGTGGTTAAGAGGAGCAGAACTGCTGTTCTTCATAAACAAGTTTGAAGATCAATCAGTATTACATGCAGTCAGCATCCCAGTAAATAGAGAGTAAGCATTTTTGCTTTACCAACAATTAGAGGCAAAAGGGCCATATCTGCAGCATGCTTATGTAAGTCCATTTTTCAGATTTAATATTTCTACATATGTGCATATACATACAGACAGAAATACACACAAAGTAGGATGAAATAACTTTGCTAAATCCTGTCAATGTTCTTATAGCAGCACATGACGTATTTATGATGCAATTTCAGCACGGCTAAACTATGAAATGTCCACTTCAACCAGTATTTATGACTGCAAACTCCTTACTGCAAACCATGGGCCCAACCTTTCTGTTATGCCAACACTATCAACTATTTGCATAATAGCTTCTCCAGGCTGACTGTCATGTACTTTCAGACAAATGGGAGACTCTTTTTCTCTGACAAGCTCCTGTACTACACCGTGGTATGCCAAAGCCCAGTAGCAGCTCTGAGCACAGAGCCGAAGCAGTGGTGCAAATGGGGAGCTGCACAGCCCTGCAGCCTCTGCTGTATGATAGCTTAAAAATCATATTGTTTGCTCTAGGATAATAACAACTTGAAAGCATACCTCTATTCCCCTCTAGCTGTATATCTTTGTGTAGAGTTTAAAGGCTAGAACTAGGTCCTTATAGTACCTGATTCTCACTGAGCCATTGAATTCAACTGGAATATAAATATCTAGTAAAAGTGGCTTTAAAACCTTCAAGAGAAAAGGTTTCAGTTGGTACAAAACATGTCTAACTAAATCCTTTGTATAATTCTGTAGCCAGTGAAGAATTTTATTGGTACTCAATTTGAAGTCTTATGAAGAGACATAGTTCAGCTTCAGCTTGGCCTTTCATATCTGTGAGGTTTCAAGCAAACTGCAGGCTATCAGCAACAGAATCTTGAAGCTCATTAATCAAGGTATTAGCATATTCCAACAGAGTGTTAACAAAGCACGGACTGAAATATGCAAACCAACACTAGAAAGGAGAGGTTTCAGCATACTTATGTTCTGCAAATGCTAAATAGCACTCAGAAAGTAATTGCGGATCTCGGACATAATCCACACATCTTGTTCTTGTATTAGAAGTGAATTGTGGTGAGTCTTTATCTCAGGAGCAGACTGATTAGGATTTTCTTGCTAAAAATGAAAGGCTCATCACCTGTTGCAGTTGTCTTATGCTTATTTGGCAGCTGCTAATCCTTTATATAAATTTCAAGTGAAAGGAATGTAGCAACCAGAGAGGGTCTGTGCAGCTGAGCCTGGTGGAAATGTTTATTAAAGACACTCCAGAAGGTTTCCAGCTGTTTCTTCCACCTGCTTTAGTCTAAAGCCTGGTGCAGAAAAACGGAAACAGCTGAGTCCAGATGCCCGTTCTGGGATTCATTTCACCATGGATCAGCACAAAGCTTCTTGGACATATGAAAACTATGTGCCCACTGTAAGTTGGCTGCCAAAGACTCATGTGTGTCCTTCAGATGGCACATTCTGATGTTCATGCAGGGAACAGAGTGGAAATCTTAGTTGCTGGTACCAAAATCTTCACCACATTGGCCAACTTTAAAGTGGTCTCAATATTGCAGATTGATATCCTTCTAGTGCAGTCTGGAAGGTAAATTTTGTTTCTTGGTATGATGAGAATAGGAATGCAAATGACATACAATCTTTTTAAGGAGCTAAGTAAATAAATGGTCCTGCTGAACAGAAGATCTGCACAACAGAGAAAGCGCCGAAGAGCGTCCCCAGCTCCTTGGAGTTGGTTCCAAAACCATGAGTTCAGAGTGAGATTCTTCTGATGAAAACTACAAAGAGTAGCTGAACTTAAAAGTGCTTTTCTGGGTTCAGAGATCTTTCTCTAGAAATTAAATTACCTGAAAGTGACTCCTATTCAGTGTGAGGGAAAGTGGCAGCATCTTTAGTTCAGCAGTCTAGATTGTCTGACTCTTCTCTGTCTATGAAATCAAGTCCATTAGTGAAACTTTTTATTAGAATAGCTATTGGTATCAGCTAGATCATAACTAGGTTGCTGCAGAAGCCAGTTACAATCGCTTAATCTAAGAAGAGTTATTAAATTAAAATAAATAAATTAAAACAAATTAAAACATAACACCTGAATCTTCTTGGGAAGAGAATAATATTAACATAAATAAAATACAGGGGGTTAGAAATATAGTAAAGACAGTAATACAAAGGTCATCCATCACCTGGTAGAAACTGTTTTTCACAAGGCCACAGCAGGCATATATCATACTAAAAACAAAAAGAAAAAAGTGATCCTTGCACTTATGTCATGGTTTAACCCCAGCCGGCAACTAACTACCACAGTCACTCGCCCAGTCCCCCATGAGCAAGATGAGGGAGAGAACTGTAAAAGTGAGAGAACAAATGGATTGAGATAAAGACAGTTTAATAGGGAAAGCAAAAGCTGCACATACAGGCAAAGCAAAACAAGGAATAATTTCAGCAGTTCCCAAGGACAGGCAGGTATACAGCCATCTCCAGGAAAGCCAGGCTCTATCAGACAATAATCATTACCTGAGAAGACAAATCCATCAATCCAAACATCCCCTCTTCCTCTTTTCCCACCCAGTTTTTTCTACTGAACATGATGTCATATGGTATGACCATATACCACATGATCCGGCATATTCCTTGTGTCAGTTGGGGTCAGCTGTCCCCTCTGTGTCTTCTCCCAACTTCCCATGCATTCCCAGCTCCCTCATTGCCATGGCAGTGTGAGAAGCAGAAGCAGCCTTGGCTCTGTGTAAGCACTACTCAGCAATAATAAAAACATTTCTACATCTTGACCCTTGTGTTCAGCAAAAATCCAAAACACAGCCTCATACCATACACTGTGAAGAAAATTAACTCTATCCCAGCGCAAACCAGTACAACTCATCTTCCCTACCAGCAGTTCCTGTCATTGCTACCACCATGGTGAAAGTTGTCCCTTTTCCTAGAGACTGTTTCCCCCTTAGATCTAGTCTCTCCTGTTTGAAAATTTCTTTCCCTGGGTTTTGTTATTTTACTTCTAACTTTGTTTTTCACTCTCCATTATTAGCTGTTTGCTGAAGTTTCCTTTTTCTATCATCTGTCTTCTACTTCACTGCCTAATATTTTCACACTCCAGTTTACTCGGCATCTTTGGTTTTGGTTTTACAGTTTTCTTTTGCTTTCTGATCTCTGTCTTCTCTCCAGCGCAAACTAATCCTTTCATTACATAATGAAAGAGGTCTTTAAAATAAAGTTGCCAGGGAGGGGAACCTCAATCCATCCCACTCTTATCACTTTGATGCCAATGTCAGCAAGTGATGCCCAGCACCTGGAGAGGGATCACATATCAGCTGGAGAGCACATGAAGAGCAATACAAAGGAATTTCAGCCACTAAGCCAGTTTCATCAGGGGCCCAACTCAAATGCCTCTGTGCAAATACATGCAGCATAGGGAGTAAACAAGATGAATTAGAGATGTGCAGGCGCCCCGCAGGGCTGTCATCTTATCGACATAACGGAGATGTGATGGCATGGTTCCTATAATTGGAGTGTTGGAATGGGAGGATGCAGGTTCTTTAGAAAGGACAGGCAGGGGACACAAGGAAGGGGTGCCACCCACTGTCAGTGACCAGCTGGAGAGCATAAGGATGGATAAAGATCTGACTGAGAACTTATGTATCAGGATTAAACTGAGGGCATGGACAGGTGACGTTATACTGGGAGTCTGCTACAGGTCACCTGAACAGGAAGACTGAGCAGATGACAGATATAGACAGATAGGAGTAGCCTCATGTTCACAAGTCCTGGCTTATGGCGGATTAAATCACCCCAAAATCTGCTGGAGGGACAATCCAGAAGGTTCTTGGAATTCACTGATGTTAACTTTCTTTTGCAAGTGAGAGTGGAGCCAATGAGAACAAGTGCTATGTTGGGTCCTGTTCTCACCGACAGGGAGGGTCTGGTGGGAAATGTGAAACTCAGGGGCAGCCTGAGCTGCAGCAATCATGAAATGGTGAAGTTCAAGATTCTTAGAGCAGCAAGGATGGCCAGAAAGCCCTCTACCCTGGCCATGAGATGAGCAGACTCTTCAGAGATCTACCTGCTACATGCCATGGAATAAAGCCTCCATTCCCATGGAGGGAAGAGAGGCCCAAGAAAACAGGTTAATATTCAAGGATCATCTCCAAGCTCAAGAGCAATGACAACAAAGTGGAAGTCAGACAGAAATATCAGGAGGCCTGTGTGGATGATAAAGAAGCTCCAGGACAAACTCAAACACAAAAAAGAATCCTATAGAGGGCAGTAGCAAGGAATACAAAGAAATTGTCCAAGCTGCCAGAGATCAGGTTAGGAAAGCTAAAGCCCTGATAGAATTAAACACACCCTTAGCAAATTTACTGATGACACCAAGATTGTGGTGAAGCCAACACACTGGAGGGAAGGGATGCCATCCAGAAGGACCTTGACAGGCTTGAGAGGTTGGCCTCTGAGAATTTCATGAAGTCCAACAAGGTCAAGTGCAAGGTCTTGCACCTGGGTCTGGGCAATCCCAAGCACAAATATAGGCTGGACAGAGGAGAATGGACTGAGAGCAGCCCTAACAAGCAGGACTTAGGAGCACTGGTTGATGAGAAGCTCAACATGACCTGGAAATGTGCACTTGAAGCCCAGAAAGCCAATCCTGTCCTGAGCTGCATCAAAACAAGCACAGTTAGAAGGTCAAGGGAGGTGATTCTCCCCCTCAATTCTGCTCTTGTGAGACCCCACCTGGAGTGCTGCCTCCAGCTCTGGGATCCCCAACATAAGAAAGGCTTGGATCTGTTGAAGCAAGTCCAGAAGACTTGCCATGAAGATGGTCAGAGGGCTGGATCACCTCTCTTATGAAGACAGATTGAGAGTTGGAGCTGTTCAGTCTGGAGAAGAGAAGGCTCTGGAGAGACCTTAGAGCAGCCTTTCAGTAACAAAGAGGGCCTACATGAGAACTGGAGAGACTTTTCACAAGGGTGTCTAGTGATAAGACAAGGAGGAATGGCTTTAAACTGGAATAGAATGGGTTCAGATTAGATATTAGGAAGTAGTTCTTTACTGTGAGGGAGGTGAGACACTGGAACAGGTTGCCCAGAGAAGTTGTGAATGCCCCATCCCTGGAAGCATGCAAAGGCCAGGTTGGATGAGGCCCTGGTCTAGTGGAAGGTGTCCCTGCCCATAGCAGGACAGTTGGAAGAAGATGAACTGTAAGGACCCTTCTAAACCAAACTATTTTATGATTCTATGGTAACCACTCCCCAAATTGCACATCTAGTTTCTTATTCTCTCTCGTTTCCTTCTATCTCATTTGTAAACATTTTATTTCTCTGTAAAGATATTTAATGTTTTCTCATCATTGTAACATACCTTTTGCCTGCTATCCTCCATACTGCTCAGAGCTCTTCATATCTAGTGCATTTACTTTAACCTTAGCATGGGAAGGGGTTGCCCAAAACTTACTAATTTTTACTTGCTAGTAATATTTTGTCTGTTAATAGCTTCTTTTATTTAAGAAAAAGGTGCAACAAGATTTGGAAGCCTTCAGATGTAGTGAAAATGCAGATATTCTAGTAGGCATAGCAATTTTATCAAATAATATGCTGTCTTCCTGCTTCTTTAAATATTTAGAATCATTTTGCAACTCTTTCCACACAGTACACAAGCAGAAAGCAATTGGGAAAAAATATCAGTCATTAACTTTGGAGATGCACTAAGCACAGCAGGTAGCACATAGCATTCAAATTCAAACACCACTTCTCAGAGGCAAAGTCTAGAGGGGTTCTGGTTTCTGCAATACACAGAGAGAGTATCATCTGAATGCTCATTAAAATAAAACATAAGGACTGATCCTTATATCTTTATTGCAATGAGTAGACGAAATTAATTTGGGACTCAGGATGATTATGCTTAAAAGAAGCAAAAATCCTTACACAAAACCTATGAAAAAAATCTAGATTAATGAAATAAACTAATTATTAGTTAATGGTATTATGGACTCTAAAGGACAGAAACTTGGCCTTTGCAAATGTGTAAGTATGGAAGATAAAAGTCCACAAATGGTATTTGGAGGGAAATTGATTACTTCACTTTTCCGTATGCAGAAGTAAAGTATGTATCAACTGTTTTTAATGTTTGAGACCTCTTGGGAAAAAGGTACATAGCTCATATGTAACAGAACATGGTTACAGAACTTTAAAAAGTGCTAGTGCTTTACTGAGATGCACATGCCATTAAGAAGGGATTTCTGCAAAGCACTCAAAGACTTCTCCTTGGGGTCTCTGAGCCCCTCCTGTCCCCAGCTGTAGAGAGAATGCTGTTGTTTGTAATGCAACTTGAATTGATCAAAAGATTATCTACTATCCTGGGCTGAAATGAAATGTGAGAAGGGGCAGGTTATTTTAAAGCTGCTTGGTATCCAGGGAGTTAAAAAATGTGTTGACTATCAATCTTTGGAAACTTTCCTGCTTACAAGCCCTCTGTAGTGTCATCTGTTTTATGTGAAGAGTTGCTGGTTTCAGTCTGCAATTTTGTAGACAGCTTTCATAGGAAAGAAACCCAAAACAATTTACTTTAGTTGGTTGCAGTCTCAATAAAAGGTCAAGGATTAAAGGTGGAAAAAACAGAACTAACCGTCTTCTTGCAAAGGTGCCATGGCTCCATATGGGTGGAAGGATAGTAGAGAGGCTCTGGGAAAAAGTCCACTTGGCCTTATCCCATAGCTGCATCCCCAAAGAAAAGTATGAAGGACTTCCATGTGCAGGGACTTCAAGCCTTCATCTTTCCTGAGCACTTAATTTCCCCTAGTGATTTTTATAATTAATTTTCAACATGCCACCAGCTATGGCATTATATAGTAGACTTCACCAAGTCAGGCCTTTCCATCTATATCAAGCAGGATAATATATTTCAAAGTTAAAAAGAAAAACATACTATTAGGCAACATGATGGCAACGGTAACCCTTCTGGATATATTGCACCATAAATACTAGGAACCACTACAGTAGAGCTTTTATCAAATCCTGGCCCTGAATGTAAGAAACTGTGGCTTCCACAAATCAGAAAAATGATACAATAAATCACTCTTCCTGATGTCATATTATTGCATGCTGCCATCCCTAAGGAACACAGGATGGTCAATAGTTGGTGTGACAAATGGACCAGCCACTGCAGGAGCTTTGAGACATACACTCATCTCGGGTTAATCAATGTAAAGGGAATAAAATATCCAACTCTTTGATGCTGTTATTCAAAGCTCCTGTTTGGCAGAGTACTAAAATATATATGGCTAATTTGGAATTCAGATTGCCTTCAACAGCAGCCCTTCTAGGCTTAAAAGTAGACATGTATTTAAATGCCTCAGAGAAATGGAACTTAGAAGGGAAAATGGGATAATAAAGATTTAGGAGTCTGAGCTGACAAATGAACAAATTTTAAATTCAGACAGGGATGGTGCTTTTCATGTTATAAGAAGGAAGGCATATACTGCTCATGTTTGCTACTTCGTGAACCATCAGACTTGCTCTGTTGGCACTGGCATCCCATAATTATTTCCCTTATCCAATTAAGACTGCAGCTTAAATCCCCTCATAAATCTTTCTCCCCCAAACAATTCAATTGTTTTTATTTACCTCCGCTATGATTAGCTGAGCATGCACTTTTACAGCTTGTTTCTTCCCCACACTCAAATGCAGGATCACATGCTGAGATCGAAATCAATTTTCAAGTGAAATGTGCTTAACTGAACATAGCTTCCATGAACTGGGTGGAACAGGATGTGAACCCGTGTGGCAAAGCCTTTTTGTAATCAAGGGCACAGAACAGGAGTGATATGACTAAAACAAGCAAGAGAGAGAGAGCTAACACCTCCTCCTGTATAAGCCACACTGTGTATGGCTGTAGCTAGATGACTCCTCCATGGCCAAAGATGAAGTTACTACAGAAGAAGGCTTAGAAACTGGTGTTGTAGGCCACATGTATGTACATATTCGTGTGTACACATATGCTGTCTGAAACAGAATTGCCTCTGCATATGCGTAGGTTATTATTAAAAAATAGAAACACTTTGGCCTAGGAGCCAAGAATCATCATCTTCACCTAACTATATTTAAATTCATACCACATCAGAGCTACCACTATTTTAATTGCTGGAATAATACCAAAACATGGTCAAAAAACTCTGAATCTAGTCTGTTATTTTGGTGCAAAACTGGGAAAGAACTACAGCTTATTCATAAACATCACTTAACATAGATTCCAAAGACAATGCATTTGGGAAGGTCTAAGTGAAACTTGTTTGATATAAAGCAATCTTTGAAATTGCAGCAGTCTATGGAAATGTACATAACCATTCTGATTTATTTTTAGGAGCCAGACAGAATGGGGAGGGAGGAAGAAGGAACATTTTTCATTTTATATGCAGAACAAAAACATTTTTATAGAGTAAAAAAGTGCATGTGGTAAGAAACTTTTTAATGCATGGTACTGGTTTAGTTGCTTTTAAGAGCAGACCTCAGCTAAAGGGGCAATTTATTTAAAGGGACCTATACTGCAGTGCCAAAATTTTATATATATATTGTTGTACCAGATGTAATATCACTGGCTGATTTTTCTGAATTTAATAATACAGTAAGAACATGCCTGCTTGAAAAAGTCTCCAACTCAGTCAGGAAAATGAAGGGGTGCTGAGACAAAACACCAAATCCTGTATTTCAATGGCAGCTCCTCCTGGTTTCAGGCATAATTACAGCTGTGCTAATACTAGACCCTACAAATAGGAAGACTTCTGATTTGTTTACCCTGTTTCAGGTAGGGAAAATTAGAAAGACAACCAAGGGTCTTATCAGGCTTAAAATATATATATATATTTCTACTTTGTTTCAAAACATGCACTAAACTAGAGCGTTTTTTAAGGGAATGATGCTAACTCTAAATAAGCTCTACAAAATACATTCTTTTTCAAAACAGCTGGGAAAGTAGCTGTTGCTAGCAGTAATTCCCACTTCATTGCATTCTCACTGATTTGAATCATCTTTACCTGCGATGATGGGATGCTCTCATTGGAGGGTCAGGAAGGATGAACTGGAGAGCAGTGTGCCTTGTGTTGGGTTACAGCATATCTTCTGTGTTCGATTGTTTCGGCATTTTGCTCCAACACTGAAATGCCTGAGAACTCTACAAATCTCATATATCCCAACCTTTGAGTAGTCACTGAGCATGAATGTAATAATAGGGAAAACAAGTGAATGTGTTCCTTGAAAGATCATAAGAGCACAGAAAAGACAAGAACAAGGCTATATTATCAATTATAAGAGATTTCATTGTGAATGTGGCAGAAATCTCATATCTGGTTTTGGAGTCTAGAGTTCAAGAAAGGATTTTAAGAAAGAAAATAAACACAATAAAACATGAAAATATTTTATGAGTTGGTAAATTGCTCTCTACTAACAAATTCAAGTGGTCAAAGATGAATGTGGGAAAACTTAAGGAGTATACTAAAGTAATTTTGAAAAACATATATTTTTAGAACCACAGCACAGTGAAGCAGTCATCATTACGTATTCAAAGTATGTATGCTCTCTTTACTTCTGTTTACTGTATTTATTGGTGCTTTAACACTTGCAAGACTAATTTCAAGTATGTTTGTGCTGTACCTACACCTTTATGATGCTTGATCTGTCTGTCTTGATATGTTCCTGTAATTCATTTGTGATAAATCCACAGCCCTATTTATTGTATTTGCAAGGATTAATGGAGGGAAGCCAATTTGAAAGGTTAGGATTTTCATTCCTCAATGCATTCAAATATTTTCCTACTGCATACATAATTTCTGTCTATAGTTATTGTGGGGAATTTCCTTTCCTGGGGGTTCTCTGTTTCTTATGTAACCATACAAAGCTTTGCACTTTTCCTTTTGCTTACTTTTGAGATATTTCTAGTATGTCAGGGATTCTCCTTCCTCTTGTCTGAGAAATTAATTGATCATATGCTTTCTGCTACCCTCAACCCTTTATCTGCTCCCCAGTTTATGTGCTGGAGTTGAGCCTTATTCCATATTTGTTGTCAATAAAACCACTACATATTACCAATCTGTGTTGCTTAAGGTTGAAATAGTTTGAAATAATTTCTCTTTTCCATATTGAAACTGCAAGGTACCCACCCACAGCAATACCAGCCCAGGTTCAGCTAGCTCTTGATTTTTATTCCCAGACCCATATGTTCTTTGGAGAAGATTTAGGTTAAGTTCCACACAGTTCAGCTTGATTATATGTGGGTTTCAAGTTTGACATATAAAAGCAATTTATACTCCAAATAATATATGAGTTACATCCTACACTGACTTTCCTGCTGTTTCCTTTCCAGTCATCCCGGTGACTGTTTAGGGCAGAATCTAACAGAAGAGGGACAACAGCTGTTCTCTGTTAATTGCTTGTTATCCAAATAGAAACTTATGCCTCTTCTTTTTGAGAATCTGTGAATGAACTGGTAGAGAAGTCTTCTGGAAAACAGACCTGTACTCTCTAGGAGAGGCACAGAAATACTACCTTAGCTTTATGTGGGTTTTGATTTGAGCACTCAGGGCTATGGAGGTTCTTGGGGTTTGTGAGTTAGCCAGGTGCTGCAACTTTCTCAGCAAAGCAGCAATGCTGAAGATTGAAATAAGTGATGTGTACAAGAGGAAACTGAAATGATAGGGGGTCCAGAGAAACTACAGTTGACTTTTCAGGAGCAATTGGTCCTACTGTTAGAATATGGAGTAGAAGAAGTAATATGCTGTCTTGAGCTGTGAGTCAGAACACTGTGAAACATGAGATGGGACAAAAAACAGGCAGAAAACTCATTGCACAGTTTTAAAAATGGTTGAGCAACAGCACTACCCTGTGGTGTTCCAGTAACTGAATGGGCTTGTTTGCCACTGATGCAGGTTGTGAAGCAAGGAACTGGATCTGCTAGTTACAATACTGCTAGTTCCAAACCTTCAATAATGAGAAACAGGCTGTTGTTGGGTGTTAACTGGAATTTTAGAAGAACTATCCATATGAGGAGAAAGTCATTTCTTTTGCATGGGATTTCAAGATTTTTAAATGGAATTTCATTCCAATTAAATTTTAAGTTCTGAAATATTTAAAAAAGATAAAGATATAGGACAATGAGAAATTGAGGGAGGGGGGCTGTTAGTGATTTTTTTCCTTAATTATACCATCATTCCGCTTTAAATACCCGAAGATCACAAAGCAATGCTGTTATAAGGCATTGATGCACAGCACTTTAAATTGACAATTAACATTTTTCCTGGTGTGTTTTCTCTATCATGTTATTATGTTCAAGAGGTCCATTGGCTCAGTGAAACTATAACTGCAGTCTGGCTAAGCTCAAACTACCACTGTAATTGCAAATTTTGCTTTCAGGTTGCAGGATCAACCCCCATTCTCTCTCAAGTGTTCAAATTATGCCTTAAAAATTAGAGTCCATAATGGAAACAACAAATACTACATATCTTTAAGGCTTTTATATTTTCATTTATTTTGATTCAGAACTTCTGTCTTTTTTTTCAAAACATTTGTGCCCTAGTAAGCTGATAATCTGAAGAGAGATAAAGACAACAAGGAAGCACAAATTATTTCAGTTATTATAAATTCCTTTTTCCTCCTACCTCAGTGTCACTGTATTCACAAACTCTCCTGATGACTTACTACAAAATAACATTCTGCATTTTAAAACCTGCCAGAAAAACAAGCCAGTCTAAATAAATTAGGCATTTCAAAGATACCATTTTGCAAGCAGAGTAGAAAGCTGTTTGGAACTTGTGATCCTAATAACAAATGCTGTTACTTGAACAGCAATTAAGTATTTTCCCAGTGAAGCACTACTCAGAGCTGTTGCAGATTATATTTAGTCCTCTCAGACCACTGCAAATATTTATAACATCAAAAGGCAGTCAAGCAGTGACACCCAGTGGTTTCAGAATTCTCTCTTCAATTTCTATCACAGAGAAATCTTTTTTTTAATCTCTTGGTTTCAAATCCAATGCATCTTAAAATGGTTAAATAATTTCCTGTTGAAGAGGTAGTCAGAACCCAGGATTAATCCATAATAATCTGGACTTCTCTCCTGTCAAGGTGACTAGATGAAATCACTTAAATACTACAAATATGGATATTAGTCAGCTCCATGCATTCAAGCTGGTACTCAAGAAATACATAGAAATACACTCTGCAAACAAGTATTGAAGTTAGCCTTTGAACAATCAAGGGAGAAAAATTCTGTGTTTAAAATCCTTTATCCATCAGAAAGAAAGAGAATTTTTAACCATTTTTATAGCCTTTGAAATTCATGAATGGAAAACACAACATAGATGTGGAATTCTATTAATATTTATGATATCAGTAAAAATAAATAAGAGGTGATATTAGTACTGGCAGTTGAGATGACAGCTTGACATTCTCAAAGTCATATGGAATTTAAACTGCAAAGTAAACCCAAATTCTGCCA
Organism: Cephalopterus ornatus; assembly: GCA_013396775.1. Taxonomy (NCBI): domain Eukaryota; kingdom Metazoa; phylum Chordata; class Aves; order Passeriformes; family Cotingidae; genus Cephalopterus; species Cephalopterus ornatus. The sequence goes on along the minus strand of VZRE01014230.1, from coordinate 247,674 downwards.
AAACAAGTTTTCCTATCAAACATGACTGAACTATACTTTCCACAGAGGCATACCTTGAACAGAAATTTTCTGCACAACATCAGGAGTAAATACAAGAAGTCCCATTTTGTGATTGCTGTGCCGCAGAGATAAAAAAATACAACATTTTTCTTTTTTAAATCAATAGCCTTTCTCCTTAAAAACAAGCAAAATGTCATAGTTGCATAGTACTTATGACCATAAGAACAAACTATCAGATCACCCAGCCTTTTAAAATGTTCCAATAGCTGTTCTCAGGGTATGTCTGCCTAAGAATTGTATGAACCATTTCTATCTTGCAGATGCAGCAGGAGAAGAATCCTAGCAGAATTCTTGGTTTTGCTTCTCTACCAGTTCAGTGTAACCAGATGGGTGTATGGAAATTGAGTGTGGAGCCGCACTATAGCTATTTCAGCATATAGGCTCCAGAAGAAGATACAGAAGTCCATGTCCATTACTCTCACACATCTCAGCATTCTCTCAGGTTGTTGTTGACCGCCCACTAAAGATGATACAAGACAGACATGCACCACGTCATTCCTGAGAATATCAATTCATGCCTATTTCAGAGGAAATTCTGTATGCAGCAATTATGATTGATAGTCTGTACTACCACAGCAATAGAAGGGAATAGGCTAATCTACTTAGAAATTCATAAATGACTCCCAAGTCAAGGTGTTGCTGAAGATTCTGCCAGACCCTATGTAGCAGTGCAGGATAAACAGCAACAGAGTCAGGGATGTCAGAGAGAGCTGTTCCTCTGGAAAAGCAGGAGGCTGCAGTTCCACCAGAAAGTGCTGGCCTCTATAAATTCTTCATTAGGAGTTCTTTTCAAGATTGGGCAATAAACAATTTTAAACACAATAAAACAAGGAGAAACAGTAAAAACGTTTTACTTCTCTCTTATTTGGTATTTCGGCAACTGCATCTGGGCCTCTGTCTCCCCTCCCGGTCTCCCCAAAGACACTGATGGGTGGGGGTGTGTCCCCAGCCCAGGGCCTTTGGGATGGTGAGGGGCCAGGACACATAGTCCAGAGAAGTTGTGGATGCCCCATACCTGGAAGTGTTCAAGGCCAGGCTGGATGGGGCTTTTAGCAACCTGGTCTAGTGAAAGACATCCCTCTCTGTCCATGTCAGGGGGTTGGAACTAGATGATCTTTAAGATTCCCTCCACTAATGAGCCCAAGACTAATGTACCATCCGGAAAGCAAGCCCCATGGCAAGTACAGGAGCCTGCTCATTACTAGCTAAACAGCACTAACAACTATAAATTCAATCTAGCACATCTCAATCAAATCTGTTGCTATATTGAACCCTTTGTGCACCTGTTCAGGCATCAAAAAGGACTGTCATGGTTTAAGACCAGCTGGAAATTAAGTACTACGCAGCCGCTCACTCAACTTCTCTCTCCCCCAAACCCCAGTGAATGGGCAGGAGAATCAAAGTAAACCTTGTATGTTGAGATAAGAACAGTTTAAAAATTAAAAATACAGTACATTAATAATTGTAAATGATAGTGATAATAATAATGATAATAAAAAGGGAAAAACAAGTGATGCACAATGCAACTGCTCACCATCCGCTTTCTGATGCCAGACCACCCTTTCTTGAATCCAGATTCGCTCCTCTTCCCCCTCACTTTATATACTGACCATGATGCCATATGCTATGGAATATACCTTTGGTCAGTTTAGGTCACCTGTCCTGGCTCTGTCTCCTCCCTACCACCCAACTTCCTTGCCAGCATGATAGTATGAAAAACAGAAAAATCTTTGGCTCTGTGTGAGCACTTCTCAGCAATAGCAAAAGCATCTCCACGTTATCAATCCCATGCTCTGCAAAAATCCAAAACATAGCCCAAAACTAGCCATTGTGAAGATAATTAACCCTACACTAGCCAAAACCAGCACACAACCCAAATTATTCAATGAGTTTGTGATCCTTCGGTCATCATTAAAAAGAGAGGATCAGCGATGGACCTCATTGGTGACTACTGGGAGGGTGTAGAGAAGATGAATCCTGACTCTTTTCAGAGGTGCTCCATGGTGGAAGGATGAGTGGCATCAGGCCAACTCTGTCAGATGGAGAAATCTCAGTTAGAAAAAAAGGAAGATGTGGTCACTGTGCTAGTGCTCAGCCATGGAGCAGGTGCCAAGGGACACTGAATAGTCTCTGTCCTTGAGGGTATCCAACCATGATTTAGCAAGGCCCTAAGCAATCTGGCCTGACTGGGCCTGTTCTGAGAAGATGCTTAAACTGAAGACCTCCATGGGTCTTTTCCATCCTCTGTGCTTCTGTGGTTTTTTGAATGTCAGGCTTCTTGCCTCATTCAAACGGGAGGCACTCACAGCCTTGTGGAAGTTGGCCTCTGTCCCCCCACTGCCCTTTCTTCATACATTCACCAACATGGGTGACCTCCCCACACCTTACCCAGGACACAGCACCACCAGCAACTGCCCCTGCGTGGGCTTTTTCCTGTTGGTGGCAAGGCACTGGTCCTCCCACCTTGTAGTCTCCTTCTTCCCATGCCTCACCCCTTTGCTATTAGGATACTGTTGGAGACTGCAAAAGAAAAGATAAAAGACATGCACTGCTCTATTCTTGTCCCACTGGGCTGGCCAAGCAAGCTCTTGGATCAAGCCTAACATAACTTGCCCTTGGCAAATCCCTGCTGGCTGCCTGATAGCTGCTGCTGACTTGGGCAAATATATTTCCTTTTAAAGTCAGAGAAAGCATTCCATCCCATGGGTTGGGGCAAGTAACTCTTGTCTTCCCTTCAACTTCTTCAAACCTGTTGCAATATCACCATAGCTGTATCTTTTTTCTTTTTTTTCTCCTCCTGCTATTCAAGGGCAAGTTTAAAATCTGAGGTATTGTGACAGTAAGATCCAGCCATCCAGTGTTTTTCTCAAAATAGTCTGAAAAGCTGTTCTTGCCACACAGCTCACAGTTCAATCAGTATGTATCTTTGCAAGCTCGTCACCAAAGAAATTTTAGAAATCTATAAAATCACCTATAGCTAGTTACCAAGAGATAAATGAAAACTACAGGACAGCACTAAAGAGAAAAATTGCAATGGGAACAGGTCTTGGCTTGGTCAGGGGCTTGCTAGACAATAGCTCCAAGGTCAGAGATGTTTCAGGCTAGAGAAACCATTTGCTAATTGCCCTCTTCTTTCCCCTTTTCTCTTCTCATAGTTAAAGGCTGAGGGAGCTGGGCCTGTTTAGCACGGAGAAGACTGAGAGAGAAACTTATCAATGTATATTAGTATCCAAGGGAGGGTGTCAAGAAGATGGAGCCAGGCTCTTCTCAGTGGTGCCAAGCAACAGGATGAAAGTCAAAAGGCAGAAACTGATGCACAGGAAGACACACCTGAACATGAGGAAGAACTTCTTTACTGTGTAGGTGACTGCACACTGGAACAGATTGCCCAGAAATACCGTGGAGTCTCTGTTTCTGGACATACTCAAAAGCTGTTGGGACACAATCCTGCATAAAGTGTTCTAGGGCACCCTACTTGAGCAGGGAGATTGGAATAGTTGACCTTCTGTAGTCCCTTCCAATTTTACTCATTCTGTAATTCTGTGAAATGGCAGAGAAGACTGAATCATGTTTTTGTGGCGAGGTCTCAGTGTCTGGGGGGCTGCAGGGGTGGCTTCTGTGAGCAGACACCAGGAGCTACCCCACGTTGGACAGAGCCAGTACCAGCTGGCTCCAAGACAGAGCTGCCACTGGCCAAAGCTGAGTCCAGAAGTAATTTTGGTGGCACTCTGATAGCAACAGAAGGGAGTAGTTACGTCTACTTAGAAATTCATAACAACTCCCAAAATGGAGGACTGAATAAAAAAGACATTGCTTAGGCTTTCTGCAGGACATTTGACTCCCTCTTCTTATTTTTCCTGTTTAAAAATGCAGTGGCATATTTGTTTTGGACAACAGATGCTGCTATTGATGGTTTTATAGTGAGGTGCCAGCTGTCCCTTATGTTCCAAAAACAATGCCAAACCTGCTGTTACGAGACTTATTGTAGTGCCTTTTATACCGAATTAAGTTGTTCCAAGTGGACAATTCTTCCTCTTGAAGTTTTCCCTCTTTTTATTAGACTTTTTTTTTATGCTGGAGGTCACTGCTATTATTGTTACCTGTAGTGAGCGGATATTTGGAGTAAGAAGCCATATGGCATTCTGTAAAGCAGACCAAACTGACTGTGAAGCAAACAGGGAAGTAAGCATTTTCATAACTGTAGCTGCATTTTCACCTGTATTAGTTCTGAAAAGGTGGGGATTGTTGTGTGAACACTGCTTTTAGAGAAAATCAGTTTGACTTGGCAGAAGTGAAAGCTCTTTCCCATGTTCAGGAGTCCTCTCCCATCACAGTAATAAGAACTTGTGACCTTGCAAGCAAAGCACCAGTGCTCTCCTCTCTGCCTACATCTTCATGAACAACCATCTAGGAGAAAGACTTCATAAAAACATTTGATTGATCCCATCTCTCATTGCTAACTCACCCTGTGCCCCAGTGTCATTTATCTAACACAACAATTTAGGGGGCTGAGTTCTCTTATCTAACAGCAAGAGCTTGAGGCCCTTCACAATATCTATACTAGTATGATCCACAGCAACTGCCAAGTACCTGGAATCCACCCCTCCAAGCTCAAGTGTCTATTCACGGGCTGGTCACTCCATAAGTATGTACCCTAAAAGCCAGGTAAAAATCTCTTGAAACCAAAGTTCCTAAATGTGTCTCTTTTCTGGGAGTTCAAAACATCTTTATGTGTATGTAGCTGTTCTAGGAAAGGCAGATTTTGTAGCATTTTTGGCTCTCAAAATTGTTCCTATCAGACAATTCATGGTATTTCAGTAGCTTTCCAAGTGACTTCCTTTTCTATTTCCCCATCGAACACTTTGTTTTCAAATAGAGAGGATATATATTTGCCAGGGATGAAACCATGGAAATACCAGCATAGTGGACATTAATAATTCAGAAGTCAATATTGCTGGTGCACATTTTTCTATAACACCTGGGCACAAATGTAGGGTAAAAATGCAGATATTTATTTTAACAAAACACAGCCCGGAAAACATATGATCCTGATCTACACAGCTCTCTACTGGAAATGACTTAGAAATACTGCTGTGACAAAGACTGTAAATAGATAGCAAGCCCCAGAATTAGCAAAGTATAACACCAGATGTAATCATTTGAGTTTCTCCTGCTTAAATCTAGGCTGCACTTAACCAATTTCATTAAATGACTTCTCGCCTTAAGTTATAACATGCAATGCTGTCATTGAAAAGACTCAATTAGATAAAGATACAGTTCAAGACCATTTATGTGAGGTTTCATGAGAAAGCTCATGTATGACCTAATTGCAGCCTTCCAGTACCTGAAGGGAGCATACAAGAAAGATGGAGGGGGACTTCTTACAAGTTCATGTAGTGATAAGACAAGGTGGAGTGGATTCAAACTGAAAGAGAATAGGATTATTATTATTTATTATTTAGGTTTATTATTCATTAGTAAGAAATTATTCACTGTGAGGGTGATGAGGCACTGGAACAGTTTGCCCAGAGAAGTTGTGGATGCCCCATCCCTGGAAGTGTTCAAGGCCAGGATGGCTGGAACTCTAAGGAACCTGGTCTGGTGGAAGGTGTCCGTCGCAGGGGGGATGGAACCAGGTGATCTTTAAGACTACTTCTAAGCCAAACCATTCTATGATTCTATGATTCTATGACTCATGACCAATAGAATAGTCTCCATATTTTCTGCAGTATAGTGCAGTATACTGCGCTTCCTTCTAACGTGAATATTTGAGAATTGCTGTACCATTTTAGAGCTAGGACTATGACTAACAGTTTTGGTACTGTTTTCAAGTTAGCATACATTATTCATACAGTACTTCTGTAAGAGGATTGTAATGACATTCAGTGCTTACCTTATTTATGTTTGCAAGAAAATGGATCAAAACAGAATATAAGCACATATTCTAAAAAGAGACAAACCCCATTATTGTCAGATAATTCACTATCACTTCTTTTCAACTTCACCTCCTTTCCATTGTTGATGTAAATCTTACCAACCTCAGATTCCACTGGGCAGCAAAGACTTCAGGAATTTTGGGGTCTATATGCAAACACACACCAACCCTTACCTGAACAATTTCTTGTAGCAACATAGTGCATATAAAAAAATTTCCAGCTTTAACATATAAGTAAAAATATGGCTTTTTACTTACATTAAATTAACAACTTAGTATTCAGGAAAAGGGAAGATAGTTGTGATATAAGGTCATGTTCCCTCAAAAACTAAGGGTTTTGTTTGATGCAAAATGGGAAAGCTGAACAGGAGTATATGGTTTACTGTGTGATACATCTATAACACGAGGAAGGGAACTTTGGCAGTTAAAATTATATTGCTTCAAATCTGTGGACATTCTTAGATGGCTGGAGCAAGCAGCAATCGATCTTTGCTTAAACCAACCCCTAAAGTGAATGCTATTAATTAGGACAATTGGCTTTGGCTGAGAGGACCAAGATCCTAAGCTCTTTCTGAGCAGCAACCACAAGTCAATATAAATTATGAAGCATTGATGCAAGTTTGTTTGCTGCTAGATTGTTTAACAAATGAGTCAATAGCTCATGCATTTAAATTGTTTTCTTAGTTGTAATAGATCATAGTCTCAAATGCAGTACAACACAGTAGCATAACCTGAAAACATACAGAAGTGGCCAAGTATAAGCAAATACTACAACTGAAAAGAGGAAGTTTTACTGGACATTCAGGGTGCCCACACTTACATTTTCAAACTCTAGTAGAAGGAATCTACACTGATAGAAAATCCAAGGTTCAGGTAAAGGAAATTAGATATGAAATCTTTTCCAGTTCCTCAAGGTGAATGGTACTGTTGTCTCAGCCAAAATAAGCTATAATTTGTTAATATAATGTAAGCTCCACCTTCAAGATTAAACAGGGATTCCTACATTTAAGTCATGTCTTTGTACCACCTGGGTGTCCCAAGAACTGGTGCTGTAAAATTTTATCAGCTGTGTATCGTGCACATCCTTATTAACTTTGTTAATGGCTGTATTTCATCCAATTTCTGTCAAAGAAAAGCTTACAGACTGAAGTTACAAAGAGCTTCCAGATGAAAACCCTAGTTCTTGCTATGACAAGCCTTTCAAGCACGTTTCTGTTGTCTTCCGTGCTGTGCTGAATGTGGGTCAAGAGGACCTCGTTATCACAGAGCTGATACTGAATGCAGAGTTTGGAAAAAGACCTTGCAACTGTAAGTAGATTAAAAAGGAAAATGTAGAATAATACAGGACATTAAGCACCTGATAGTGAGACCTTGTAATTTCAGTATATGGGTTTCTGGAGTTTATGTATCACAGCACATGGTGAAAGCCCCACAAATAAACTGGAAAATGCTTAGATGCAGCATATTTAAGAAAGTTCTCGGAAATGGGAATTTCTGGAGAAACTTCTTTTTTTGGTCTGTATCAGTTAGTGATTTAAAAGGTCATTGTTTAGAGGTAGAAAAAAGTCTCAATTTTTTATGTAAAACAGAATATCATTTAAAAAATAAGATGTTTTCTTATTTCTATTTTTTTAACCTTTTATTTTGTTGAAAAGGATATGAAATAATCTATAAGGCTTGCTTGTTCCATCTGAATAGAAAGAAGGGAAAAACTAATTGGAAAAAAATGAGGGGGTAGTTCAGAGAATGCAGCTGATACAGAGGACTGAATCTTTGTTCTCAAGTACTTTGTGGGCCTGAGTCTCAGCTGTTTTGTAATTGCCTTTGCTCTTCACAGTGAAAAAATGGTCATGTATATCTAATGTGAGTTCACTTACTAATTTGCCTCTTCATTCTTTTCACTTCTAGAACTTCTAGTTGCTCTTGAAATTTCTTTTGTTGATTATTCTAAAACATAACTACCTGTACCAGTTTTAAAACAACTGTTTCTAATGTCTTATGTTCTTTTATTGGATGTGTTATGAAATCACATGGATTTAAAAAAAAAAAAAAAAAAAGAAAAACCAGTTTATATAAACAGCTTGATATTTTTAGAGCACGAGGTCAAGCAGATCAGCTTTTAATTAGAAACAGATTAAACTTTGATCACTCCTGGAGAGCTTTCCAGCATTGACTGAAGGTAATCCTCACAAGCTTTGGAGCGATTGTAGTTGAGGTATCTTGCCAGTGACTTTGCATTTAAAAACTGAAGGTCAGAAAGTCAAAGCAGCCTGCTAAAGCCAGGAAGGCTCTAAATCCTACTGTGGCATGGACACAAATGATGTGCTGCTGGGGAACACAAAAGAAGAGCCGTCCAAACTACAAATCAAGTGCTAAAGTGCTTCTAAGCTCTCAAGTTCATTGATTTATGGTAATGTATGAATATGTCTCTTTTAGCAAAACTTACATAAAAATAGATAGTATTGAAGCTCATATCTGATGAATAGAAATAATATTTTTTTTCTGTAGTTCTTGGTCACAGAAGCTAATGGTAGTTTTAAAATGCAACTGAAAGGCTCATGGGATTTGAGTAAAGGTGTATAATCATTGAGGTGTTTATGGTATTTCTATAATGATCAAGTCATTTAAATTGATACATCCTAAATATTTAAGCATTTTCTGTGCCCATGTGGGTGTGCATCACTTGCTTACTGTGAAATCTCACCAAAGTTCTCTTCAAAGCAGTGCAGCCCCATGAACAAATCAGCAGACCTAAATTCTCCATCTAGCTCTGGAGCACCTCAGTTGAAAACCTTTTTTCCTTAATTTTTTTTTTTACTTACACTTCTTAGGGGGGATATCTTGCCCTATAGGAGAACCATAGGTGTTTAACTTAACCAAATTATCTTATTCCTTGCTGGTGTATGATATAGTGTCGTATTCAGCTCTAAGTGAAGGGCGTAATGATCAGATGGCACAAATGGGCAGCGACAATCGTGACTGCTGTAACCCTCTGAATATCTGCAGGAAAGGCAGTTGGAAACACACAGTCAGGAAAGTACTAGCCTTGTAGGAAGCTTTTCACTTACCTCTTCAGACTGAAATGCATTGAAGTATTTGAGATTAAACAAAATTAATTTTGGAAGCAGCCTGATTTTATTAATTAATTGAAGGTGTGCCCTGTCAAGGTGCCATGAGACTTAGGTAAGGGTACCTGGCAAACTCTGTGTGTGCGCCTGAACAGACAGTGCTAGAAGAACATCCTAAGGTAGACCAATTTGGTTTACAGCTTTTTTTGAATCTAGTATTGATATTTTACATTTAATTTTTTCTATGTTAAATTGGAGTGAATTTAAGTTTTTTGCTTGTGAGTTAGTACCAGGAACATCTATTCTCTGTATTCCTGAGTTTTCCCAGGGGAAACTTTTTCTGTCAAAAATGTGGAAATTAAGACATGTTGATTTCTACAAAAATTTTTTTCTAGAGGAACAAATAAATATAGGTTATAGTTTAAATTTTAATCATTATCTTAATATTTTCCTAAGTGATTTGACTGAATATGGTGAAAATTTTAAAAACTGAATTGAGACTAAAAATCTCTGACTACAGAGAAGCCAGATGGTCTGACTATTAAGAACTTTATTGTCCAGGATTTCTTAAACCTAAGTTTTCAGGAAAAGAGGAGAAAGCCTAAGCAGAGTACGTGCAATGAGTTCCAACTAAGTTTTTTTGTATACTTTACAGAAAGACTTTGGATGGGTAGATGGATGAGATGGAATTTTTTCACCCTTTTGCAGCTCTAAGTTGACACCCGTCTGTGGTTTCTTATTCTGATGTGCAATGACTGGCGTTTCACTGGCTCTGTCCGCTTCACGTTTGTGTTTTTTTGAAAAGCTTTCCCGGCCCTGAGGCTTTCCCACCACTGTAATGCCAAGCCAAGCGTGGGGGCAGGTAACTGTCACTAGAGGGCGCTGCACATTTAGATTTTTAGGGAGGTTTTGTCCCAAACACAACTTGCTGCCGCTGTGGTTCTGAACATTCTGGTTAGTCGTTGGACATGTCTGATAACCCTGATAAGTGAAATATAGGACTTTGGGAAATGGCTCTGCCTAGTTTTACTGGAGATGCTGTGTGCCATTTTTATGAGTGTTTTTCTTGCTGAGCTTTGCTTAAATATTTGTTTGCCTGTGGTACTTCCTGGTGGGTTTTTTTGTTTTGGTTTGGTTTTTTTTGGTCTCAAGATCTGCATGGTTCCATTTTTTTAAATTACTTTAAGTCATTGAAACATAAATGGGTTGATATTTTTAATTACATAGGTTCATACTTTCGTCCAACGAACTCTGTAAATAACTTTTGCACATGTCTAATTAAGCCAGCTGGGTTTTCTGGTAATGTGCAATGGTTGGGCAAAGCAACAGCTCATGCTTGTCGTAATGATCTATACAATCTTATGATAGTAACTGTTGTTACTTAATTGCCACGAAGGCCTATTGGCACTATATGAGAATAACATGGGACTGTGAGGTACGATGCTGTGAAGCAAAAATAGGTATGCAGCTAGAAAAACATTAAACACCAATGTTATTTTATTCCTTTTCTGTCACCATTTGAAGTGAGTATTTGCTCTTTCAAGCAGACCTTAGCAACAGCATGAACACAGCTTGTGCAGCACCATGTTACAAGGACAAGCAAGCCAGCTATGAATGAGCTGGTCTGGACAACATAGGAGCTCCTGCTGAGCCATCTCTGGGAAATTAAATGTAACTTCCTACACCTGGGATGAACTGGGCTTCTAATAACATCTGACACTCGTCTCCAAGTAGTTAAATTTTGGGAAACGATTGTCATACTACAAGGGTAGAAGTGTTGGCACTCTGCCACAGCTGCAGTCTTTGTTTGATTTTTTAGGTTAACTCCTCGAAACACAGGTTGGTGTCTGAGTTGGAAATGGTACCCAGTTATCTCAAAGCTTTTGTCACCATTTGAGAACTAAGAGTATGTTGTTACCACACGATTCATCAGGAAGTGGGGCAAGAGTTTTATTTCTTGTGTTGCCTATTACCCTAACCAAGGAACAGAAGGGATAGGCATGCCAAATGTTCACTTGAGAACATACACCTCTTCTACTCTCCAGTTCCCCTAAATGGAGCGGAGAACATGTCCGTTCCTTTCTAATCTTAAGGGTTTTTCAGGGAAGTTTATTTCAATTCCAGTATAAAGAGTCATTGTGAAACCTGACCCAAAAAACTAGCAATGATGAGTTCACAGATGTTACCAGAGAGAGCTAAGGTTGGATATGTGGGTTTGCTGTGTATATTCTCCCTAAGCTTCTACAACTGCATCACTAGCCGAGTGATTTGGTTACTGTGCTGACTGGTGCAGTGTGATTCCCAAAGCTCTGAGCCAAAGCAGTGGGATTCTCAAAACTTTTCCCCACCTTACACTGAGCCACTCTGGGGTGCACCATGGCTGTTGGATGTTGGAGAATAAATATTGGATTTTTCTCCAGCTCTTTTTTTTGGAATATGTTTTTTCTAAAGACTCAACTTGGCAGGAGATCCATGTTGGGGGAAAATACCACCTCCAGTATATTCAGAAGAGATATGTTTCCTTTTGGTATACAAATGAAATTCATGCAGGATTATTCCACTGGTAAGGCACAACCATGTCAAGATATATCACATCTTGTGTCCCTATCACCAGTTACTTCTGTCTGGTCCCCCTGACAGGAATGTCCAAGATGAGAGAAAACTGTTCCTCTACTGAGTAGTGCTTTTAAGTCAATTAGTTCTAATACAAAATAAAAATATCCCATTCAGTAGGGCACAGAGTCCTCCCCCCTCCAAGAGGCTAACATTCTGCATGTCTGAGTACTGACACACATACTGTAAGATGTCAGGGCTCTTCCTTTCCACAATAAAGAACAATAAATGCCAGAAGGTGTTTGCTTACTTTCTCCTCTTCAACCCCAAGCATGAAGTCCCTGCTTTATAACGATTGCTGTATCCTGTTTCCATAAGGTGTGTGGTACACAAAGCAGTTAGGTGACAACCTTGAGTCAGAACAGATGTCATAGTCCCACATATTTGTTTTCAGCGCTATTTAACATTCTCTGTTTGCCCTAAGATAGAAAGTCGGCTTTTCTTATGGTAGCTTTCTTTTAGAAGCTGGCCTGCAAGAAGTTCCAGTTTAAATCTGATCTGATGTAAAGAAGTAACCTAGACCATGGAGAGGTTGGTTGCAGGTAAAGTGAACTGAGAGGATCCACATACCGAATCCTACTGCATCCACACAACTTGGAGCAGGGGGAAATAGATTCAGGTGCTTGGTTAAGATTTGTCTTTGAAGAACTGCCTCAGAAAACAAAGACACCTTATTTTGCTCTTGCAATGTGAATTCTGAGGAGAGATTATCATCTAATGGTTTAGGCTCTGAACACTTGGGCAAAACTTAATCAAGGCGAAGAAGAATTAGGAGCCACTCATGGTGTACAGGGTTTTGGTACTTGCATTTGAGCGTCCTGTGCTAGGAACTCATATTTGCTAAGGTTCAAGACCTGTGTTCTCAAATACTTTTTTTTTTCCCTCAGGACTGCATGCATGATGTATCTAATTATATTTTCCCTTGGGCTTGGATTTGGGACTGAGTGGTATGTGTGGACTACTTCCACAGCTTGAGATGATATTCCCATTTGGCAACAGAGAAACAAACGGAGGTTAAGGAATTACTATTGAGTCAACTCTCTGCTTTGTACAGCTGAAACTGTTAGCAGAATATCTTTGCTTAAGGTTGGGGGTTTGTCAATTATTGATCTTCATTACATAAATTTTGTCTCAAATGTTTGGTGATCCTGTCAATGAAATTTTAGCTATTTTTATGAATTTTTGTTTGGTTGGGCTTTTTTGTTACCCTCAGCATAAAAATGTTTTTGTCTATTGAAGAGTTACTCTCAAACAGGAGGTCTTAAGTTTCCTCAATACCCTCTATAATGTTATAATTGTCACTAGTCTGTAAAAGTCATAACAAAGCCACGTCACAGTTGCTGAACATTAAGAGTGAAACAGTGGCATCCAGTGATTAAAAACATGAGCTACTACAATGTAGGTCAGTCTTTTTGTTCCAATAATACGCCTGCTTCTGCTCTTCGGCTTTAGTTTTCTTACCCAAAAATAGCTAATGCTTCTGGTCATTAAGGTACTTGCAGAGATGCAGAAGGAATAATTTTAAATTCCACTGCAACTGATGTAGGTAAGTGTCAAACCTATTTTTGCATTTCCCCAGACAGGTATTTTGGGGATAGCTTTGGTTTGAATTGAAACTACTAGGAAACAGTGTCATAATCATGGCTAGAATTACAAATCCTTACAAAAAAATTTCCTCATCCAAAAAATTATACCATCTCACCTAGAGTGAAAAAAATAAATTAATTGACCAAATGTTCTTGTGAGCACTGTAAGATAAAGCCCTTACTTTCTTCCATGAGTTTCAATGTATTTTGATATTCTTTGGTTAGAGTATTAGAAACTCCCAAACAGTCAATTTAGAATAAAATTAAACAGGCCCTATCCCTTTTTTTTCTGCTCTGGTACATGGACAAACAAAAAAATTTGGGAAGTATTTACTGGTGTCTGTGTCAGAAATTTAGATTAGCAGTAGATATTTCAAGAATTACCTTTATTTCTTACATATTTCAAGTAGTTGTCATTTTCATGATGCCTTACGACAGCGTGTTACCTTACTGACCTCTTTTGGCACAACACACCACAATTCGTTAATTATTTTTAATCTCTTTTTAATGTCATTAGTGGAACTAGCACGTTCTCTACTGCCAGTGGAAGTGACCACTGATAATCTTAAAATAGGGCAGCCTGATTGTGACTGCTATCTTTGTTATTATCCATACTTTTTGTGCACCTCTAAAAATTGGGACAACTAAGTGTCACAAACCCTGTCTGTCAGCTGGCATGGGAAGAGTTGAGTTGCTCACTGCAACCAATATGAGTGAAATTAGCTGTGCCTTGAAAATATCGCCTGCTCTGTGAGTGGTTCATTTTGCAGCTGCGTTCTCCAAAGTTAAGTAGTAGTGCTATGTGCATGAGACAGATGAATGTTTTCGTTTCACTGGGTAGGTGCTTTAATTTCTTTTAACTTAATCAAAGTGGAGACATAACAAGTTTTACCAGTCTCTAGGAAAAAAAAAAAAAAAAAAGGCTCTTAATACTTTTCTGTCATTCAAGCTTGTCACTTCAGGTATTCATTAAGTAAAAGATCAGGCTCACTTTGACCACTTTTCATTTAATTTCTTTTACAGAATACATTTAGATGCTCAGTGAAAGGTTCTTTTTTGTATTTTTTTTTTTTAATATTAACTGCTGCTTTCTTGTGTTTTTCGGTTGGTGTGTCTGTTTTGTTTGTCTCTTTAAATTGCAAGAAGGACAAAGCTGAGAGGTTTTGGAACGTCACCAAATCACATAATCAGAAAGCCTTAGGATCAATGTTCTAATTAAGCCACCACCTCTCAAGAGGTGGGCAAAATTCACTCTATCACCTCTACTGGTTTGGTTACTGCAGTTGATACACCAGTTTTGCATCATTAGACCAAAAATAACAAAGGGAAACAATCTTGGAGCAATTCACTTTAGAACAAAAAGACTTCAGTATCTCTTCTGAGATGTCTGTTGCTTTTAAGATACTTTGATTGCTTTCTTCAGGATAAGATTCCCTCAGAACGGACCGAGTCAAATTAGGCTATGGTCTACCTGTGTGTGCTCTGTCTTTTCCAGTGTGATAGGCTTTGGTCCAAGGTGATCCTAGCAAAATGGTAACAAAAACTGAAAAGGAGAAAGTGTGGAAATGCTTCAGCAGGAGACCTTGTACTGAAGAAGGACTTGCTTTGTCTGCTTTAGTTCTGTGGACTTCTCTGAAAGGGAAGAATCAAAAATCTTCTGTTCCTGCTTTTGCATCTGAAGCACTGGCAAGGATATTGACCCCTCTCATCCCCCTCCGCCCCCCTTTCCCCAGTGTATACATGTATTCATTTCTGATAGCACATAACAGCAAGAAAAAAAGCTGTGAAAATGAGACTCTTTCATAAAATGAAACTTGTAAATTCATCTCCTCTAGAAATCCAAAGCATGATGGTGCAGTGCTGATCACTTTGCTGTCCTGTGAAAAGATGACTTTGTTCTTCATAACAGTCTGGAAGCCAAAGGTTAAAGGCTGAATTCTTCCTATGCTTTTTCTCAGGCTGAATCTTACCCAAGAGATCAACCAGATCCAGGCGTTGTGTCAGAAGCCTTTGAAATAAAGGATGAGCTCAACTTGGGAATATGTGAGAAAAGCCATGAGATAAATGATTGATAGGAGAAATAGGAGAGATTCTTTTAAACATCTATTTCATTCTGACATGTAATCAGAGCACCTACTTGTTCATTTAGGTTTCCCTTTTTTAATGTAACACCAATTAATGGAGGGGAAATTGTTCAGTATCAGTGAACATGTTATATCGCACTTCTTAGCAAGAGTGCCCAGAGTACAACATCTCCCCTCCAGCATTACTCTACACCTTCACAGAAAAAGTCCTGCATCTGTGAAGTTCTTTGTGCATTACCTTGTTTATCAGATCAAGTTGTCTTTTTATATTTGGGGTTTCTGACTGGAATGGCACCTCTGCCACTTAAATGTGCTAGAAATTGCTGCTTTACTATTCACTGAGAAGAAGACATAATGCTGGGATTTGGTCATCATTGCTTGACTCCAGCCTTTCTGCTATATTTGCGCTTGACTGTTACACTCAGCCTTTTTAGAACATGCTCCTTGTGTGTATAGGTAAATGATGGGCAAGTAATTAGAAGCCTAAGATTTAAATTTAGAACTAAGCTAATGTTTGTATAAGCTGTCTGTACGGCGTGTGTCTTCAAGGCCAATCTTTATTTCAGGTAATAGCAAGTGATATTTGGAGGTGAAACTTTTACCATAGCACTTATTAGTAACTTTTCTTGCACTGACTTTGTCCTTATTTGTATTGTTTTGGAGCCTCAGCCCGTGGGCCAAAATAATAAACCTGTGCCATCTTCTGAAAACCTTGTAGTGTATTTAACTAGATGATCCTTAAGGTTCCCTTCCAACCCTAATCATTCTATAATTTCTGGAAGTGGTCCCTGAGGTAACCCTGTAGTGAAGGCACTCTAATTTTCTGCCCTTATGGTTTTCTGTCACGAAATCAAACTAAAAGCTCTTCTAGACTGATCAAAATGCATTTAGGGAAAGGGGTTTTACTATCACAGAAACAGGACACTTGCCAAATGCATCCACTAACAGCTGCTCTGAACTTTTTATGCAGCATTTTCTGAAAATGGTGTATTAGGTTATGCAGGGCTATGCATTCTTTTGCTAATTCTGATTTTCAGAGCCAAAGTAAATTGAGAGATTCAGAGCACTATCAGCAAGCAGAGTACTCCATTAGCTAGTTATACAGCTCCTTTGTATTAAGCCTAGAGCTGGAATTCAATTAACAATTGTAATTAAAAGGACAGTTTAGAGGAGGTAATGTTTTAATATTTCAACATTTTCCTTTGCCTTGTGAAGTTGTATATTATGAGCCACATACTCTCATTGATGCAGTTACCTACATTCAAAAGAAACTGTGAAAGTGTTTGTTGATGGGATTAGCCCCTTTCTAAGAAAAAGTGCATGTGTGTATATATTTTAAAAAACATGCTTACATATTAAATTTATATACCTCAGCTGTCATAGAACTCCTAAATGTATAATTATAAAGTGTTTAGCTGAATTGAATCTGTCTGGAAATTCATTATTCAGCAAGGCCAGATGCTATTGTCACCTGTACTCAAACCAGATGTCGACATGCTGGAACCTCATGAGTTTTCAAAACCTGAATCTCTAGCAAAGCTTATGGTCTCGCTTTCTCTTATGAGAGCAAGAGACTACAAGGCACTCTGAGACCAGAAGGCGTTCAGTGCATTTTCTGGAGTGTCCAAATAACAGATAGTTATTCAGGGCAGCAGTGAGACAAGGACTTTTTGTTAGCACCTAAAAATAGAATCATAGAATGATTTGGGTTGGAAGTGACCTTACAGATTGTCTAGTTCCAACCCTCCTGCCATGGGCAGGGACACCTTCCACTAGAGCAGGTTGCTCAAAGCCCCATCCAACCTGGCCTTGAACATTTGCAGGGATGGGAAATCCACAGCTTCTCTGGGCAAACTGTTCCAGTGCCTCACCACCCTTACAGTACTCACAATAAAGAACTGCTTCCTAATATCTAATCTAAATCTGCCATCTTTTGCTTTAAAGCCATTCCCCCTGGTCCTATCACTATATGTCTTTGTGAAGAGTCTCTGTCCAGCTTTCTCGTAGTCCCTTAGCTACTGGAAGGTGTTCTAAGGTCTCCCTGGAGCCTGCTCTTCTCCAGGCTGATTGAACAGCCCCACCTTTCTCAGCCTGTATGTAGATAGGGCAGAGATGCTCCAGCTCTCTGACCATCTTCATAGCCCTCCTCTGGACTAACTCCAGCAGGTCCATGTCCTTCTCTGTTTGGGATAAAAGAATAGTAAGGGTGATCACAACACAAAGTAAGAGACACTGTTTGTGCTGCTCTTCAACTTTTAAGCTTATTGGTTCAAACTTATTAAAAATATATAGTTTGGTTTTGTTTGTTTTGCAGTCTTTTGGCAGGAAATATATTTAATAAGCATGATTTTTTTTTGAAAAGTCTCTGCAGTCAGGAAGACTAAGACATAATTATTAAAGTCAGGGATATAGAAACCAAAACTACACTGAGTCTAACAGAAAGACAAAATAGCCTTTGTGTGAGTTTTAGGGCAGAATGGCTTATGATTTTTTATTTTTAAGCTTCTCAGGCAGGTAGTGTTGGGGTGCACTCAGCATTAGAAGCTTGTGCTGTGTATACAGGACAGTAAACAAACTAGCTTGAGCCTGACAGCAGCCTGGTGTTTCATCTTGGCTGACTAGGTCTGTTCCTTTTCTAGTTGTCCTATGCTGCAAGAACAGTTACACAGTTTCAGGTACCCATATACCTGTGCTAGTTAGGAATTAAGTTGTTATTCCACCACTTCTATACACAGGAGTGTACAGAAGATACCGTATGAAAAACATCCTGAAACTGTCTGGTTTTTTTATTACTCAGTTTCTATGAAACAACTCTTTTATTCAGGTAGTCTCTCAGGCTTTCAAATAAACCTAGTTTTGAAATACTGGAATTTTTTAATATTTTCTGGTGTTTTTTAACCAATTTAATGAATTAAATATGCTATGGAAAATCAAGTAGAGTTTTTTCTTCTTAGCCCAGAAAAGCATACTGTAAGCTAGTGTTTGTCAACAAACTTTCTTAGCAGTCATGAGTTTCCTCATAAGTCATAAGTTGCTCTGTGCTGTAATTTACTGCTGTTGTATTCTTATAAGCCTTGGGGCAAGGTATTGTGTCTAGGACAAATACTGCTCTATGCCCTTGCTGATGTCTGTCATTTTATTCACTTACAGTGTTTATTCAATCTTGGTGTGAAGGACAGATCATGGTCAGGCAATGTTGTCAAACATACGACTAGAGAGTCCTCAGGAAAAGAAGGGGAAGAGGATGGCAGGTCCTTCATTGTTTCTCTCCTGCCAACAGATACAGGAAAAATACAGGGAACAAAACACACGTGAAAGTCTTGAGCTTGTTCTCTGTCCCCTTGTTCCACAGACGTTTAAATAAGTCCTTTACCTGTTCAGCATTTGTGCTATATGCTTTATTTCCTTTGAAAGTAAGACTTTAGTTATCCTCCATCTTCAGAAGAGACCAGAGATTTTTTTTTCAAAATCCTTGCCAAAGCATGCTGGCTGCCAGTTAAAGTCTTCAGGTACCTGATGTAAGCAGAAAAGGCAAAAGATTATATGACCATGTGGGCTGCAAAGTGTAAAAGGAAACAGGGAAGAGATTCACAAAAAAGTTGTGGAAAAAATGTATTAAAGTAAGACAGAAAATTACCTGTAATAGACAAATATCCTTTAAAAACAAGTAAACAACAACCACAAAAAAGGTGCTTTGGGGTATCACTATGGTCTAGTTACCTTGATACATGTTTTAGAACTTCAGAGCTGTGATAAGAACGCACTCCAGCTTTTTCAGTTAGGAGCTGAGAGCATTCCACGGCAAGGAGGAGTCTCCCTTGGGTTGCTGCCTGCTCTGCTGCTCTCTGCCTGCTCCTGTAGCCTGCCAGCAGTGCTGAACAGCAGCATTGGCAGATGGCATTTTTCTGCCAGGGCCAACACTGAAAATGTGAATGGGCAACTTTTGTCAACAAATTAGATAATATCACCATGGAAATTTAGGGAAGACCAAAAAGCTTCATATTGACAGCTCAGTAGCCTTCAAGCAATGACACCAAGAGTTAATAGCCTGGGCAAACTCCCAGTTTGCTGCCTAAAGGAACTTTCGTCTTTAACTCTGGTGGTCCTCATTTTTCCCCCATTATTTAACCAGCTATTGATTCATAAATACAGACTGTCATTTCAACAAGTCTTGTTTATTTAGAAAAACTTTGTCTTAAGGTAGCCAGTATCCACTGGATATCCACTTCAGTATCCACTCAAATAACAAGGAAAAATCTTATCAAAACTTTCAAATTTAAAAGAAAACCAACAAAACCTGACTTTCAGATTGTACTAGTCATAGAGTTATGAGGGTGACTTCTAGGAAGTAGAAGCTAACAAATGAAATGGAAAAGGCTGTCAAAATTTTAACTTTGTATTTGAAGTGCCTTGTTTTTGATGCCTGATTGAGAAAGTCCTAGGAAAACTGTACTATAAGAAAAATGCCCTAGGAAAGTTAAACTGTCAGCATCTGGATGCTTAAATAAATATGAAAATTCACCAAATCACTAGTTATTCTTGAAATATCTACACATGTAGTGGATGGAGAGGATTTGGAATAACCTGGAGAGGTTGGTATTTGCACAGTAGTAGGAAAGAAATTATCCAGCTGAGAATTAAGAGCAAAACTAAGAAAAAACATGCATAAAATTGTACAGACAGGATGGGATAGAAAAATCACCCAAGTTAAACAAAACATCTTGTTTACTAACAGCTCAGAGTTATGCAGATGGTGAATTACTTGGGCTAATTTATGCAAGATACTGCCAAATAACCCATCTTCAGTGTTGCTTGTGTACCTATGAAGGACTGCCATGCCTTGTCTTCCCATGAGAAAATCACAATACATTCCTATGGACACCGGTCAGCACTTCTAAAGGGACATAAGAAGTGCTACAATATAGTACGAATTTGTATTTTACATTTTTTTTTTTTTTTCACTTCTGGTCTATTGAGTGCTTTTGTATAAATCCACATTCATAGATATAGAGTCAGGGAAATGAGAAAATATGTTTCTCTGTGGATTATACTTTTTTGCCTTACATTTGCTTTTCTTGGCAAGAAATCTTCAGAAGGGATATAGTAATATATGTAGGTGAGGCACTAACAATAACAAGCATGCCTCCTAGATTGAAAATGCAGAATACCTTTGACAGCCCTCCAAGGCTTATGTTATCAACCAAATTAGTACTGTTACAATTAAATCTGCTTCAGGAAGAATTTCTTCACTGAAAGGACGGTAAGGCATTGGAACAGTTTGCCCATGGAGGTGATGGAATTTCTATCCCCAGAAATGTTCAAGAAACAGGATTGTGGCACTTAGTGCTACAATTTAGTTGACAAGATGGTATTTAATCAAATGTTGGACTTAATGATCCTAGAGGGCTTTTTCAACCTTAATGAGTCAATGATTATATGAAGGCAGAAAGCTACACTGCCTAGCACAGTTCACATTTTTGAGACCCTATCTCACAACTTAGAAGTCCTCCATAGCTGCTAGTGCTCAACGGCCTGAGCAATCCAGTGTGCTGCAGATAGAGAGGGGAAATGGTGATTCCTCCATCCATTGCCACTGACACCGTCTTTCTTATCCCAAATGGACCTTCCCTCCAACGGCCAAGGAAAGTTCTTTGGTTTGGGGACTTCTGGGTTTTTTCTGTGGGGTTTTTGGGTGTTGGGGTTTTTTTCTGTTTGTTTGTTTTTGGTTGGTTGGGTTTTTTGTGTTTTAGTTTTTTGTTTGTTTTTGTTTGGTTGGTTTTTTTTGTTGTTGTTGGGGTGGGGTTTTTTTTGTTTTGTTTTTGTTTTTTCTTTTTTTTCTTCCCTTGCAGGAGAAGTGGTGCCCCATACTTTTTGCAGTTTAACATTTGAAGGCAGAGAAACAGTTCTGAGCGTCCAGACAGAAGAAAGATGCTGCCTTTGGACACCTGAACTTGATTGTGTTGATGCAGAAACACACCTTCCTTAAGCCTTATGATGTGCCCTGAACAGTTATTGATTGTGAGAACCATTGCCTGACAAACAAATCTTTCCACAAATACTTACCTGAATACTTACGGGCTTTGGACTTGACTTCTGTTTGTTTTTCCTTTCAGCAAGCACTCAAGCCAGCAGTATTACTTGGGAAGTTTTAAGTTTTAAGCAGTGATTGGAAAGAGTTCACAGAAAGCAAGATGAGTTCAGAAGTAAAGCATTTACAGAGTAGGAAAAAGCTGGTTAATCAACATGTGCTTGTGTTGGTATATTTTAAAAATACTTGGAATTTTAAATATTGTTCCTGGAATAACTGCTGGACGATTATTATACATGGTTTTGTTTACATGTTTTTTTGTTTTTACATTTAACATGTAAAAAATCTACTAAGAAATTGACCAAAGAGCGTTGTTCTTGGTTCATATACTTGTCTTAAATAATCCACATAGTTATGAAATCCACAGCTTAATAAACGGATATCTTGAAACATCAATCCCATTTTCCTCATGTCAGCAAAGGTGTTTCTGCTGAAGCTATATTCCTGTTCTTAGAGGTTAGCAGCAGTTTTATATAATTTTAATTACAATTCCAAGGCATCAGTGCAACATGAGCCACAAGAGGGCAACACTTTTGCATAGCCTGTACAGGGAGCTGGGGTTTGGATGACTTTCTCCCCCACCTCAGTCTCCATTCCAAAAACTATAAGGAAGTGCAGGGTTGCGGGTTTTGTGATGAGATTAATCTCCTTCTCCATTAACAGTGCACCTAAAAAGAGTAATTTCTTCAGACTGCCTACCTACACTTCAGAACCACCTGCAGTCCCAATAGCAACTGACAAAACCACTAACAAAAATGTCTAACTGGAGAAATATTCAATTATGTTTTCATTCAAGTGGGGCTTTTTAGTGAAATGAGTCCAAATGAACAGTGTTTTCTATTCACACTCCCAGAACGGGAGCAGCCTTGGCACAAAAATGAATACATAATTAAAGGTGGTTTTGCACTCCAGATTGGTCCAGATTTCAGGTAATTTTCTGCTTTAAACACTGCTTTAGAACTCTTACTTTTTTAAAAAATTGTTTGGATTCCAAATTACTGAATTCACTGAAAGGATATATTCTCTTCAAAGATTTCAGAAGTTAGTCTTATTTTTTATCTGCAGGTCACTTGGTTGAAATATCTGTAACAAAAACTGTCAGAAAATAGCCTGAGATCTCAAAAGTATCCGTGACTTTCCATGCTTCTAACAAATTTTCATAATTTTTTTTCTTTTCCTGTAAATCCGCAAACGAGGATCCTGTCTCCAAATCTCCAGAAAGAATCTAACAAATCCTTCTTTTAATGAAAACATGTTGGTTGATTTTTTTATTAGTTTTGATTTTGCTTAATCTAGTCATAAGGCCTTTTAAAAAGTAGAAGTTACAACTATAGGCGTCACTGTGTTGAGGAACATGTCATTCTGTGTTCCTTTTATTTAAAAAAAAAGTGTAGATTAATTTCTCCTCCTCATTGAACCTCCTTGTCTCTGGAATATATTGCAAAAAAAAAGCAGTGATGGCTTTTCTGTTCTTGGAAAGAAGAGGTTGGGTTTTTTCGTCATGATCTCCATCACCTTTGTCATCGTGATGGGGGAGGGGGTGGCATAAGAAATGTTGAGCTTTATGAAATTGTATCAATTTACATTTCCTAGTAATTAAGTTATTTACATGCAACAAAAGAAGTAATTGCTAACTATAGGAAGTAAAAGAGGGAGTGGGGGAGGGTTGGGGAAAAATCAGTGGGAAACAAAGACTCTTTGTGGGATCTACAAGAGCCAAATATAGTTTATTTAAACCAGTTGGGCAGGTTAAATGTAGAGACACCCGCTCTTTCAACAAGATATCTCCTAGAATTGTCAATTACTCTTCAACCTAGACAGTGACTCATTGTCCACTGAATAAACCAAATAAAAAAGCAGTTGTGAACATCATGATAAAAACACCTTTGAGAAAAGGCCATGGTCTTTAGAACTCAGACCTAGGTGACAAACTGTGATCCACCTCCAGCCTTAGCTTTTCAGTAGCTCCCATTTTTTTCCCAAAAGGGCAAAGGAGTTCTCTTTCACTAAGCACCATATTTCAGTATCTACGTGACTAGCACTGAATCAAGTATGCATTGCAAAAAATAAAATGCTTGGGGAGAATACTTTTTAAGTTGAATTGAATGTTTCACAATTATTCCAGCTGTATGTTCACTAATTATGGTCCTGATGTTTACTCAGTGAAAACAACTTGTATTGTATGTTAGTACAATGGTGCTGACTG
Source organism: Cephalopterus ornatus (assembly GCA_013396775.1). NCBI lineage: Eukaryota > Metazoa > Chordata > Aves > Passeriformes > Cotingidae > Cephalopterus > Cephalopterus ornatus. The sequence continues at coordinate 224,034 of VZRE01014230.1, read as the reverse complement.
GAAAAAATTCTCCATATGATATTTCCATCTCCTTATCTGAACCTAGCTGTTTCCTATTAGTTAATTAATAATAATAAATGGTGATAAAAATGTGACGGAAAGAATGAGCTGTGCATTAGCAGCCTTGATATAGCTCCTGTTAGGTATTCTAACTTGGAGTGAATAAAGAGTACAGTAACAAATTGCTTTAAAACTCCTGCCACCTCTCAGGTAGAGACCACTTCTGGGCAAAAGGACAGAATGTTCTTACTCAGTAGGTGGGTTTTTTAAGAGCACTTAATAGATTACAAGCAGAGAGGCTATTTCTAGTCCAAACTACACTGTGTCTTTGTAGTCTATACTGATGGATCTAGAAATGAAAGAACATTTGTCACAAGAGCTTTTATATTGGAAAAATACATTTATCTCTCTGCAAAGTTTTTAAAGACTTCTGCTTGTTACTGCTTGTTACTTCAATAAAGTAAAAAAAAAAAAAAAAAAAAGAACTTTCTGACTGAACCAGACACCAGCATATAATGAATTCAACCCTACCTTGAAATGAAATAGTTTTCTAGTATATAGAACTCCCGGCAGTGTTTGAAAATATCCATTGAAAACAAATGCTGTGGTCATTTAGTGGACAGTCTCTGTGCATACAATCAGAAAAAATTTTCCAATAAACAGCCACATGTTAGGCAGGTCCCATTATCAAGGAAGTGATCTTATTTTAGCAAAACTATCAGAAAGGTTTAGGGTAAAAATTTTGCAAAGACTGGAAAAGACCAAATTTTCTCCTCTTATAAAAATAAATTCTCATATGCATGGAAGAGCAAATACTAAATAATTTCCTATTGTTGGCCTAAATTTATTACCAATTAACTGGTAGCAAGAAATTTGGTTCAAAAAGAATAAAAAAGCTGGTAAAATAAGGGAATATAAGCACTCACTGTTGAAATATTTCAAAGTTGTTTTGCGAAGCATGAGTGTTATCCCTTAATTCCTGATTCATCAGTCGCCTTGAGACAAAGAACTCAAAAACATGCATTTGACCCTGTAGATTTACTTTTACTTTAACTTTTATAACAAATCCAACCCTGAAGAGAAGTTAGAGCAGAAGTTTGAGCAACTACTACAGAGAGATTTTGCTCAAAGTATGTGATAGAGTTAATAGAACACCACTTTAATAAATTCTGCCAATGAATAACAGAATAATGGCAATAAAAACTCAATATAAAGCTGCTTCAAACTCCAGACATGAAAGTCTTTTGATGAAACAAACTCCCTCTCTATCCTACCCGAATTGTATAGTGCCATTAAAGATTTATCTCTTGCTGTGAGTAGGTTTAAATTATAAAGAGAAGGCTGGAAGATACTATATAAAGACTGAAGCTACTGTTTCACTGCCTGGTTCAGGCACGGCTCACCAGCTGATTTACTTACGCCTTGTGGCAAATTATGTAAGATCATGTTGAAGAGACAAGAATGTTTTTTCTTTGCACTTCTGGCTGGCTACAAATACACCCAAAAACATTTCCTAAGACCCCAAGTTGTTTTAGTTTCTCTTAGACATTTCTTATTTGCAGCTGAGTTGAACAGCTTTTCTTTTTAAGGGTGAAATAGCAATGGTAAAGTGTTGAGGGGACGCAGCTTTTTTGTTTGGTAGAGGCAAAAGTCACTTAATGCTTTCAGCAGTTTTCTCCTTGCTTGCAGAGTAGAAAACAATAGCCCGTACAATAACAAGCTTTGTAAAAATCATCACCTTCAGTAGGCAATGATTTCCTTTAGTATGTGGATGTATACAGGGGGAACCCCTCCTCCCCCCCCCACCCCGCTCCCGCAACACACATACATACACACACACACACAAAACCTCAAAAAAACTCCAAACTAAAACCATTGCACCTCAAAAAAACCCTCTCTGAACATCTTTTTCTATTGGCTCGAGAACCTGAGTTCTCCTCTGCTGGAAGCACTGGTCACCATAAAAAGTAAAGCAGTACAAAAAAGTAAATTATTGCATGTTTGTTTTCAGATGCTGACGTTGAGAGAAGACCACAGAACACTCAATTAGATTTTCCCAGGCACAAGTCTTTAGGATCAATATGTGGAAAGCTCACAAACCTCCCAGTGGTTTAGATGCTAGACTAAATTAAACCCTAATTTAAGGTCAATTACCTTCATTGAAAGCTGTTGGCTCAGAAAAGCCTAACTGTGGACTGGTTTTTAGAGGTAGTTAAGTATGAATGTTCTATGCAGTCAGAATTGGTTCAATACAAATCTCGCCAACGTAGAAGAGTAGGACTGATTATGAAAATGGCAGAACAGCAGCATGTTTGGGCTTTCTTCTTCCTATCTTGCTAAAACTTCATACGCTACTTCTGTAGTTCTATTTCAATTGCAAGAAACAAGATATTTTACTCCCAGTACCACTCTTTAAAAATTGTAATTTTTTCCATTTCTCTGCCACTTGTGTTTAGGGAATGTACTAATTGTTTATTCCAACAGAAAGAGCTAAGATTTCATGTTGCTTCATCCTGTTTTTACCGGTATTTCTTGTGGCCTGGGGTAATAAACCTATTTTTGCTGGCCCACTTTCCACTTCTCTGAAGTAGACGTAATTCTCAATACCTGTATTATTCCATAAGAATCTTCTAAAATTTGTGTAAAGTGTTAACAGAGATGACTTGTAAAGCATATGAAGATTTACCAGTGAGGAGAGCTATATTTACTCTAGACATGTTAACTTTTTGCAGACTTTCTGTGCTTACTAAGATGACAAGCCAGTGAGTTGAAGATTAAAAACTAGGAACAGAGGTCTTGTTGACATGGTTTTGTCTATAAATCAGTGGGAAGGAATAGAACAACTAAAGAAAACACTTAGATAAAACCAGATTTATAATGTCCTCGTTTTTCACTAGATATCAACATCTACCTGTAGCTTCTGTTAGGGTAACTTTTCAGCAAAATTGTAACATTTCCAAAGGTTGCAGGAAGAAATAATTTACCATAAGATGAGATGGATCTTTTTCTTTAAAACTTCATATTTTTATGCAGGTGAGAAGTTAGTTCCCTTCTTGCTGCTTTACCAGGAAATAATTGCTTGTGTTTCTGGCAGCTTTAAACAGTTTCTGTTTGTGACCCAAGTTTCCATCCAAAACTTTATCTAAGTGCCATTATTCCAATGCAGAACTTCTAGTTAATTTTTTTCCCAGTGCCTTCTACAGGCACTTTTTTGCATTTTTTGCTCTTTTTTTCTCTGCACTTAGTTTGTTTGAAACACTCTTCCAGATGAACAGATGTGAGCATCACATGAAAGCTTTGAGGAATGTTCATGGCAGCATCTGGTACTTCACTTTAAAGTTTATTTTTAACATTAGATAGTTGTGAGCGGTCATTTGTAGCTGAAATGCTGTCTTCTAAAAGCAGTGCAATTAGATCTGACCCTTCAGCATGAGGGGAAAAAGTATGATGATATGTGGTTTTAAGTAGAGCTATTACAGTGACTTTGCTTTGTTATTCATCACATGTTTGTGCAGGTCTATGTATTTCATATGCTAAAACTTCCTTTGAAGTCAGATGGTGTCATGAGCACTGCATCTTCAAAACCAAATCTATCAAAAGCTTTGGCAAACTGTTTTGCTTTTTTGAAAGTTTTTCTTATTCTAGTTTACAGTCTCCTTGTTGAAGCAAATTTGTTGCCTTTAATAGGAAATTACCTTCATAATTTTCATGTGACATCACCGTGTCAGTGGAATCATTGCTGCTATTTCTGTGCATAAAATTGATGTCACAATGGTAGGTATGATGGCATAAGATGAGATAGGATCTTCTGAGAGGCAGGAGGAGGTGACAAAAAGGGGGTTTGTGGCAGTTTATAGTCCCTGGGAAGGCCATGTAGGCCTCAGCATGGCTGGAGTACTGGGGGAATGAACCACTGGGGCTGCCGGGTACTGCAGAGCTGCTCCCTCCTGTAGTCCCTCAGGATTGTGAGAGATAGAGGGTCCTTTTACCACCCTGTCAAAGCAGCAGCTCCTGTGACTCAAAGGGGAACCCCAGACTCTTGCTTACAGCAGTTTTCCACTCATTTGGTGCCAGGGCTGGTGGAGCAGGGGAGAATCTCTAGCCCATTATTTCCAGAAGTGAAAAACTGTCAGGAAACATTTAAGCAGATGTCTTGGGTTTTAACAAAATTTCAGTGAGTCATCCACATGCCCTTAGGCATTCAATGCACCAGACGGCTTCCTAATGCCTGTGGCATCTTGCTCACAATCTAATATTATGCACACATTCCACATAATAAAACCCCACACCTTCAGCTGGGGAAGGCCCATAACACTTTGCTAACCCTGGTAAATTTGCTATGAAATTGAGGAGCTGGCACAGGAACCCAATGCCTGATACAACTTCAATCTAATTTGGAATTAACAGCCAGAACCTGATTCCAGGCTGCAAGTGGCACTGCTGTAGCAATCTTTTGAGCCACCAGCATTTGCCTTCCTCAGACAGCCCATGAAGACAAAAGGGTTTTTGTGAACTGGCTGGCAGCCTGTGACGTATGTAAGCAGCTGTGTGCTACCTTAATTTTCCCCTTCTTTGTCCCAACATGCCACTCAGGGACTGACTCAAAGTGAATTAGAAGAAAAGCAAGATGTTTCAGCTTTTAACAGTGGCAAGCTATTTTTCTTCTATGGGTGCAAAAATGAATGTCCTAAATCTGGCCTTTTGATACTCCTTCTCCTCCTAGCAGAAGAAATAAAGCCCCATGTGCTGTAGTGCCCAGTTAATGCTATCTCATAAATCAATCTTCAATACTGAATGGAAGAGTCAGAGGAGGACATGTATCCAGCTAATGATTTACTTACTGAAAGATCAAGGAAAATATTTGCTCACAACCATGTCCTGCACAGCAGATAATGAACAACCCCACCTGCCTGGTCCCGTACTTCTGGCCTGCCACTAAGTCTGGATGTGAAGCAGTGATTTCTATACCAGCAGCAGCAAAGCAAAGCCTCATCTTCAGCACTCGCTTGGATGATTGCAAAATATGTTTGCACCTATGCTATATGTTTCATACATCTAATAACCTATGTCATGAATCAACATGAAACCGTCTCTGAGAATAAAACCTGGGTAAACCAAAACATATTACAGAAGCATGAAAAAAAGATTTAACAGTAAAAACTAGTGCAGGAAATAAACAGAGAAATTTATAGCAATATGATGTCTAAACTGAATCTTACACTGTTGCAAGGATGACCTTGGATTAGTATAATTTGGAGTTTTTTATAAGCCTGTTTGCTTTGTTTCACACAAACAACTCAATCACTTCCTCTTAAAAGAGAAATAATGTTTTTTCCAGTCACTCTCTCCATTTATTCTGTAAACATAGTTCTCATCAAATGTCATTTTTACTTATGATTATTATACCAGATTGTCTAAAGACACTGTTAAGTATGCAGCCAAGTATGTTTATGGAGGCGATAACTTTAGAGACTGCTTTACAAGTGCTGGTGTTTCTTTTTGCTTCCTATGTGGTCTCAAATAATGCATATTGCCTTTTTGACTAAGATGCATCCATTTTATCAGTGTACTCCATGTACCACAAAGAGTTGGTTAAGCAACCTCAAAACTGGGACTTATTTCAGGTGAAGCAAGCAGCAGGGGTGTTTCTTCTCCAGAGGAAACAAGGCCTCTTAGTTTCACTCTTTGATTAACTTCAGGCTAATTTTAGTAGATCTGAAGCCTTGGAAACACTCTTCTCTGAATTGTGTGAAAACATTGACTCACTATTGCTGCATTTCTGGCATTTCTCAGATTCTCTAATGTCCTGCAGAGAACTCACATTGAATCCTAAATTGCTAAAGAAGTGATCTCACTTTCACCTATGGTGGCATCAGACCTTTTATCTTTGAAGTCTCAGACTGCTGCACCCTATTCTCAGTGACTTTGACTTGCAAATATTGTTCCTATATTGGAAGCTGAAACCTTGTCATGCAAGACGATGGCTTGTCCCCTTATATATACTTTAATTTGCATTATTATCAAGGAGAAGGAGAAAAGCACAAAATCAATGTAAAGAACCTGCCCTCTGGGAACCTAGTTTATTGATGTTCTTGTGAAACTGAAGAGAAATCATACACACTTCTACTCTTGCAAAGTTTGATAAGACATAACATCTGAGGTTATCTGTATGAACGCCTCATGCCAGTGTCCTGTACTGACAGTAACCGGAAATAGACCAGTGTGACTCTTTTAAGAACAACACTGGTAGAAAATGAAAACATGATGAAGCCTTCCTTGCTGTTGAATTGATTTGCTATGGAAGTGGGAACAATTCTTGCCTGCCTCTTGCTTGTGAGTTGTTCTCTTGCTTGTGAGTTGTTCTTTTGCTATGACAAGGAAGTGTGTTCATGTTGTAAGTAGTAAACAAGCAGTGTAACTTACTCTATGTAGTGTATTTCTTCTGTGTATGGCTTCATTCTTTGGTATGAAACTAAGGGGAGTACCAAATCTCCTACAGACTAGAGCAAGCAAATGTAACAGAGATAGTGACATTTTAAGAGATGAACCTGAATGCACCAGATGGTGACACCCCTGCATTGTGGCTGATCAACAGCTTCATTGTTACATCCTATGCCAGAAATTTAAATACCTTAGCTTACCACAGACATATTTTAATCCAAACTTTTTGCATCTGACAGCAGTTAATATCCAATTTTTATTCTGACTCTGAAGATAGTCAGGAAACTTGGGTTTGCAGGTTTTTGGCTAGGACCTACTTTCTGTTCATACTGATGACTAACGGGACTCAGTGGTTTAAATATTTTCCAGCAGGAAAAAAAATTCAAGACAGAAATTGCATTTACTCTGAATAGAAGCCTGCTGTGTGAGGTCCTTGAGGACATGGTGGTTATTCATTCAGTAGGGTGATACTTTGAATGTGTAACCCCATCTTTTTCATATCAAATGCGGGTAAAGAGATATTGGCATCTGGCCCACTAACATCCTTAACCATTGAGTTCCTGTTCAATAAAACTACAGCTGATGGAAACAGGGTCTTTGTTTTGAAAACAGAAAAAAGAGACCACAAAACCACACACACAAACAAATGCTGGACTAATTCAGCAACTAAAGATATATTTGAAGCTTGAGGTATCAACAAAACAGATATGAATTAGGAGAAATTTCCTAAGGCATCTGTAAACCCCTTGTTGCTTGACACTAATGACATATGAAGTCCACACAAATAATATAGCATGTAAGTATCTCTAATATTTATGGCTATTCTTCAAAGAAAACTCTTAAAGTAAGAGAAATTAAAATGTCCATAGGAAGAGCAGTGTGCTTTACGAATGCTAAGAAACCAATGGAAGGATTGTCAAGTTTTGGGGAAATCTGGATGACATAGAGATATTAGTAAATTCTGCCCTGGGTTTGAGTTCAAATGTTTTTGTTCATATAATGCTTAGCTGAAGATAATTTAAGCAAGATACACCGTGCTGACTTCATCTATTACATAAATTACATTACCTATGTAATCTGTTAACAGTATTGCAGAGAAGAGTGATATTATCTGCAATATTTATTCTTAAACTGTTTGGAAATCAGCTGCTGCTGGAAAATGTTAACAGAGAAAAAAAATTTGTGCTGGTTTTGATACATGGGGATTGGGCAATCACCAACCATATGAAGTTCAGCAACAGAAAGTGCTGGATTCTGCACCTGGGATGGGCCAAATCTGGATGTGTGTACAGACTGCGGAATGAGATGCTAGAAAACAGTGCCATGGAAAGGGACTTGGGGGTCTTGGTTGATGGCAAATTGAATATGAGTCAGTAGTGCCCTGGCAGCCAGAAGGGCCAACTGTGTCCTGGGGGGCATCAGGCAAAGCATCACCAGCTGGTTGAGGGAGGGGATTGTCCCACTCCGCTCTGCACTGGGGCGGCCTCACCTTGAATATTGTGTGCAGTTTTGGGCACCACAATATAAGAAAGATATTAAGCTATTAGAAAGTATCCAAAGGAGGGCAATGAAGATTGTGAAGGGCCTGGAGGAGAAGCCAAAAGAGGAGTGGCTCAGGTCACTTGATCTATTCAGCCTAGAGGAGACCAAGGGGAGACCTCACTGCAGTCTGCAACTTCCTCATGCGGGGAAGAGGAAAGGCAGCCACTGATCTCTCCTCTGTGATGACCAGTGACAGAACCCAAGGAAGTGACCTGAAGTTGTGTCAGGGAAGGTTTAGGGTAGACATGAGGAAGAGTTTCTTTACCCAGAGGGTGGCTGGGCACAGGAACAGGCTCCCCAGGGAAGCGGTCACAGGACCAAGCCTGACAGAGTTCAAGAAGCATTTGGACAATGCTCTTGGGCTCATAGTGTGGCTCTTGGGGATGATGATGTACAGGGCCAGGAGTTGCACTTGATGATCCTAGCGGGTCTCTTCCAACTCAGCGTATTCTGTAATTCCGTGAAAACTTGCCAGGAAAGACTGCCAAAGGCAATGTCAGAAAGAATGTGGGGAAAAAAAAAATCTAGCGATTTGGGAGTGAACAAGTACACCTGATTTGGGTAGATTTGTACTCACAATCAAGGTTTCCTACATTATTGCTACAGCCCCAAGCAAAGGGCTGGTTTGTGTGGTAAAATATGTCCCTCTGTGAGGATTTTCCTCCAAAGCTGAAAATGCCTAAATTTCTAACTAATGTAGAATATGAATTTGAATAAGGTAGAAGTATTTAATCTCTCACTCTACACTAAGGACCAAAAAATTGTGTGCTATGCTCTTGCAAATGTCCAAGCAATCTGCAGTTTTGCGCATTGAAATTAAGTCCATTTTGAGTCTGAGCAGGACTTGAGTGATAATTCTGCTCAAATATCACTATTTCTTAAATGTCCTTTAGCTTTTGATCAGAAGTGTCACCGTTTATCAGAAAGACATGCAACTGGAAGCATCCAACTCATCTCATACACATAACAGATAAAATTTGAACAGCCTTAACAGGTAGCACATATGTTATATGTCCCTAGAACTGAGATCCCACTTTTATAGGACAGGTGTCCATCTCCTATATATTGTGTTATGACAGCAGGCTGGATATTAATTTACTTTCATTGTGTGAATAACAATAACCCGTAAGTATGTATTCAATACTTAAACTTTGTAAGGATTGGCTTGAGAGTATCAGAAGGTTTTTGGGTTTGGACCCATTTCCTGAAATGTATATTTGGGATGTTAGCAAATATTAGTGAAGGTGAAGTGCCGCATCCTGCACTTTGGCCACAACAACCCCATGCAGTGCTACAGGCTGAAAGAACAGTGGTTGGAAAGCTGTCTGTCAGAAAAGGACATGGGGGTGCTGTTTGACAGCTGGCTAAACATGAGCTAGCAGAGTGCCTAGGTGGCCAAGAAGGTCAATGGCATCCTGGATTGTGTAAGTGTGGCCAGCAGGACTAGGGAAGTGATTGTCCCGATGTACTGGCCGTACCTTGAGTACTATGTCCAGTTCTGGGCCCCTCACTACAGAAAGGACATGCTGGAGCACATCCAGAGAAGGGCAGTGAAGCTAGTGAAGAGTCCAGAGGAGAAGCCAGAAGAGGAGGCTCAGGGGTGACTTTATCACTCTCTACAACTACCTGAAAGGAGCTTGTAGCCAAGTGGGGGTCAGCCTCCTCTCCCAGGTAACCAGCAAAAGGATGAGAGGACACAGCCTCAAGTTGTGCCAGGGGAGGTTCAGGCTGGACATCAGGAGAAATTCTTCACTGAGTGGTTGTTAAACACCAGAATGGGTTGCCCAGAGAGGTGGTGGAGTCACTGTCCCTGGAAGTGTTCAAGAAATGACTGGGCGTGGCACTTAGTGCCATGGTCTAGCTGACAAGGTGGTGATCAGTCAAAGGTTGGACTAGGTTTCAGAGGTCTTTTCCAACCTAAATGATTCTGTGGTTCTGTGACATTGTGTCTAGAAGCTCTATCTGATTGAATTTGCTTTAGGAAACTGTTGTTATTAATTTCTCACTCTCTCTTTTTTCTTTTTTTTTTTCCCCTGCTTGCTTATGTTCTCAGTAATTGTTGTACAGAGGTTGCTTCTTTCATATTATTTGAATAGGTACCCAGTGGGACAGGGCTGATATTTTGTGGATCCTAATACTCAGCAGTTACCTAATAACTTTGTGGAGAGGTACAAATTTATGCTATGGTATTCCATGATTTTTATAGCAGCACTTCTGATGGTCATCCTTGAATAGCACTTGTTGAATTCATTAGGGAACATTGATGTTTGCTAAACAGCAGATCTGGTTAATAATTCAGTTCCTTTCAAGTCCTTTAAAACACAATTCTCATGTCTATAAGTGTGATTTATTTGCAAATTGGGTAAGCTGACAAAGAGTGCCTTTTGCCAAGAAAAAGCACAATATAACAGCAAGGAATGGAATGAGCTGAAAGAGGAGAAGTTGAGCTAAAGGACTGTAACATTCAAGTTGTAGACTTGAAGGGACTTTCTTCTCTTTCTAATGCTCTAAGGAAAATTTTTAGTCTTCATTTATTTTGTACTGTTTGGACTGTCTTCCTCACCATTTGATATGACTGAAGTTCTAAGGACATAGGAGACTGCTTGCATTTTAGGCAAGTGACTTGGAAAGAACTCTTCTCTGCTCTTCTTACCCTATATCAGTATTATGTGGACTAAATTCTACTTATCAGCTACAGAGAGATCCTGATGCAGGTTTCCACCTTGTCTGACATATACTTTCCCACCTAAAAGAATTATATATCCCTTTATACTTAATAGAGAAAGAAAGAGGGATTCACATTTCTCTACAAATCAAGAAACTGGAGTGCTCTGAACTCAATTCCATCTCCTGCCGGCAATGTCTAAAGTAAGAGCAGATGAACTTAGTTACCCAAGCTAAATGCCTGAAGGTAACAATCCCATAATACCACTGATTTCAGTAAGAGTTCAGAGCATTAATTAGTGCCCAAGATGTACTCAGGTCTTTGAGAGCTCCATCTGCTATTAAAAATCAAGGTAGCCAGCAACTATCCTACAGCAATCAAAGTATACAACTTTCAGAGCACTTGTACTTTACAGGTATTTTCATTTTCCTGCAGGAAGTACAACTTATTTCACAAGAACAAACTGAGTGGGATTAACTGCAAAGACCAGCGTAACCGAGTATCAGCTCTGCAGTCACTGTCAGGCCACAAGCACAATTACAGGGCAGGGTCACCGAGGGCATCACTTCCCTCTGCTTCTCACTTCTCTCTCTCTTATAAGGTAACTGTGTAAAGACTCTTTGCAAGGATCTTAGACAATCTACTGGATTTTAACTAAGCTGCAAACTGCACTGTTTAAAACTGTTTTTCATGTTCACCATAAATTTCACCTTACACATAACTATCTAAAGGATATTTTTTTCTTACATTTTAAGAGCTGTCCATAGGAGGAACAGGGGTAAAAGAGGATTATATACAGTTCTGTTGCTGCTATAAAGCTGAGCCTTGCAGGCTGTCTGAAAGAGTAGCAGTGAAAATAGGAAAATGAAAACAGTATTTTACAGCAGTAGTGAATCTAAAATGAGAATTGTTCCAGTGAGCAAAGCACTTTTTAAAAGAAATAACTCTAGTCTAGAAGTGATGTGTTGGGCTTCATTCTGTCATTGGATGCTTACTAAAAATCCTGCTCAGCAGTATTTTTGGGGCACAGGGTCTGTGGTCCTCTACTGCAGACTGGGCCAATCCTGATAGCATTGCTTGGGCAACCAAGAGATGCCTTTGGGATTTAGGTACTCAGGCTTTTATGCACAGCTGCTCCCATTTTTCAGCAACTATGTATGCTGGAAAGACTGCAAGAACAAAGACAGAAGCATGTTTGAGATGTTGTTATTTATTTTATTATACAGTAAAGAAAGTTCAGTACCCATGAGTGTGTGCATTATCAACAAGGTACATGAAGACAGGTTGAGAGAATTGGGGTTTTTCAACCTGAAGAGAAGGCTCCATGGAGGCATTATAGCACTTTCCAGTACCTGAAGGGGGCCTACAAGAAAGCTGGAAAGGCACTGTTCACAAGAGCATGTAGTGATTGATAGGACCAGGGGTGATGGCTTCAAACTGAGAGTAGGTTTAGATTAGATATTAGGAAGAAATTCTTTACTGTGAGGGTGATAGGGCACTGAAACAGGTTGCCCAGAGAAGCTGTGGATGCCCCATGCCTGCAAGTGTGCAAGGCCAGGTTGAATGGGACTTTGAGTAACCTGGTCTAGTGGAAGGTGCCTCTGCCCTCAGCAAGGTGGTTGGACTATAGACGATCTTTTAGGTCCTTTCCAACCGAAACCATTCTGTGAGTCTGATTAATCACTGAAAAAGAGGATAAGGGTGATAATGCAAATGATCCCACCTAATGACTGCTGTCTGAGCAATGATCAACACTTTACCTGTTCATTTGGTTTCTACGTTCAATAAGTGGTCATATGCTTAGAAGCATACAAATGATCACTGTTTGTGTGTGCATGTTACAGAGAGCTTACTGGATTTATTTTTTATGTTATTTGACTGTTTTCTCCAGTATGGAGTTACCTCCAGAAATGTTGCTATCCTCTATCAGCTCTGAAACCAGAGCTAGTGAAACGAGCAAAAATTAAAAAACGTTATCTGTCTTTTTCTCCATGAGCACAAGGATCCGCTTCTCCCTGACAGGAAGAAGCTGCTTTAGTGGAGATGATAGTACTGAGTTTGAGTTGTAGGGCTTGAAGAGATTTGTCACAGCAGTATGAGCATCGTTCCCATTTACTACTGAGGTTCTTGAGATCAGCCACGGTACTTTAAGGGCTTGCCTGTGTAGAGAAAAATTGAAGGAGAAATGGCAATTGCGAAGAGACTGTAACTCTCAAACTCAGCTAACATGTCTGCGAATCCAAGGATGAATAATTTCAGGAATTATATGAGTACTTCATAGCTAAGCACACAGACATGAGCAGAGTATGATGTGATGTCTGCACATGATCTTATCTCAATGCTCTTGGAGAGAAAGGGGGATTTTTTCAGTTGATGGAAATTTGATATCTAAGTCTCCTGAGTATTTGTTGGAAATCTTACTGTGAGGCTTATCTGTTTAGGCATGCATTCAGAAAAAATTATTTTTGTTTGGGGGTATTGGGGGAGGATTTTATCTGAATAAGGGTGGGAGTAGGCTAGGTTCCAAGTTTCAAACAGATTTTTTTTTTTTAGTTCTAACAGATTCACTCTACTTATTACAAAATATAAAGAAATCCACTTTAATTTACTTTAAACGAACAGCTGCTTCTCTGAAGAATTCTGATGCCAATTATAGAACATGGCTACTTATCTTGTGGGCGCCTAAGACATGGGGAAATTGTGTGGCATGACTATAGTACCTTTTCTTTTCTCATAATGGACAATGTTGAATTTTGAATGAGGGCAAAACATGTAACATGTTTGCATAAGTCAAACAATGGAAATGGAAATATATCAGCTGGAGACATCGATTATTTTTTATATACTGTGCTGAAATATACAGTCCATATGCAAGTAAAAAAATCTAAGAGACTGGTACTACTTCTGTGAGTACAGCAATAGTAAATCTTTTGTATTATCTTTTCTTTTTTCACCCTGCCAATGCATCTGGTCCATTCTTTCTTATTAAAAACATAACTTACCGAAGTGTGTGTGTTTTTCTACTGAGTAAACAAATAGAGGCCACTGAGCAAACGGCTTTTAGATCCTGAAACTGCTCAAGCCAACTCTCCAACTTTTGAATGAGGCAAAAGCAGTGAAAAGTGCATGGTAGGCATGAGATGCCACAAAATATTACCTCTCTTTTCCATTGGGAATGGGAGTGTCTCACTTTTTCAGTCTGGTTGACCAGACACCAGACAAGACTGGTGAATACAAGACTGTTAAGTGTATGACAAGGCTCCAGTTTAAATTTTGCATACTTTTTTTTCAGTATATTTCTGGTGAGGGACAGGTCTTGTTTCCTTGAAATTTAAATCTACTGGCTAGATGGGTTCTATTTAAATGCCATGAAACATATGCTGAGTGTGTTATCAGTCATGGGAGATTATATTTTTAATTGAGCTTAGTGTTTCCAGAACGCTTGAGTACTCTGTGATGCTCTCAAGTCCTAATGTTTGTGTTAAGACACCATATTAGCACATATTCAATGTGCTCCAACCATCCATCGTACCATCAGGGCATCCATCTGCCTGGTAACCCTCCTCAAAGGGTGCAGCTGAGAAGCATTTAAATTGAGATCTCATTTCTGCCTGAAAACAGACAGGTACAAGATGGTCATGTGCAGGGTTTTTAAAAAAAAAAAATCCCCTCTGGATCAGACCTGCCACCTTTGTGGAGATTTACCTCCTTGCAGAAAATAGTGAGCAGCCAGCATGAACTCTTGTCTGCAGAATGGAAATATCAAGCTGATCAACATTTCCGCATTGCTAGCAAGATAATCCTTCATTTGAGCTGCTTATCTGAAATCTGTCTCATGAATCTGATGGGAGGATTTGCCCTAAGTAGTTAATTATGGTGTTGCTAAATTTCCTCCTCTCTCCTCATTCCTTCACTTTAAGGAAAATCATGCAGCTATAAAGACTATAAACTTCAATTAAAAACAAATGGAACATTATCTAGCTGAACACTTATTAAGGCACCTGAATTTATCTTTTAAACTTTCATTCTGATCTCACACAGATGCTTGCTGTTGGTGGATTTTTAGTCAGAGCTAATCTGGCTGTTCTGACAAAATTGTGGGGTTTGGGGGTTTGGTGCGTTCATTTTTAGTATATTTGGAGTTTTTTGTTTGCTTGGGTTGTTGTTGATCTGACTTAGGGCACTTGGAGAATTCCTGTGCATCAGGCTAAGCCCTGTCTGTTGTCCTGGTCTGAACCTGGCTGTGAGGGAACTGCAAAGAGAGAATGAAGACACTGCCAGATTAATTATTTCTGGGGCATGTGAGACTCTTATAATCTTCTACTCTAACTTATACTGCAGAGAGGAACCATGGTTAAGGAATTGGGTTTTTTAAGGTATTTTCTACCTAATTGAGATTTATGAGACAGCTTTGGTATGTTTTGCAATTTTAAATGCCAATTTTGATCCCTAATGTAATGGTGATAAAGAATTGTAAAGACCTGTTGACACACATGATGAAAAGGACCATAGTAATATGGGAAATAGCTGGGTTCCTTTCTCATGCAGGAAATAGATTTTGTCCATGAGGAAACATTTCACTGGTTATTCAGATTTCTCACCTGGCCTCTTTAGGAAGATCCCGTTCAGGTTCTGCTTGCACACAAACTTTCTTTCCCCCAAGAATGAGGTCAGTATATTTTTCTTGGTGCAGGCACTGAATGGAACTGTATGTTCACTGTGCAAGCGGATCTGCCTTAGGGTGGGACTTCTTATGCAGCTCAGCAAAATGTGCACCTCCTGAGACATGCAAGAAAAGGACTTTAATTCAAATAATAAAAGGTGCTTTCCTATCAGAGAAGAGATACCTGTAAGATTTAAGTTTTACTCAAATAGTTATAAAAGCTCTCATCCTTCTTTTACTGAGTTGGTAAACAGGAGAGACCTGGATTTCATGTGGCCCTAGCCTCTTGGGAAGCTGCTGGGCACAGCCTTTCTCCTGGAGAGCCCTTCTGCCCAGAGCTGAGTGTGTTGGTCTCTGCAACAACCTGGTCCCTAGAGAAAAAGGAGAAAAATGTACTTAGTTGTTCTTGACATGAAAAATTACAATGTCAGAGGGAGGAATGGCTCCTATCCAAAGTCTTTTATGAATTCCTAGAAGAGGCTAAAGTTTCTCCCTGGGAGGTTTAAGGGGTTTGGGATGTTCTCAAATTGCCTTTCATTAGCTTTACATAGCTTAATTCTGGATGAATCCCAGAAGTTCCCACTTAATCCTCAAGTCTTGGACTCTAGTATTTCAAGAGCAGAGGCATAAGTAAGTGTTTTAGGAAGTCATCTGCTTAGGCATTTTTATGATTTTTTTAAATTTTTTTTTCTTTACACCCCTTTCCCACCTTCATCAGGACAGGTGTTACCTTACCTCTTACTCATGTTCGTTGCTGTTGTAAACTCCTTAGAAGCCTTTTGGTAAGTAGTTTGTAGAATTCTGCCACATGTGAACTTAAATGAACAAATAAATGCTTCCTGCTAATTACTCCAACCAGGCACTCTCCAGGGCATGCTGAAGTGTTACAAGAGTTGTGCATAAACCATGGCCATGAGCTTTTTTCTTCTCCCCCATGGATTTTAACAGTATTTTCTTGAACAGCATGCAGAGAAACTGTGTGGGGGTCCTAGCCACTTCCATCACCATATACACAAGACCAAGTACTGAATTATGACAGATTTAGTACAAAACACAGCTTGAAATTTTTTTTTGCATTTAGTTCCTGCTAACACCTGTGCTCAGAGGCTTTACCATCCCTGAGGCAGTAGGATGCTCCACGTGTGGTTTGATGCCTAAAGAAATTCATCAGTTCATGGAAACCTGTGTGGGACTTGCTTGAGATCCAGCTTTGGCATTTTTTAACTTCTGCAGGCCCTTGCTACACATTTTATTACATTTCATATGAATTTCATAACTTGAGCAACAGAGCCTGCAAAAAGAATGTGAGGAAATAGAATGACTTTTCTCCTGCTTTCTTGAACTAAGAAGTTATTTCCTAAGGCTATCTACGAAACTGCAGCTGCTGTATGTGCCTGGAGATATTAGAAGAAATAGCATTATGGCTCAGAACAGCAGCTTGATCTCTGGTTTTGATTTCTTCTGTGTTTACGATCAGGCCCATTGGGGGCCTTACACTACCGAGACTGAGTACATTGTTAAAACCCATGCGTTTGTTTCCCCTCAGCTGTTTTTCATGGTTGGTGGCAGGAAAGTTTCTTGCTACTCCCTTATCTGAGGTTTATGTAATGAATTGATCATAGGCAGTGCTCCCTTTGAACTTGTTCCAGTTTGGCAGAGCTCAGCTGTTCCTGAGTCACTGTGACTCCTAGAGGAATTCTTCCTGACTTTAGATGTAGGTAGACAATTTCTCCCTACCATGGGCATTTTGAAAAATGTCCCCAACTAGAATAAGGCTCTCAAAGAGATATTGAAATGGCATGCTTGTACAGGCATGCTCTGAGGTTAAAGTCTAAAAATATGGACCAGCTCTGATTCCAGGGCACATGTTGAACTTTCTGCTCTGTGTGCTGTGCTTCACTGAATGAGATACTCTGAGGGCATTCTACATAACTCTGCCTACTAGGGTCAGTCTGAATCTCCTTACACAAGAATCTTAACACATGTCATTTATGCACTTCTGTGTATACGTGTGTTTTCTCATGGTCACTGACTTGTTTTCCCCCAGACATTATCTAAGTGTATTCCCATTATCCCATCAAATAACAAACTAAACCTCTTACCAAGAACTAATGATATCAGATGTAATATTTCTCAACAAGTAACTCTACCAGCTTTTTTTACTGGAAGCCTCTAGATACTGAACAGAGCAACCCAGTATTACACTGATAAATATCCAAAGACAGCACATTGGAAGTTCTTGTTAGTGGTTACCAATCTGGGGTAAGCAAAAAGCAGAACATACCATAAAATAGCAAACAATAAGTCCTTGAAGTTGTAGAGCATGTTGACAGTACCTGCTGACATGTACTCTGCTGAGTCTTGTGGTCTCACTTCATAGTCAATGGGTTTTATGATGGTAGTGAAACACTGAAACAGGTTGCCAGGAGAGGTGGTGGATGCCCCATCCCTAGAAACATTCAAGGCCAGGCTGGATCAGGGCCTGTGCAACCTGGTCTAATGGAAGGTGGCCCTGCTTACTGCAGGTAGGTTGGATCAGATGACCTTTAAAGGTCACTTTTAACACAAACTATTCTATGAAATCACTCCAAAGTAACATACTCCAAAGTAACCTATCAAACTGTAAAATCCCCCCCATGGCCCAAACAAACACCCCAAACTCTGTGTATGGTGTGGACAGTGCGGTGCATTTGTCCTCTGCTGGCAAGAAGGTTATTCCTCTTCTTTTCCTCCTAGAGCCTCTTTTTGAGTTTCTGATTCACTTCCTTATCTCCTAAGACAAAGAAAACGTAGTGTGTCTGTAGGTACTGCTGCAGACTCCATGGCAAACAGGAGTGTTCTCTGTTCTCTCCTGAGAATTTTCCTTCTTCCTCTCCACCAACAGGTGGAGCAGAGATGTCTCGCCTCTGCTGCTCTCCACAGGAACCTTGCAGTAAACATAGTGCACTTGCTTGTTTGTCTCCCCCGAAATGATCTCAAATCTTGATGTTATTTCCCTAGCCTTTTTTGCCAAATCACTTTTACCACTTGTGTCTGTTCTCCTCCACTGACAGAATGCAAATATACCAGGTGGGACCAACTGTCAAGGTCTTTTTTGCCCTCTTCCTAAATATTCAATGGCTGTAAAACAAATTTCAGGGCACCTTTAATAAGTAAATAAATAAAACCAATAAAAATTGCTTACTCTTTCTTTTTACGTATATGTTGTGTAGGAAACTCTCCCAGACCTAAGCTTTGCTCCCAAATCACCAAAAGCATTCTTTCAAATTGCTAACAGATCCAAATAGCACGTGTAAATGTTGCACAACATACACATTCCTAGGAATTAATGTTTAACGATACAGTGCCACTGCTGAGAAGGTATCTGTAAACAGTGCTTGTTTATATGAGAACCCTTGGCATGTCTCTGGCAGTGAAGAGCAGATCTCAAAAAGGTTTGCACCTGAGTAATTGACTTACAGTTGTTGAGCTCTTGTGATGCAGGAGAAAGCCAGCTTCTTGCAAAATGAGCATGTGACCTCAACTGCCTATTTGTAATTTGGTTTTAAGTATTCTGAATGAGGCTGCTATGTTTTAGTTGTATTTTGCCTTGTGCAATTACATTAAAACAAGCATAGATGTCCAGCTGCGGGATTCAGGTTGCACTCTGGAAAATATACACAAACTTCAGGAAAAGTAGAATTAGGTGTACGCACATAGGCACGTACTTCCCCTATGTTTGCTGAGTTCAGCTTGGGCTCCCTGATGTAGCATTAACAACTTCAAAGCATTAATTGTGTCCAGTGTCTCATTATGGTATGCAAAGACAAACACAGGGATAGAAGGGTGTTGATATCTTAATGGGCCAAACAATTCAAATATATACATATATATGTGTGTTTGTGTGTGCGCGCGCGTAAAAAGAGCCTTTTTTTCCTCAGTATCTAGAATAGATAGCATCGTGCTTGCCTGTATTTCTTTGGACAAGTCACCAGTGAATCAGGTCTGATAGGCTGTGACCTCTAGAAGTTATTATGTTACACAGCAATAATATAAAAGAGTGTTAAGCTAGGAAAGGCCAGAATTAGTGCCAACTCCAGGGCATTTCCAGTCCAAGTGTCTTTACTGCTTCCCTGTTTCACAGCACTCAAGGTATGTTGCTCTACTGTCGTCATCACAGCTTGAAGACATAACTGCACCACCCTCCTGCTCAACCCCACCCCAAACCAGGAAGCTTATCTGGGTTAGCAAAACCTTTCCCTATTGTTTATTGGGGTTTCTTGCCTGTTGTAATCAGGACGGCTGTAACCAAGAAGAGAGCACGGGGAAACCGAAAGTATTTCTGGAAGCAGCGGGCTTGTCTCTCTGGGCAAACAGCCTGCCCTGCTGCATGCCATGCAGAGACAAATAAAGCTGCTCTGTGTGTGAAGCTGTGGTGGGAAGAGGCGGGGAAAAGAGAGGCAATAGCTTTGTTAGGGACAGACAGGCAGGCATGGTTCCTCTTTTCATAATCTGTGCCAACTTAGATTAGCTTGAAGTGACTATGAAACTGCAGTTGAAATTAAATTTCATCCCATGTACCCAGTATTATTCATAATTGCTCAGAGAAAAGGAGTCTGTTGAAGTCTGGGATGGTATTTAATTATTTTAATACATTGCCCTTTTTCCTTCCTATAATCCTCTTGTTTGCTTTCTTTTCTAACTAATGAGATAGACTACACAGTCTTAGTATATCCTCAGACTACATATCTTCCATCCTACATACCAGTTGAAGCGGGGATCCTCCGGAAAAAGAAGAGGTTAGTCATTTCATTGAAACACTACTGCTTTGTTCAGAAGTAACCCTCCTGCCAGGACATGACTGGCAGCAACAAGGTCTGGGTTCCCGTTGAAGGGAGTTGCTCCAAAAGCGGTGTCTTGAGGCCACACCTGGACAAATGGAAAAATTATACTGAACTCTTACTATTTCAAAAGCAGAGGCGTAAGTAAGAGGCAGACATGAAATGAACAGTTCACAAAGATTTTGGGTTTGGGGTTTTTTTTGTAAGAGAGAGAAAAAATCTGATCAGGTAGATAAACAGTGATAGTAACTGACTGTTACAGCTACTCTTTAACTATAACAGTTCATAGTCTTTTTCCTCTAAGGAAGTAATTTCCATGATAGACTTTTTCCCATCATCTAAAGTAAGTGAAAGCTAAGATTTGTTGGGCGATAAACTGCCCTGTAAAGCAATGGTCTGGCAGCTGCTTGGCTCCCTGATGGTTGTGCCTCCGGCTCCTCCATCTTTGTGGGTCCTGGCAGCTCTGCCAAAGCACCTTCACTCTTGGTTGGCTGGTCCCAACCTGGCACAGCCACCTGCACAACTCCTGAGGCTGTAGGATTTCTACAGCGCTTTAATGCTGAGAACTACCCACAGCCAGCAGGCTGAACTGAACTGAATGGGGAGCTGGACATAGATCTCCAAGGAGGCAGGAAAATGTTTTTTTTCTGCCTCCTATGTGTATACAGTCTGCAGGACAAAATCTTGTGAATCCCCTGCCCAAGCTGGCTAAGCATAATCACTAATCTTGCTCACAGAGCTTGACATTAGCTGTTGCCTTAGCCTGGGACAGCCATTTGCCCAGATACATTTCACAAAGTTTCAAATAAATTAGAAAACTATGAATATCACTGTTACAGTTGCAAACTTTTCCCCAGTTTGTAAACTCCATTTTTCAGCAATGCCTCTGGAGCTTAGTAACACGATGTACAAAAGAAATATTTAGGGCACATCTGTTGGGGCTTTCTGTTTACCTCCCCTTCACCCCACTGGATGGCAAAGGATCACCTCTGCTGGGGTTCAGAGATGTCTAGGGGTGAGGTTGTTCTTTGATTTTTGGGGCCAGTTATCAGGTTCAGGACTCAAAGGGACTGAGTTAAAGATCGTTCTGCTGCCTAGGCATTTTTCTTTTTTTTTTTTTTTTTTTTAACATAAGAATGCCTGAGAATATAAGAGACAAAAATACAAATCCTTCACAAGTGGCTGAAATCCTTATCCCACTGATGGTGTGTTCAACCTGACAGCTTCAGCTCATCAGAGCAGCCATGGGCTCAGAAACTGAAAATCTTTGGTCTTATTTTTATACCTCTCTCTCTTCAAAATTGGAAGGTCTGATAACAAATCTATCCAGGGCGTCCTTTCAGCTTCCTGCTGCAGCTTTGCTTTTATGATGGCGTTAGCAGGATCTTTCATCATCCGCCTCCCCAGAGCATCTCCCTTCATGCCCACATGTTTTACTTGCATTTGAAGTAAAAAGTAAAAAGGTGTTTGGTTTTGCTTAAAGCATAGCAGGGATTACAAAGGCAGACATCATGATTAAAATAAAGCCAGCCAGTTCTCTTTTCCAGGAGGTAGAAACACCCTACTCAGTTCGCCACCTTCAGAAACGAGTTGACCCCTCCTCCCACAGCTTCATACTGGGACTATCAGCCCCACCTTCCCAGTGAGCAGGGGCAGAGGCCTCCCAGTGGAGGGGGGCTGGATACAAACATTTAAAAGCCTAATTTTGCAATAAGACCTTGGGGAATTTTTGTTATTTTGTTTTAGGTTTGTTTTCCTGCCAATTGCTCACTTTACTTTCTCAGTCATTACTCTTTTCCAAGCCTTAATCCAGTAACTGAAATGTTATTAAGACTTTCATCGGTTGTTTTCTTGATACAGATTGTCTCAACGTTGTTGAAGAAACCATGCTCACTAAAATTTCTTTCCCTGAGTTTTCCACAGGCTGTTTTCTGATCATACTGTTGGATGACTGCAGAACCACCAATTTAATTTTGAGCTTCTACGATAAAATTTGAACTAGGGATGAGTTCCTATCCATTTTGTTGGCTCATCTGCCAAATTCTGTTTCCCTTGAAAAAACTTCATTCAGTTAAGGGTTCTGAATCCTGTGGTTCCACTACCAGTTGACCTCAAATATCCTTAGTTTGCCAATGATGGATCCCACATTCTCATATGAGTCCAGTAACACAGCTATTCAAATCCTCACTTGGGCATTCAAGAATCAACGAGTGGTTTGGGTTGGAAGGGGCCTTTAAAGATCATCTACAGTCCGACCCATCTGGCATTGGCAGGGACATCTTTCACTGGACTGAGTTACTCAAAGCCCTATCTAATCTAACCTTGAACATTTCCAGTGATGAGGCCTCCACAACTTCTCTGGACAATCTGTTCCAGTCTCTCACCGCCCTCATGGTGAGTAGAGAAGTAGAGAACTTCTTATGTCCGATCTAAATCTACTGCCTTGTAGTTAAAAGTTTTAGCCCCTTGTGTTATCACTACATGGCCCTGGTAAAAATTCTGTCTGCATCTTTCTTATAAGCCCCCTTCAAGTATTGAAAGGCTGCAGTAAGATCTTCCAGGAGCTTTCACTTCTCCAGGCTGAACATCCCAAATTTTCCCAGACTTTATTCATAAGGGAGGTGTTGCAGTCTTCTGACCACTTCTGTGGCCTTCCTCTGGACCCACTCCAACAGCTCTATGGATGTCTTGTGGTGAGGGCCCCAGAGCTGGAGGCCATTCTTCAAGTGTGATCTCAGCTACAGGCATCCGGAGTGTTCATGTAAGTCAGTATGAAAAGCAAAACAAAACAAAACAAAAACACACACACACACAAACCAACCAACCAAACAAAACCACACACACACACACACACAAAAAACACCAACCAAAAAAAAAAAAAAAAACCACCATCCCAAAGAACTAAAATTCTAGAATCCTAAAATTATATATGTATGGATAAATATATGTATTTTACAGTCTATGTTACCTCCCTCTGAAAATTCCAGGTTTACACATGCTTAGTGTTCATTCATCAGGAAGGAATGAGGTATTCATAAAGTAGTAGGGTAACAAATGCAGTCTTCAAGATCTGTATTAGACAGCAGTCTGGAAGTACAATTGTTATGTGTAAGTGAATGGTACTTAATAATTTTATAGCAAATCACCTTAAAATTGAAAACGTGGTAGCAAAGTACTGTGTTGCTCTTGCACACAACATTGTTTTCCAAAGGTTTAAAAGCACCACACCTCAAGTTGCACAGATATTCTCCTATGCTACGACATTAAAATCTCAGAGAAAAGGAAGGTTATACCTGCACTGAGGTGACCGTGCACTGGAGCTGTACCTGTTGTTTAAGATATATTGTGAGCTTTGCAACAGTTCGGCTCGGATTGGGCAACCCGACAGAGGTGGTTTCAGTACCCATAAGACGAGGATGCTGTGGGGGATGTCATGGATACCTTCCGTCTGTGGCACACACAAATGTTTGCAGGTGGGACCCCACCATGTTCCTACACTGGAGCAGGACCCAAGGTTATCTTCTGCACGTGCAAGGATAAGAACAACCAGGGGGCTGCTCAAACCAAGCACGCTGAGTAAACTTCACATAACCAATGACTTAGGCTGCAGAGGTTGTTGCAAGACCCATAGCTGGTTACTCTCGTGTGCATCCACAGGGTCTGACTCGAGCAGACAATTCCTTCAAGTCCAAGAAGTGTTTGGACAATGCTCTCAGACACATGATGTGATTTTTGGAGTTGTCCAGTCCAGAGCCAGGAGTTTGACTCAATGATCCTTGTGGGTCCCTTCCAACTCAGGATATTATACGACTCTGTGAACAATTCGGGTAGTATGCCACATAAAATGCAAGGTACATATAAACAATTACAATGTCACTCTCTGAATTTTAATTTTCTCTTGTAAGCTGCAGACAGGTTTCAAAACACATTTTGAGTGAAAGTTTGTGAAAATTGCCATGTGTGTTTTGGTTCAGTACTGATAACTAAAGTTAATGCAGCTTTTGTGACAGATTTAAAACACAGGCCAGTGCTGTGAAAGCATCTCCATAGTTATTGCAGGTGTTAGTCTAATGCATTTTAGGAGGATTTACACCTTAATTTGTCATCTTCTAGTAAAAGAAAAAACTGCATGTAAATCTGTGGGTTCCTTTAATATTGCATCGTTGTATGAATAAGTTTAAAACCAATTTATTTCTTTAAATCTCTACGGACACATGCCTATTTACTAAGGCCTTTCTCTGGTAGATACTTGCATTGTGAGAAAAGATGGGTCTCTGTGGGATTATTGTTTTCCTCTTGTCATCCATCTCTGCTGAAGAAGGTGGAGAAAAGGTGTGTCTCTGGCTCACCTCCCACTCTGCTGGAAAGGTAAACTGTGCCAACAGGCTGGGCATGAAGTGCTGAGCCAGACACTAGCTGCTGCCAGGAGAGCTCTTGCCATGGGGGCAGAGGAGGAACCAAGCACAGCCCTTTGAATCATAGTTTGTTATCTGGGTTGTCCCTGAAGTGACACAGCACTGTATCACCCTGTGTAGCAAATTCACAGGAAGCTTTGTAATCTGGTTTTCCTACTCTGCAACCGTGAACAGCAGGAAAGTAGTTCTCTTTATTTATAAGTTAGATGTGATCCATACTTATTTTTCCAAAAGACCTCTCAGGAGCTACTTTTGTATTCTTAATACCCTGAACTGGAAGTAATTTTCATGCTGTACATTTTCTGGATACCTGCAGATGACTCACTTGAAAAAAAGGGAGTGTTATTTCATTTTAATTATATAATAATTTATATCCCTCCCCTTGACTGAGACTGCAGGGTGAGGAAAGCTGACAAGCCAGGAGAAGACAGAGAAATAAAAAGGTTCCAAAAGTTCATCAACCACATCATGTCAGGTACAGGATGTTTAAAGCACATGGCAGACTTTTTACCTTCATGTTGTCTTTTAGGGGCCAGTAAACAGCAGATTCCTGTGAAGATTCATGTAGCACCAGTACAACTAGCTAGAGGTAGAGGCTTAAGTTGTGATTAACTTCACATTCAAAAGAAAGAGGGGAGCAAATGAGAGAAGAAAAGTGGTGTAGAACCACCAGTCATTACTGCCCATGTTTGCAAGGGATGCAAAAGATTTAGAAAAAACAGTTGGAATCAGTAGCAAACCTCTCAATATCAGCTGGCGTTGGATCAGCACAGTGATGTTGTCAAGGTAATCCATATTTCCTTCACCCCTCTTTGCTGGACAGTTTCTCCAAACCCTTCCTTGATAATTCAAGGAGAGTTTTTTTGGCTCTAACTATGTGTTTCTTACAGGAACAGAGGGAGGAAGGTGACCACAACCCTTACTGAAGAGAGAAGAGCTACTCTGTCTTGTCCCTGTGTGACCATGTCTGCTCAATGACACCGTGGTGAAACAACTGTGTACTTATGTAGCTCATTTTGGACTGGATTTGTACCACCAGACATCTTTGGAAGACATCCTTCCTCTTCCTTTGCCATACCTAGCTAACACCTATCTTCTGGAAAAAGAAATAAACAGCAGGATTAGTCTCAAGGTATGTTAGCAAAAAGAAAAGTATTACTGTCTTTTAACTTACTGATATCAAGGTCTAAAGCTTATGAAATGTACGAAGGGAGAGTTAAGAAGCCTTTGCTGGCCTCAGAGGGTGGGGGCTGGGAAAGCCACCCTTCACACCACTGATTATATCATGACATGATGATGGTTAGAGAAAATTTATTGTATATGATGTCAATCCAAATATGCTCAAAGAGAATTCGTCAAGGTAAGGAGGTAAGTTATTTTCTTATTTACTCCCTCATATTTGTGACTTAGGTCTGAATTAAATATAAGGCTTTATATATGCCAGACGTCATCTGCTGTCTTCAGATGCTTTCCTGCTAATAGTATCCATTGAACTTCTATCCTTCAGGGCTATGAGTCTCATATTAATATCATTTAGTGATTTCAGCAGGTTCATGGGGTCTGCATTTGGGGAGGGAATGAGTAAAAGGTAAGCCTTTGGGAGTGTAGTAATTTAACAGCGAGCACCTATTCAAGTCCCTGTTCAGTTCATGGAGAATTCTAGAGATGATATATCTCAAAGGGACTTTTTTTTCTCCTGAAGAAATAAGGAATATAAGTAAAATCTAGTATTGGGGAGCATTCACATGCATATAAATCTTTGTGCACTTTGAGTTATTGCTGAACTAAGGCAATCAAAAATTAGGTAACTCAACAGAAATCGTAGCAGCATTAAGTCTGATACTTTTTTTTTTTGCATAAGTAGATATGTACTTGTCTTTATCCATAGCGTGTTAATTTTGATTCAAACACAGAACCAAATCCTGTTTTCATTTGTGTTGCTATCAATCAGGATTAACTGAGAGGTGCATCAGATGATGCAAGTGTGAAACGAGAATTATGTAACTAACTATGAAATTCTACAAAATCTCTGTTGTAATTTATCCATCCTGAAATTTGAAAATGAAACCTGGAGATACCACTACCTCCTAACCATGGAAACTTTCTAAATTTCAGTGAAATACCGCACTGAAAAAAAAAAAAAACCAAACAAACCCAAACCACTATTTAAAAGTGGTAGAAGTTTAACCCAGCCTGTAAGTTAAAACATAGTTGTGGACAATGTTAATAAAGCTTATCTCATACAGTGTTAAATATTTACAGAAAGGATTGACAGTGGCTATAATTCTTCTGATTATAGCATGACTATATTATATATATCAAAATAGAAATAGCCTCCTTGAAATAGAAACCCTTACATTGAATGTTCAGTACAGACATAGCTCACTTGAGAACTGTTTTCTAAGGGCATTTGGGACTCATTTTAAGAACGATTCCAGGAGTTAGTAGCTGAAGCCCCACATGACAGTCAGTGTTTCAAAGGCAGACGGTGCTCCTCACTTCCAACACTTTCATCTCCAACTGGGCGTGCTGCTTGGAGAGCTGGGTACAATGTCTGGGAGACATTGGCAGGTTGGTTGCAGTGGTGGAGACACGTGATGTTGTGTACACAATGTGCTGCACAAGGAACACCGGGGTTGTGCCACATCCATTGCTTACAGAGGAGCTTTCTGTTTTACTGCGGTGCTAGACCACGCATGGAGCATCCCTAATGCCATCTTCTTGTCAGTCTTGTCCGACTTTACAAAAGCCTGGCCTGTCTGTACTCCACTAACTGGAAAACATCATGCCAAAGTCAAGTGCTGTACTAAGACTTCATGCCACTTCTAAATGAACTGTTTTCAGAGCTGTGGAAAGTTATTTTCACAGAAGCCTCATTAAGATTCCCTTTCTGATAGTTCTGCTGGGCTGAGTGGCACAAGACGTCTACTTCTCTTTCACAAATATTGTGAAAGTGAGGATAATTCTAAGCACTGTACAACTTACTTTCATTCTTACCACAAAAAGAGGTAAGGATGAAGGAAATTTTAGCGGCATCAGCATCTGTGAGGTGGTGAATTGCATCTCTGAAATGCTGCTTTCACAGCCTCAGACTCTCCTTGGCATGGCAAACAAAGAGCAAAAACCTCACAGAGAGGAATGGCTGTAGCTGGGTCACCACAACCAGCACACCAAGTGGGATTACCCACCTCAGTACAATGAAGATAAGCTTACATAAATAGCTAGTGTTTTTGTTCAAATTTGTTTTGTCAGGTAGTCAAGATTTTCCAAAGGGTTTTATAAGTCATATAATACAACATAGTCTTGAAAACTGATTTTATATTTTCCCTTTTCTGACACTGTTCAGAGAAGTATGTTCTCACTGTTTAGATGAGTTTGAGTCACGCCACTCCTTAATTTTGGAAAGCATCTTACATTAGCATCTTGCCTAGGAAGGTTCTCACCACACCTGAGCCCAAGAACATGAGCTTTGGCCCACTGGGTCTGTCCAGGTAAATATTCTTTCATTAATGTCAGTTCAATTGCAGACTAGGCCTCAGGTTTCAAATCCTGAAAAAAGTGCACATAAGAGGAATAGGAGAACAGAGAGGAAATTGAAGGGTAACTGTGCAAAATATAGAGAGCAAAATGTTAGGGAAAACAACTGTGGGGGGAAAAAAAGAGGAACAATAAGCATGTAATTAACATCCAACCTTTAAAACAAAATTCCCAAAGTTCTAAGATTCTTACATTCCAGACTGTGTGAGCATATTACAGAGATGTATCAGCTTCAGTCTGGGTTATGTAGTTGTCTGCAGTGTCCACTTTTAGAATAACCCTGAAAAATCTCATTTCCCTTCTCTTTTTTTCTTTGTTTTTTTTTTTTCTGCTGTGGATAGCAAAGTAACAGAATTTTGTGAGCTTGAGGCTACACAGCTCCAATTGCTCTAATTACACAGCCAGGAATTTTACAATTGTACAGTAAGTCAACTCTCTTACAGGGACTAATGCTTAAATTGCAACTTCTAGATTGCTGAGAATGGGAAAAGGATTTATGTGGTTAAAAATGTGTGTTGGCTATTAACTAAACCTAACCACATTAACTAACTTCTATTCTCAATTTTATCTTGCTATAAATTAGAGTTTGTTATTTTTGCTTTGGTTTTTATGCTCAAACCTGGTTTCTGATTTTAAGATGGTCCTTAAACAGTGGAAAAGATTATGCGTCAGACTAGAGAAAATGCTTGGTTAACTGGTACATATTAGCTAATGCTGAGCTAATTTTAATCTCTTTTTCCTACCTTATAAACAAATTCTTTGGTATTAGACTCGTCTTACTAGATTCCTTACGTGTTCAGTTACGTTTATACTATAAACTCAAATTCCTGAAATATTACAGGCCAGTTTCAGCAGAAGAAAAATGCAGCCTTAAAGGTTTGATTCAGTAATACTACTAGCAGTGAAGGTGAGGAAAAATAGGAATAATGTTTTAAAGACTGTACAAAGGCATTAATGTGAAATTGCTCTGGTGAATAATTTATTTTTATTTTTAAAGGCCTAAACTATTTTTCATCAAGGATTTTGTCACCTAAATGCCTAAATTTTCTTAAGAAATATGTTGAGGAGGCCCATCTAAACAGAGATGAAGTGATACAGAAATGAAAGGGTTAAAAGCAGTCTGGGGGTGGGGTTGAACATGCCAGTCTCACAGACCTTTTATGAGATTGGCAAATACTCATGCAGCCCCTCTCCAAATTAATGCCTTTTGCCTAAAAAATGAGCATAGCACCGCAATTGTGGGGATTACAATGCACACTAGAAATACCCCCTTTGCCCTTCTTTTAAGAGCCAAGGCCCAATGCCAAAGAGCCTGGAGAAAGGCAGATTCCCATGCCGTATCACGGAGTATACTCCCCACATTTTACCCAGATTTTCCATCAGCCAAATGGGACTGAAGAACAGGAGAATGGGCAGTCGCTTCTGCTGGTGCTTCAGAGTACAAGACTGTCAGTTCGGTAATTAATAGGCTTTCACACTTTTTCTGCGCTATATAAAAAGAAATGAGCATAATAAGCAAATACTATTTTGTTATTTTGTGCTTTACACCTCTGCTCATGTATATCATGGTAGTGTAAAAGTTACAGCTGAGGCAAGAGAAGTTCTTTCAGGTTGTTGAAATAACAGGTACAGCATAGTTTGCTAATGATGCAGACAGGAAAAGGTTTGGAGTGTTCTGCAGAGGTTTGGTGCTTGTACAGCCTTAGCATCTATTCTAGGACAGAGAAGAGTTCATTAAGATTTCCGAGTAAAAAGGGGAGATGAAAAATGACTGAGTAAATTACGAACAGAGCTATGAAATCAAGTTCCCATGATTTAACAGATCACCATTCATTCTTGGAGCTATGGTAACTGACAATGCACAGTTGCTGAACCAATCCACTTGCAAAATAAAGTATGTAACCTGGCCTATTTATTTTCATAAGGGCTCAGATTAAGATCATGGCATGTGGCTCAGATAACTGGGGTAATTATTGAACTGTGGCAACTCAGTCAACTTCTACTCGTGTAACAAGGAAATTAGAGATCCATGTTTTGCTTCTCCAAATTCATATTTTTGTTTCTCTACCTACAAATAGGACAGCCAGCTGCCTCCCTTGCCCTTAGGCCATCTGTATATGCAGGGATGGAGAGGAGGGAACAGAAGTCAGCATTCTCAACTCTCTGCTGAGGAGATGTGAATTAAGGGAAGATCTCAGGTTGCCAAAGCAAGAAAAGACGAAGTTAAAGATGGTTACACTACAATACAGTAGTACTTCCCTGTCTGTTACACACTGGGGTAAATACACAGAAACGGGCATCTTTATCATAACATAAAAGCCTTGGTAGACAAGCGTGCTTTTACAGTGATCTTCCGCTCATAGTACAGAAAAGATGAACACATCCTTTTCCTTTCTGTTACTAGCAAATTATTCCCATGTTTGAATGTTTCAAAGCACTTACAGTCAACCTGGAATGGGGGTTTCTCCAGATAGCAATGCCATCAGCCACATGCAGCTTTTGACCCAGATCTGCCAAGTCTTGCTTGCTGAGGAGGAAACTCTCACTTTTGGAGCCAAAGAAGCTACCTGCATTTACTCTGTCTGGTTACTGAACTGGGCAAGATACTTTCCGATGGGCAGAACATGCAGAGACACGAGCTCAAGCCTGAAGGGATGGAAGTGTTTGGGGGAAGGAGCGACCATTAAGCAGAATCTGTGAGACTATCACAAAGGCAGTCTGGAGAAAAGGCAAGTCAGGCAGCATCTCCCGTTCCCATCTCAGTTCCTCACCCAAATTTCTCACCCTCATGTCACTCTGCCTGCTTGCTCCTGTCTCCTGGTCCCTGTGTTGGCTGGTAGCCTGACCCGTCTGCCATCTCTGCCATCCTCCCACCATGGCCAGGAAAGCAATGTAATGGAAATGGCTGGCTGGAGAGGAGAGAAACTCCTGAAACACCTGAGAGGCCAGGCTGCCCAACGCCGGGCACGCCGGACAGCGGGCATGTACCGCAGTAATACCAGCCAGGCTCCCCCGCCTCCAGCCTTGTTCTCCTTTCACACACAGGTGTAACAGTTGATATTCTGGGGAAACGGCGTGAGGGCGATATTCCTGAAACAGCACACACAGATTTTTAACGCGGTGCCTGCGTTGCCCCGAAGGCTGTCCCGGCGGGCGCCCCGCACCGCCCGGACTGTGGGGCTGCTTTCCCCATGACGGGCTCGTACCGTTGCAGGGAAAATCCGGGAGAAGCCTGCCTGCCTGCCCCGTCGGAGCCCTCCAGCTCCTCTTCCTGACTAAAGCCGCTGGGAGTTTTAAAGTAGTTGTTTGTGCCGCCTCCGAAAGAAAAAAAAAAAAACATCTGTAAGAACAGGGGTGACGAGAAACATGCCGGAGGTGGCAGCGCCAGGGTCTGTGCAGGGCGCGAGGCTGAGGAAAAGCCTCCGCTCCCCGCGGGGCGCAGCCTCGGGCACAGCCGCCTGGCAAGGGCCGGGTTTGCCAACTTCGCGGCAAAAGAGGCGGAGGAGGGTTCTCGGAGCGGGCGCTGACGGGGGCGTCTATCGCTCCTCTCCCCCACCGGTCACCCCATCC
>VZRE01014230.1:40596-191696 GCA_013396775.1 Cephalopterus ornatus | reverse complement strand
TGGGGCGGCGAGACGGAGCCGGCGCGCAGGTGTCGGCGTCCGGCCCGCTCTGAGTGCAGCCCGGGGGAAAGGGGGCACAGCGGGGAGCAGGGGGCGGCAGGCAGTGAGCTGGGGTGCACAAAGGTCAGGACTGGCAGAAAGTGCCCGATTCGCCTTTGCCCTGCGGGAGGGGCGCCCCAGCCCGGCTGCTGGCGCTGCCCCTCCGGCTGCTGGCGCTGCCCCTCCGGCTGCTGGCGCTGCCCCTCCGGCTGCTGGCGCTGCCCCTCCGGCTGCTGGCGCTGCCCCTCCGGCTGCTGGCGCTGCCCCTCCGGCTGCTGGCGCTGCCCCTCCGGCTGCTGGCGCTGCCCCTCCGGCTGCTGGCGCTGCCCCTCCGGCTGCTGGCGCTGCCCCTCCGGCTGCTGGCGCTGCCCCTCCGGCTGCTNCCGCGGCGGGTCTGAGGCGGACCCGCCCGGCCGAGGGTCTGGGGCAGCCCCCGCCGCCGCAGAGGTTCTCGCCTGAGCGCCAGGACGCAGCTGCCAAAAGCCTTTGAAAGGTTTATTCAGCCATCCCAGCTGTGGGTCCCTCGGCCCCACCGCACGGCCGTGGCAGAGGAAGGAAAAGCACTGCCAACCGCGAATTAAAAACGCCGAAACTTGTCCGAGGTTGGTGGGTGACCGCAGTGGCGGCCGGACACAGGGCACCTGCGGACGCTGCTCCCAGTTCCTCCTGCCTTCGGTGACAGGCACCGCTCTCACAGCACTGTTGCTAAATAGCAGTCAGTCCTACTGTAAACCACGGGTGGGTTTGGGGTTTCTCAGGAGAAGAGACAAGTAAAGAATGTGCCAGCAGTGAATTTATTAGTCCGTTAATTAAACGACGAGAGCAGCAGCGTGCTGAGTTCCTAAGTGATCTCTTTTGTCAGAGTAGAAGCTGGGCAAGTTTTAAGAGCTGTTCTGTCTGCTTGCAGCAATTTACTGCTCTACTTCACACTGCCTGCACGGAGTCAAAGAGACTGTGATTGCTTCAGCTGCGTTTTTATTTTTAGTTCTAATGTTTATGTCATAAATTTATTTTCAACGAAGTAGGAAACAGCTTTAAAGTATGTGCTAGTGGGCTGCAGTAGTTTTGTTTCCTTAGTTTGGGTTTAATAGGGAACCTTGTAGTGCCTAACACAGAAAGTAGTACAGGAAGCAGTGGTTGAAGATGCCATTGCTAGTGGTGTGGTAATGAAACAGTGTGTGCCATGTTTCTTTGACTTGCAGAGTGTGACATAGTTTGCTTCTCTATTTGTAAATGCTTAATTCAAGTTGAAAATGAGCCTGTTTGATCATGACCTTTTAGGATTCCAGGAAAAGCAGTACACAGAAGGTGCCTGACCCTCTGTGTATTTAGTTAATGTAATAGTATAGCTGCTTTCTAAAATTCTGATGAAGAGGAGATCTCTGGTGCCAATTTACACGTGTGCTTTGAAGAGTAGTGAATCTTTGGATACTTACGAATTGAGACAAACTTTTAACCAGCACTGCATCTCAGTTAAAAAGTTTGAATTTGAAATGGGAACGTGTCGTTAGTGCATCTCAGAGATGAACACTGGAGTCTGGGGGCATTTCTGAACAAAACTCCTGAATCTTTTGTAACTAGTTTCATCTGTGTAAACTTATCCACAGCCAGACTTGGATATCACACACAGGAACAGAAATTACAGTAACTGCATTAACTTCAGATTGCTTGTGGCATGGCTCAAGGAGATGAATCCAATCGTAAGGTGCAGATGCACTTGTGATATTGTATAACAAAATGTGTGGGTGCTAATCTGCTCCTGTGGAAGCTGATGGCAGCACTGTCATGTGCACCAAGGTAGGACTGCCTGTCTGTTTTATCTGAGCTCTGAATTTCAGCCTTGAAATAATTCTTGTTGCCTTTTCTTACAAGTCAGAGGTTCCCAGCCTGGATGTGTCACTGCTGTTATGGGGGGCTTCACTGAATGGTTCATAATTCCCTGAGTTGCTAACATCCATATTGGGTATCAGTGGATATTTGGGCCCTAATCAGATTTTACTCGCTCAATGACGAAATCTGCTAGGGTCAGGCAAGTGTGGCAAGAGGACAGCTTTGTCTGTCCTTTTTGGTTCCCATATTAATCCAGACATGAGCTGCATCTATGGAGTGTGCCCAGGGACCTCTGGCTGTTAAGGCCGTTGTGACAGAAATACCTTCCTTTCATGGCAGAAGAAATGCTATATATGGTTCCAGCTGATTGATTGGGTTAGCTTGCAGTTGTGAAAGAGAGGTTAAAATGACCGCAGCTTCATAGTTTTTAACAAAATTTAGGCAGAGCTGTTTTGTCTATGTAAATCATTAACAGCAACGTTATGAGTTTCCTTTGTTAAACAGTGAACAAATTTAATGTATCATTTGGTGCAGGGTAGAGCAGCTCTGCTGTGTGCGTACACAAGTTGACTGTGTGTTTCATGGCATGGCTGCTTGAGAATCATGCATTTCAAAGGAGGATACTGTTGTGGGGTTTTTTGTTTTAAATGGCAAAGGAAAACTGCAATTTGTGCTGGTGTTGTAGGGTTTTCCCCATTTCTCAGTTTCAAAAATAATTGTAATCTTCAGCACCAAGAATTTTATTATTCCTAATTGCTAGGCACGAGTTTTATAAAGCTTTACCAAGTCCATAATGCTTTATTTAATTAACTTTTTTTTTTGCTTATGAAGGTGAATTTAAGACAATCAGTAGCATCAGCAGAAATTAGGATTTACTCTATGATCATGCAACACAAGCTAAAAGTCAGAAAGACACTAGTTTCAAATCTACTACATTAGTGTCTGCATCTGCCATTATTTCAGTAGGGAGAGCAGAGATAAGCTTCTCTGGGTGTCTTGATTGGTTACTTTTTTGACCATAATATGCCATAACAGACACTCATTGGTCATAAGTGGCACAGCAGGCCAAAGCTTAAAATGAGAACTTACAGGATCAATTCTTCTCTGCTCTTTTAGGAGCCTTGCAAAGGGCAGAGCGTCTTCCCCTTTCACGGTGGGCATCTCCATCTCCCACAGAAGCCAGCAGTTTGTGGGTCTATCTCCATGCCTTTATGTCTGAGCACAGAAAAGCTTCTGCTGGAGTTTGGCAAATGCGGGGAAAGCCGCTATGTTAAACTGGATGTAGGAGCTCTTTCTTTAAGTAGGACCTTTATTTTCTGTGCTTCAATGTCCTTCCCTATCTCACAGGGCCTTGTAGTACTAACAAATACAGGCACACATTAGAACACCTACTTTGGAATGATTTGCCTGCTGGATTGAAGTGACTCTGGAAGTCAAGTAGATGGTGTGAAACATCAGTAATGTTTACAGGCAGAACCTGTATTGCTGTATAATGTGCAGAGTAGTGGATGGCAAAGGGCAATTACTGCAATTAGAAATGTAGAGTAGCAATGTGGTAGAATCACAGAGTGGTTTGGGTTGAAAGGGATCATCTCCTTCCAACTCCCCTGCCATGGGCTGGGACTTCTTACACTAGGCCAGATTGCTCAAAGTCCCATTCAACCTGCCTTGAACACCTCCAGGGATGGAGGCATCCACAGCTTCTCTGGGCAGCCTGTTCACCACCCCCACTATAAAGTATTTCTTCTAATATCTAACTTAAACCTACCGCCTTTTGGCTTAAAGCTGTTGCCACTTATTCTATCTCTGCATAGTACCAACTTTGAATAACTTGACCAGTTGCAGGACTGACACTAGAGCTTCTGGCATTGTTCTTCATGTTGTGTCTCTATTTGTATCTGCACCACTCCTGCAGAATTCAGTCGACATTTCTTATGTGTCCACCTGAGACCAGGAGCTTCCCTGTGATGCATTTTTCTGGCACCACAATCAACCTTAGCCCTATCTTCCTCTCAGTGTGAGTCCAAAGTATTTCTTTCCATGTCAGTGGAGATACATCACATTAAATAAAACTCTGGTAATAGTGACAGAAGAATTGTGCTTACTATTTCAAAGAATGAAACAAAGCAATTTTTATTGTGTTTTGCAACTCCATGTGAATATAACTGTTAAGCTAATATACTGTAAGGGATTTGTATTTTCATTCATGACTAATATGTCAGGATTGCTGAAGATAAGGATACTAATTGTAAGACGAAGCTAAATGTTGAGATAAATGCAATGCAATCCAGTCCTGACAGCTGTTCTTTCTGAATTCTAGCTTCCCATTTCTTATATCTTACTTTTCCATTTTTTTTAACTTTCTTCCAGAAATCTGCTAGTCATGTACCAGAGGAGAGGATGAAATAGAAGGCTTTGTAAAATCTCTTTGATTTCTGGACTATCTAGAATATTCAAGATTTGTGTTGACTTTCCCCATCTCCCAGTCATCTCCCATTATTTTCTTTCCCATGAATAGTTTTTATACTTCTTTTATCTTGCTCCTTATGCCACTCCTGCCACTGTTAGATGAAATTGAACCTTCTCTTTCCTACTGTCACCTGCCTTGGTTGTTCTTTATATTCTTTCCCTTGTAATTACAGATTAATTTTTCTGCAGGTTTTGCTCATGTAAATTTACATCTTGGTCAAATTGCTAGTCTTCATGGAATCACTTCACTGCTTCTCAGGAGGTAGCACTACATTTTGATAGGACAGATTTTACTTACCACCCTGTCTGGGCTGGTTGTACCAATTTCAGGATGTTGCACTAGAGAAGGGCGAGGGAGTTAATTACCTTTTGAGCACTCTCATGGGTACACTTTTAGATGATGCTGACCATTACAGAAAAACAACTTCCTAAATATTTATATTTAAGTCAGTTCAGTAAATACATGGCTGCTTTGTGTGTAGTTAATCTGGCTAGAGATGATATATTTCTTTTTGCCAGTTAATTCAGATCACAATGCATGATTATGGCCAGAATGCATGGCATTTTGTTTGCCTTCAAAGGAATGAGAATTCATCTGAATATGTATATTCATTCTTTAACATCTGTCATCCTGTAGACTTCTGTTGTCACAGACCTGAATCATCTTACAAGCTCTTATGAAGACTTCCTAATAATATTAATTTAGGTTAAAGACATACACATAGGAGACTCCATATTATTTATATAGGCAAAAGTGTAAACACTTTTTCATGATCAGCTCCAAAAGCAGCCAGGAGGCCTGTGTCAGAGTTAGGGAAGTATTTCACTTCTCCTGAATCACAATTCAGTGCCTTAACAAGTATTCCCCTGTGCCTGGCCTTCAGCTACTCTGTTAGCATCAGCAAACACTTGATGTTCTGGCAACGACTGCATTCTGTACACTGCAGCTTTTTGTGTTGCTCTGGCATTGTGATTTCCATGAAAATTGACAGTTTTCACACTTTACTGCTGCTTCTAAGAGATTGAGGGGCCTTTAGAAATTGGGTTTTCCATAGAAGGTTAAGCCAACTCCTGCATTAGAAACTGGGAAGGGGAAAAGACTTAAAATCTGTGTTTCCAGCTAAAATTATGGTTTAAGGATCTTTAAAAAATAGCTGCATTTTCAGCTAATACAAATTAAACCTTTATTAATATATTAATCCTCTTAATATAGAGTGTTTCCAGAGCTGTTAGTTGCCCAGTGAGCCAGGCTGCTTATCATTAAATAAGTGATGCTGGGAATAGTGTATTGTTGTCATAGTTGCAGCATGAGAGTGTCAGTGATGAGCCAGGGACTTAACCCATGCCAAGGAGTGAGTCACAAAGCTGCGTGGCAGGGCTGTGCCACGATGGTGCTGACACACAGCATCTCATATCCACTTTAGTCTCCTGGTGCCAGAAACAATGTCTTTTCAGTTTCATTAATCCACCATATAATGAGCTGCCTCAGGTGCTGTGCATTTGTGCAGACTAATTGTCACAACGAGAAATGGGAAAGAAAATGGATTGAGAATGGTTTTTCTATTCATGTTCCTTTGTTCTTACTATAGCTTCCAGATTCAGAGTGTCTGTGGGACAAAAAATTTAATTTATTATTCCTGACCCTGTAAGTTCAAACTGATATTTGCATGTTAAGCTGTATTTTGCGTGTTTCTTGGGATATGCTGTATGGAAGAGAGTTGGCAATCTCCTTTGACAGTTTCAGTGATGAAATGTGAGTTACAAAGCTTTCTTTAGTTAGTCAGAAAATTATACAACCCAGGTATACATCTTTTTTTTTTTTTTTTTTAATTTTTTTAAAGCATTATTATTTTTGAAAAAGNTTTTTTTTAACATCATTAAAGCATGTAGGAAAGGTGGAAATGAAGGGGTATAGACTTCCCCAAGCTACTTGCAGATCTGCAGTAGATAGACTGCATTTTTGGGTTTGGTTCTGTGTTCTCCAGTGTCTTGTTTCATTAAAGGTGGTTGACCTATGCATAAGTATTTAAGGCTGGTCTGTGAGTTGTTCTGCCTCTCACTCTCTCTCTCAGTGTTGCTGTGGTGTATGCAAAGTGGAACAGCTCAGTAAGGTGTGATGGAGAGTCCCTGACCTAAGTAATCAGCAACCCAGGTAATTAGGGAGATCTCTTATAGAAACCCCACATTCAAGGACCTACTCGGCACAGGAAGGGCTGAGGATTAAACCCACAGTAACTTTTACTATACTGAATTGCCAGGATCACCCCACTGCCTGGAGTCCTCCTTTTTCCTTCAAGCAAGAAGCCAGGCAGATGTAAGCCTCAGTATTCCTGAAGTTGTTGTGTTGGAGTTGGTGTTTCTATAGCAAGCTCTTACTAGTGACTCAAAGCCTAGAGAAAATACAGTCTTTCTGGGCCACATTGGTTTTGTGGTACTGTCAATGAAAACTTTGTTTACCCAACAGAGTAAACAGATAAGGTACACAGTCATCTCTCTGTCATGGATCTTGAGCAAAAAAATTACATTTTATATTATCAATGTTCTAAATATAGCTGTAATGTAAGCTTCAACAGTAAGTACCAATCCAAAAGTACTTAATCAGATAAGTGTTACTTTACATTTTCACCAAGGGTGACTAACAAGCAGTGCAACTCTCTGTTTGCCATGCCTGCTTTCCTCTCCCGTGTGTTGGGTTTTGTTTATATAAAGGAGTGCTGATCTGATCAACGCTACTGAGGTTTTATTGTGAAGTTGAGCCAAAAGCGTAGAGCTCTGTTGTTTTTCAGTAATCAAAGGTACTTAATGATTTATTTCTTTTTGAAGGCCACACAAATACATAAAGATTTAAAATTGGTAACATTAATGGTTGATGAGATGCTTTCAGAATTTTCAAGGGCCTGAGTATGAATGCACCACTGACGATCAGTTGTCGCCATCTCCCAGGCTATTCCTTTTAGTCTGCCAGTCCACCTTTTCAGAGAAAAGGTGGTGTTTGTTTTTTTTTTTTAGGGAGTGAGATGTTTCTTTGTATTTGAGCAGGAGTTTGCCCTCAGAAGCTGTGTGAAGATCCCCATGCTGTAGTGTACATAAGAACCACAAACTGCAGAATCATCTTTGTCAAAGCCAACTTCTCCAGGGACACAACAGGAAAGCTCAGTTTTATATTGTGTAGATTACTTTTGTTTTAAAGTTCGTCTTTTCCTTCCCGCCCCACGCATCTCACAGTGGGCATTCTCCAGTGCTCGCCCTGGAGGTCTGTTGGGTGCTATGACAGCGGCTTTCTGAGGTAAGAGAAAATAAACTAGTGAATTCTGTTCAAGACCCTTTAAATACTCATCTTTTATTTTTGTTGTGTAGAGTTATTTTGTGACATAACAATTACTTTTTCCCTGCTTTAGTAGGTTCCAAAAAGATAAACAAAAAATCCAACTTATTTTATAATGAAACATATTGTTTAATTTTTTTCCAACTTCTGTGCTTAGATGGCTTTTCTTTCTGCCATTTTTCTTTTTATGTCTGAGTTTGATGTCTTGCATATGCGGCAAAAATACCACCTAGGTAAATACATCAAGTGTGGCATGCCTGATCTCACTGTGCACGGGACATTTATTTTTCCTTCTGTTTTTTTCTGAGTTTGCTATGAGGGGAGTCTCCAAAATCAATAAACAGTTTCAGACAAATTGGAAGAAAAAAATGTTTTCTATGCTTTTCTTCGATCTCTGCTCTTGTGGCAGTGCTTTATATCTGAACATCACAGCAATGGTTCAGGGTGCTGAGGAGGGAATGTCTTGATGTGGATCCAGCTTCCTTCTGTTTCTTTTTGTGGTTTTGAGTTTAGTTTTATTTTTCTGTTTTCTTTTGAATAACTTCTGATGATACTTTCGGTACCAAGCCTACACTTTTATGGATACCAAATAAATTACTGCTGGGTTCTCTGGGGGTACAGCTTATGTTTCAGTGTCAGCACAGTTTTCTCTGCTTTAACAGAGCTGGTGGCGTTGCTCGTGGCCATTCTGACCAATGCTCACCGTAGGACAGGACTTTGTTTTTGGGAAGGACAACCGTTGGCTTCTGCCATGATTCAAATCTTGGTACTATGACACCTTCAGGTGGTCCTAAGACTGAATCTACCAGTTTGTTAAATACAGCTACATATAGGTCAGATCATGTTGCTAAACTGCTGATGTCGTAATTAACACAGTTATTTATTTTGGTTGCTTTTAATTATCTGTGTTTCTTAGCCTTTGTTGAACTGAGAGTCACTTGGTCACCTCATAGCAACACAGAGCAGCATTGCATGCTAAAATAACATTATAATGTCAGATGTGTGTAAACTTGTGCTTTTTGAGACACAGTCTTTTTTCAGTCTTTTTGAGACATGCAGTCTTGTTTTACGGCTCCTTAAAGTCTGTTGCGCAGCTTCATTCCCTGGGTAAGGACTTGTTCAGCGGGGGACAAACTAGGACCATTTTCTGTCCTCAGTGAATCCCAAACCCTTCCTTTACCCAGGGAAGCTGTGGATTCTTCAGCACTTGGCTGTATGTCATAGTAGACTTGCATGAGACCAGGCCAGTTGGGGATGATAGGGATAAACCAGAGTGTGCAGGAAGTCATTCTCTAACTCCATCAGGTCTTTTGTAAACCAGAAGATAATTTTACTCCTGCACTTACATTAGTAAGTCAAGGATTGCTATCTTCAGATCATGTTGTTATTCCTCAATATAATGTGCTAATGTGGAATTACTTCTTATTAAAACTAGCTTTTGCTTTGTGAGACAAACACAGACGTATCCATGTGTGATGGATAGAGAGTCCAGGATCAAACTTTAAATTAAAATAGAAAAAACTCACCTTTACATGGGTAATTACAGAACAGAATTTTATCTTAAATTCAGAGATTTGTGGATTTTCCAAATTACTGTGTATGTAGGAGAAGGATAAAAAGTTATACTGAAGTTTAACGTAATACATTTAATTGGCTGGATTTTTTCCCTTCACCTCAAGTCTTGTAGATTGTACCAACTTTGTAAAACTATCTCGAAAGAGACTACCTAAGCACAACCCTGGAACTGTATGTTGATGATTAAACATGTCATGATGACAGTAAAGTTGCTTTTTATCCTAACTTCTAAGCAAATACTTGAATTCCCCTTCCAACTGTTAGATTTGTGAGAAACAAGAGAATACCTTCCTGAAAGAGCAATTAGTTATTCTGCAACTAGTATTTACCCAGTTTTCAACTTCATAGGTGTCAGGAAACATTACTCTGAAGAAGAACATTGATTATAGTTTTGGTCAAGAATTCATCTTTCTGAAGAAGACAAATTGTGAATTTTGGAACTATCTGAATCTCAGTGGATACAAGCTGCTATTTTATTTCTTTGCTTTTAGTAGTTTTGTTTCACAAATAATAAACAATGTTTCAGGGTATATTAGCACTTGATGCCAGGATCAAAATACAGGGTCTTGCCTCTCCTGGCTCAGATGTAGTGTTTCTTTCTAATTTTTTTAAAGTTTACTATCCTCCAGACTCATAGAAGACAAACCAAAGATTTCGTTTTTTCTTAGAAACACCTCTTTTTTTTAGTTGGTTTGGGATTTTGTTCATTTGTTTGGTTTTAATTTTTTTTTTTTAAGTCTGTTAGCGTAGTATTGTACAAAATGACTACTAGGGGCTAGGCAGACTCAGAGTCTGTCTTGGACTCTGTTGAGACAGAGTTAGAGAGTCTGCTTGCACTTGCCAGAGAATAAAGAGCAGCCAAAGCACTGGCTAATTGTTTAATGCAATATTGGAAATGGTGCTTTGATCAGCTGCTCTGAAGCAGCTTGAATTTATTTGATCTGTTTAGCATGGAGGAGACTGGGCATGACTACGCTGCCATTGCCTTAATATTCAGTTCTTGAGCCAGAGGGCCCTGTGTGGCTTGGTATTTCTCTGTTTCATTTGCCAGGCTGTGTGCAAATCCTAAGCAGTTTGGCTGAAATCTCAGGGCCTGCTCCCGCATCAAACAGGTGTGAGAGAGACCTACATGGCCTTCACTTGGGCAGATCAGTGAAATACATGTGGGTGCACACTGGTCTTGCTGGTTCAGTTATATTTTATGTTAAAGTAACAAAAATTCGGTATCTTATTATAAAAGTTGTTCTTTGTTTATTATTGTATATTATCAAATTAGCCATAGTTATTTTGGAATGAAATCTCTTTGCATTCAAGTGGTTAAATACCATATTTTCTCCTATTAAAAAGGAGATCCAGGTCTACTGGAAAGTACTTTACACATACAAAACTGCCTGAAGTATAAAACCTGTTTATACAGATACCGTGGATTTCTTGCCATAAAAAGCACCGTAAATTCCCCATGCTGCTTCATTTTCATAAGGAGTTACTTGGAAAGAAATATTGCTTGCAGTGCATTGCCAATTATTTATATACTAATCTGCTACCTTAGAATAATTTGAGATTTTTAAATTCAGTTTGATATTGAAGTGATAGAGGAAAAAAGGTCTTAAACTATGTCATACTTTACAGTTTAGCTTAAATTTACCTGGGAAGAAATTGGCAACACTGAAATTTTTTAAAATTTATTTAATTTAATTTTTTTTGGGGTGGGTTGAGTTTACCTTTCAGTAAAAGTAGTGTATGAAGAGTTTTGAGTCATTATTTTTTAATGTAAATTCCCACTTACATGTATTGTTACAAGATAAAAAATTCTGTTCTGTATATAAAATATTAAGCAAGTAGTCTCTGTGTGCAAAACTTAGGTGCCAGATTCGAATAGCAGACCAAGCTCTCTTCTGCCATCATTTAAGAGGACATATACCTCCAGTACAGATCAACCCTTCAATGAATGATCCAAACAGCTGAAAAGGGGAAATACCTTCTCTTGCTTGTCTTTTACAGATTATCTTTTGTACTTCAGACTTTTGATTAATTTCTAAGAAATAACCTAGACTATTTCTTTCCTTTTTTTCTTTTTTTTGTTTTCTGAGCACATGGTAACAAACATGTCACTAGCATGAAGATATTCCTTCCCAGTTTGGCTGGGAAAGGGGTATGCAGAGTTACTTGAGGAAACATGATGTGAAAGCTCAGATTGCAAAGAAACCCCTCATGCCCCGCTTAGCACCTGGCTATATATG
The DNA here is from genome assembly GCA_013396775.1 of Cephalopterus ornatus. Lineage (NCBI taxonomy): Eukaryota > Metazoa > Chordata > Aves > Passeriformes > Cotingidae > Cephalopterus > Cephalopterus ornatus. The sequence continues at coordinate 180,218 of VZRE01014230.1, read as the reverse complement.
TGCAACAGTATTCAAATATTTATAAATCTTTTCATAAGCATTGTTTATTGGAAGACAAACCCCCAAATCAGCAACAGGGGTTTTCCTGCATTCAAGTGCTTATACAAAGTATTATTTATGGTTAAAAGCTCAAAACTCCCTAGAGAGACTTTTCTCAATTTTCTATGCTACTTCTTCATTTTACAGAGGAAACCATCACTGTCTGTAGAAAAAAACCCTGTAAGTTCAGAGGCATTCAATTGTACTATAGTAACTATGCAGTTAAGAGACTAAAAATAGTAACTCTTGTCTTCCAGCAACCAGATCGTTTGTCTTACAAAATTTGGGGAAATAAGAGAATTGGAGACTTCATGTTCCTTTGTGCCTTCTGAGCTGTCTGTTGATTTGTTCCATAGCGCTTATCATAGAAAAGACCTCAATTCTTCGCAATTGAATTATGTAGGCTTAGAGAGGTCCACCCAGGAGCTGTTTTGGAGACTTCTTTGTGTGATGTCTGTGAGTAGTACATGTGCAACGGCTTGGAAGTGGTGTGAGGAAGGATTAGAGTGTAGATGCTCATGCAAACTCAGTCCTTGTGGACAAGTGGTCTCGGTTGAAAGCCTTCTTACCAATGGGTAGCACAAGGGAGAACAAGCACATGGCACTGGTCTGTTTTACTGCTCATACAAAGAAATAGCTGCTTCTTTCATCCTGCTAGTTTGGTAGGCTCTTTTGGCATTTAAAAGGAAATGTTTGACTATTTTAGGAATCTTTGATAAGGGTACTGTACCTCTGAATTAATGTGTTCATAATTCTCACTGAGTTGAAGATAGAAGATTCAAAACTGTGGTTTGGGCAATATATGTTGATTAATATTGGAAAGAAATGCTACTTTATGGGATCTTGCTTCTGGACCCAGCACGTCCACTGTGTCATACAGCTGTGGTATTCTTTCCAGAATTGTTCTGCAATCTATTTACTTGGAACAAATGTTGTGGTCATGGATGGATTTATGAGGATAATGATCTGACAGACCATGCAAGCTTATTGATTATAAAATTTTCCATACACAGGGAAACAAAGTGTTCCCTAATGAAACTCTTTGTATGTAGGGGGGTGATACTGTTCTGTTCCTCAAAATACATATGAAAGATGAGGACTGCGGGTTATTGTTTTCAGTGCTGCACATTATGGTGCAGCAGCATTGACACCTGACGCAGACTCTAAATTGCCTGAAATTCTCTATTGGCTTGTATAGCACAGTGAGCGTGTTTCTGTGGTTTGGCAGTGGTGCCTGGAGATTTCACAAGTGGTGGAGTTTGGATCTTCATGGTTTGTTTGTTGGTTGTTTTTTTTTTTTTTTTAAATTGTCAGAAAGTACATGTACATTCCTGGCAGCTCAGAGTAAATAGATCTCACTTGGAGAAAGCACTTGGAAAAAATGAAACTGTCCCTTGATAGTGAAGTCTATTCCTCCTGGCCTTTTTTTTTTTTAATTCTCTCTAGCAAGTTTCTAATTTTGTGGCATGACAGAAGAGCAGAACTGCGTACTTGAATTTGTATCTGGAGTAAATTTATCGCTGCTTGGGGACTGTGTTATAAAAGCATTGGAAGGAGCTCGCTCTGCCATGGCTTGTCATATGACAGCCACATTCTGCTTGGTCTTGTGCTCTTTGGTCCTTTCAGGTCTCTGCCTATATCTCTCGTCAGAGCAGTGACTCTCCAGGTAGGCTTCAAGCAGCACTTTGGTCTTCTGAGTTGTCCTTACCACTGACATTGGCCCAGAAAGTCAAGAACTGAGCAGAGCAGCGAGTGTGTCTTAAAGACACAGCTGGTCACATGGTAAAGGAAAGTTTTAGAAGTCCACAGTTATGTAAATTGCTTTCCTTAAGCCCCTTGTCTTTTTTTATTTTTTTCCTGACACCTTTCAGTTCTCTCAGCTGTCTTCCCTCACTGTGCTGCAATAAAAAAAGAAGGGAGAAGTGTTATGCACGAAAAGTGAACTTGTGTAAGCATCGTAACACAAAGTTTTACATGTTTGAATAAAAATTTTACAACCAGTGTGTTATAAGAAACACCTAAACCCTATAGATTTAGGCTTATAGGTAGAATTTCGGCAAGAATAAAATTACTAATTTTTCTCAGTCTAATTTTAGATAATTTCAAGGTTAGACAATATGAGTTTATTCTGCTACACACCTTTGTAATTACATAAAACTGATAATAAGACATGTGACCTCTCGTTACAGATCTGAATATTGTCATCAATTCATTTATGATGTCTGAATATGTGTCTGTGCTAAAGTCAGTCTGTAATTCATAATGTGTCATCTTTATTACTGTTGCACAAAGAAATATAATAGAATTAAATGAGAGAACTGAGCATGTGTTACTGCACTTATTTTTTACAGAGAAAATGTTTTCCTTTCTAAATAGCATTTAATACTTCATTTCATTAAATTATTTTTGTCACAAAGTGGTATTTGCATGTACACTGTTACAATGTGAAAAAAATTGTACGTACAGCTTGAGTAGATGGAGTGGTATTGATTTAGTACTTCAGTACATTACTTTCTTCACACCATCTCAAAAGTTCTTAATAATCAAAACAAGTGAATGTTGTGTAACTTTATGATATGCTTATATAAGTCATGAAGTGCAGTTTTAGTAATTAAATGAAATGTAATATACAAAGAGCAGGGATCTTTTTTATCTACAAAACTGACTTAGTCTTGAGTGAAAGTTCAGAACTTTATTGGTGGCAGTTTACTTTGAGCTTTGCTGGAAAATTAATGTTTTAATGACTGAATCCAGTTTTGAAAAAAGTACACGTGTAAAAATAAAGATTTTTCTATTTATACAACAAAAATGCATGTCATATCTTTCGAGTTTTGGGTTCTTAGTGAAGACATTCTAGTTTAAATAAAGTGAGGCAGGTGACCTTTTAGGGAAAGAGGAGGGTAAAAATTAGGGTTTTTTCTTACAGATAAACTCTTAATATAAAAAGCTTTTTTCCCCTGAGATGACAAAATCAAAAAGACTTTTGTTTTATGAAGCCTGCTTTTGATTAATTTGATTGAGTTTAATTTACCTACTTAATCTGAACCATGCCTCTTCCTTATCGTGTAAAGTCGCTTACTGTTTCTAAATATACCCATGTATTTTAAAGAAGCAAAGCTGTGCGTGAGTACGACCCATTCAGAGTGGGGTTGTGGGGTAGGGAGGGACCTGCTGGTAACCTGAGAGCAAGAGCAGATGCTAAATTAGCAGCTGGATCGTTAGTAACGAGTCCACAAATGTCTGCTGGGAAATGATCTTCTTTGGTTGCACGTAGCGTGGGTGTGTGGGTTATTCAGAGTTTCTAGCATCTAGTTGCTCTTTACCAGTGACTCAAAGGAAAGTTGTGGAGCCATGAGGATTTTTATTTGTGGAGTGACTGGCAACTTGTTTTCATTGAAAGTACAGGCTGCATCTATAAATTGTCATTATTGTGTGGTGTTTTTTATCAAGACATGCAATTGGAAAACGACTGCAAGGGCAAGGAGATTGCTGGCAGTATTTAGTTACAGAGATAAGTGAAAAACACTAAAAGATCTGTGGAAAAGCAAATAACACTATAAGGACATCATTAATAATTCCAAGGTTATATTCCATTTCCACCTTTAACATAAATAGATATTGACCATTGACTGCAGCCAGACGTAGTTGAGACTGTGACCAGATGAGACTCTAAATTGTGACCAGGGACTATTAAATGATGTGTGTTAAATGGCAGCCGAGCAGAAAAATACCAATAAAAGATCATGAGGAAAAAAATTAATAATAGATCTGTAAGAAAAGTGCCGAGGAAACTGGATTTACTTCATATTGAAAACTAGTATATTTCTTTATAACTTTAAGCCAATGATTATGTAAGTATGTGCTCTACAAGTCACCATTTCTCTATTTGGGGGTTTCTCTATTGGGGTTTATTTAATCTTATCAATTTGATGAAAACTATTCAAATTTCTAGTATGAACAGGTGCAAAAATGATACAGACAGACAGAAACATGGTATATGTGTACCATGCTCCTAATGTCACCAAAAGGTTTTGTGATTTTTTTTTTTTTTTTTTTTTTTTTTTTTTTTTTTGTTGATCATGGAAAAAAGCCTTCCACCTGACTAGTGTGACCCTACCTACCACTGGCAGCCTTGTCATTTGCAGGATTACACTCAACAAAGTGAGTTTGTGGTGTTCCGAGGCAGCAACTACAATCAAAACTTCCCCCTCAAAAAACAAACAAAAAAATCCCCAGATGGACCCCTTCCAAACTCACGTCTGGACACCCACGCAGCAGTGATTTAACGTATGAAGGTGCTGTATCCTGTTCAGTTATCCTCCTCTGGTAATTCCACTCCAGTACCAGGTCTGACTGAAGGTCAGTTGAAAGTTAAGGCTTTGGGGCTGGCAGTGAGGTTTTCAGTTAGATGACAGAAAGGGCTCCACGGGTCAGAAAAATGATTCTGACAGAACCTCCCTTCTAGACACAAACTGCATGGCTGTTTCAGAGAGGGATGCACAAGATGGGTCTACAGTTCAGACTTGCCTATTCTGGGGAGGATGAAGAAGAAACTTTTAAACAACTTTCCATTTGAGAATCTTTTTCTGCTCAACAACCCAGCACCTAGACTAGATCTTCCCTCCTGTTTTTCCTTTAGAATTAAGCATCCACATGAAAGAGAAGGAACAAGTTACAGTCAGTGGGTTTCTGTGCAAGTACAGAAGTGCCCTCCCCCCCAACCAGAAAAAAAAAAGTATAGCCAGTTTTGGACTGTGTAGTGGCTATCTATATTAGCCTAAATATGCAAAAATTTTGAGTTCCTATAACTTGTTAGAAAGAGGCAGATATATTGCTTGTATTTGCATGTGTATGTGTATACAGATACAACATTATCGGTTTTAATTAACATGTTAATGCCTTGGTAGAATAGTGCATATGTGTGAAGACCATATAATGTTACCCAGTTCCAAGTATGAGCATGGGGGTGGTTTTATTTTGGGAAGGAAAAAAAAAAAGAGGTTACTTTCTGGTAGTTATTTTTTTTCAGGGAAATTAAGGAGTGTGATTCCTTAGTTGCCTTTTGGCAAGGAATTGCTTTTCCATTTTTGTACACATGACTGTAATTTAGCGTTAGTGGAAAAACAGAGTAGTTTGGTGTAAATCCTCCAGACAGTACACTCCATTCTAGTGAGGATTTAAAACGTTCTGGTGCATAGCTGATTGATGGTTGAGACTGCTGTTGTGAAGCAGGTGGGATGGAGAAGGAAGAGACTTAGGCAGTTCTTTGTGATCACCAGGCACATTACATGTTATGTAATGTAATTTTTATTTTTTTTTTTTAGTATCTCCCCTGTACAGCAGTTTACTGTGAGCCTTTGTCACTAGCAAAGAAAATTCTTTGGGGTGACACTAATGTTCAGAGAGCGTTCGGGCTAACTGTACACAGTTGTATAGTTTATCCTGTTCACTTTGCATACTTGAGTCTTGTAGAATTTTTCTAAATGATAGTTCCTGGTAGTTTCCTTATATATATCTATTTCCACGCTTTAAACCAAAATGAAAATTAGCCTTCGCATTACTGTCTGTAAAATCTTGTCATTAGTAAAATGCTCATTGCTGCATTGATTTGTACCTTCAGTCTTGTACCTGGCATGTTAGTTTTGAAGCTTTGGGTAGTATTTGTTTGTTTCATTTCCAGTGTTTAATATGGAGGTCTAAATATGAGAATGTACTGCATGATCTCTCTGCATGTGCAACTCTCTACTACAGAATTTCATTTAATTCTGCTCACTTTCCTGAAGGCAGCACTTCTCCAACATACCTTAACACTAACAATTATGTTTTTTTCATAAACAGGACTTAGGTGTTCTGACCTATTTGGTCTAATTCTCCTCAACTTGTTTGTACCCACATGCCTCATTTTCTAGTGATTCCTAGTGTCATGGATGATGTGTGCTGATGGCATCATGAATGATTTCTAAAGCTCTGGATCACTCTCATGTAAATTTGTGGCAGAGTGCTGCTCACTGCATGTCTAGGGAAGGAACCACCATAAGCTTCACTCTTTGCTAATTTGTGCTAATTTATATATTTGGCAATCAGGAGTATTTATGTCTAAATTGGTGATTTGAGAGACAGTAGCCACTGTTTTATGAGATGTGAACTTTTAATACTGCATTTTAATATAAATTAAATAGTAATTTTAAAAAGCCCTATTAATGCAGAGAAAATATTTATACTTTATCGTAATTAAATATCTCTGCGGATTTTGGGAGCTGGCCTGGAAGGGCTAGCCAGTCTGAGGCTTTGGTCTTCAACCTTGAGCTTGTTGTGTACAAGAGCCAGTGAGGTCAGTTAAGGAGTCTGCAGGACAGATCTTTTAAGTTCATGTAGGCATGAGCTTAAACAACACTTGGGATTGTTTACCCAGGTTTATAGCATATTCTGTGAAATTTCATATCCTTTGAAACTGTGGTGAAAACAGACTCCTCTCTGGAAGTGGCTGATTGAAGTAAAGTCTCTCTGTGGATTTTTATGTAGAGACCTGGAGGCTACTTCAGTGCTTCATGTTCTGGATGAGAAGAAGCACAGAAATCATAGCAAATGTGTGTTTTCATGCCTTCTATATCCTTACTCTAGTTCCTGAGCTGCTGCAAAAGCCAAAATACCTCAGGTATTCAAGTCAGAGCAACTCCTCGAAAGCCCTTATTTACACATCCAAACTTTGTATATATCAATTCTTTTTTTTTTTCTTTTTTTTCCCCCCCAGCAAGCTGTTTCTGTTGGATTTGCAGTGGGAATTCTCTTCCCTTACTGTATGGCCTAACATATTTTTATAAAACTTCTTTGCAAATCAGAATTAGTAGACTCAGAAATAAAGTCAGTTCATGTCTCTGTGACAGGTAAATTCTGCAAATGCAGGTGCAACAGCAGATATTCTGACTGTGTGAACACAAGTCCTGCACAGCGAATGTGTTCCTGTGTCTGCATTGCATCTTAGTGGTTGTGTGTAGGGCATGGGTGATGCCATTTTATTACACAGTTCTGGGACTGCAAGGCTAAATTAAAATACAACAGTAGCAAGGAAAATTCTTCCAGTCCACTGCTGCAATAAAAAAGGAGGCACAGTTGCTCACACTGCATGTCTTTTGGTTTATGTATTCCTTTCATTATAATATTGTCCTGGACCCTGACCATACAGTAGGCACCGGTAACAGATGAGCAAAGTTGATGGGTTTGGGCATTAGTAATCACAGTGGATTTTTCCAACAGATACAGCTGTTGGGAAATATGGTTTAGGCATTTGGACAAGATCCTTGTGGTTTCTTAACTCATGGGAATGGAGGTGTTGAAGACTGCAGTGAAAAAGAGGTTTTATGCTATCTCTGTTTGGGTTTCCATGGCATAGGACAAAGAGCCTTGGTGAGGAGGAAATGTATTAAGAAATGCTTGTTAAAAGGTCTGATGAGTATGAGTATGGGAGCCTCTGCAGATATTCTCTCCTTAAAAGTGTTTCACTGCGTGTTTTTGTACAGATCCATTATGATGTAGCATTTCTCCTCTTCCCCTGCGCCCCTCAGTGTATTTCATACCCTGTCAAGTCTGCCTTGTCCGTTGTATTTCTCCTGCTGGCTATACCTACTACCTCTCAAGCCTCGTCCAGCTTTTTGCTGAGCTGTGTGCCTGTCAGGCTGCACCCTGCCAGGTTGCTGCTTTGACTCCATTGCCTAATAGGAAAGCCTGTTGATGCTGGCTCCAAACCACTCAGCCAGGGTAGATGTGCCTCTGTGCTTAGCAGGCAGGTGTAAGATTGTAAGTCTGTGTGCTGGATTATTCTTGGCGAAAGTGTTTCTAAGATAACACAGGTGTTGCCATGTATAAACCCACTTCAGAGGACAGGGTGTGTGCAGGTTTTGAAAGAAACAGGGCATAAAAAAGGCAAATCCACTGCATTTCTGTGGCATTGCGATCCCATGAAAGCTGCCCAGAAAAGAAGCTAGCTTCTGGAGAGATTGATTCATGCTGTGTAAACTGAGGTTTGGCTCTGGGAGAGGATTCCTTTTTTCTTTTTTTTTTTTTCCTTCGGTTTGTGGTTTTTTGCTGGGTTTTTTTTTTGGGTGGGAGGAGGATTAGGAGTGGAGACATCTCCCTTTCATATTCTTGCTGACTGCAAGTAGAGGAGCTGTTGTAATTTAGCTGCCAAAGACTCACTGATGATCAGCTGCTGCAAATATAAATCCAGATCAAGAAAAACAAAATGGGGCTCTGGCCCTGCTAGGGAAATTATTTCTCTTTCACTGCCTTAGGAGGATAAATGAAGGAGGCGTTACACTTAGCAGTTTGAATTAAGCTGCTGTTTGGAGTGATTTCAGGCAAAACTCTCCCCAGATAGATCACGTGGTGTAATGTATCTACCTGAAAATGAAAATGCCATTATAGACTAAGTGTCATAAATATATGACTTCATATAGGTCATTATAAAAAAGAAAGGTGGCATAACTATCTGGATTTTATATTTGAAGAAACATGTACAGTGATACACCCAAGGTAACAAGAGAAAAAAAAATCTGTCTTTCTACTTTTTCACCCACAGTTCAGTTGTGATTTTTCTGCTTTCAGATTCATAGCGCTTTTTGAGTGAGTTCCCCTAACTAATAGGTAGGTACATGTGCTATCTTGTAGGTTTGTGCTGAAATATGGTGGTGAGGGCGCAAAGGGAAGTGTTCAAAAGCAGGCTGCTGCTTATAACAATTCATGCACCTTGTATGTCTTAGAGCCTCGAAGTACATGGGATTTTGATTTGATTGGAAAGGGTATTAAAAGGAGAGACTTTATAGGTGGTGTCACTTGCCAGTTTTAATTTGACAACAGGTAAAAGCAGATGGATAGTTGGTACTGGAGACCATAGGCTACCATGAACAGAGAGGTAATTGTCCACTGTCTCTTAGTGACACTGCTATGAAAAGCTAGGAATTTTATTTTTTTATGTTGAATCTTCTTATGAGATATCATAAATACCATTTCATTAACTTTTTAAAGCATGAGTTGCTGTTTTCTCACTTGGAGAAAACAAAGTGCACATGTTTTGTGTGACCGCTGTTTAGTAATGTATGATATTGAGCTGTCTGTCCTTAATGCCAAATTTTCATAATGAAATACAGAAATACAGATTATCTTTGAGATTATGACAGCTGAGGATGATAAACTTTATATAGAGACACAAACTTTGGGAGCATTTCTGAAGTGGTAATGTTCTCTATTTAGTCTGAGGTCAAATTGGTAATGGGATGGAACATGGAACTCGTTTCCAGGGATTAAATCAGACTCATAGGACCAAGGTTACTCTGCCTATAGCAGACTATCAGTGTCTTTTCTACAGTAAATTTGTAATGATATATATTAAAAACGTACTTCAGTGGAATTCCTTTTTGGCTCTCATCAGTAGTCATTTGTTATCTCATTCTGATCTGGGAATCCTTCTTTTAGCATATGTTGTTCTTGGGGGCTTGCATGTTCTTCTCCTGATATGTGTTTTCTTGGTGAATTTGCAATCCAATACCTGTTACTATTAAAAAGCTATTGTTGCCTTTTTGAACTAATAATGCAACAAGCCAGCAGCGTTCTGAGTTTTCAAGCTGATCTGATTCAGACTAAATTAATTTTGCATTTGAGTATATGAGAAACTGATCTGCATCACTGCTGTAGCTGGTGAAAGCATTATGGCTAATCCTGGCAAGATGTCAGACCTGTTATCTTCTGTTAGTCCCTCTTTCAGCTCCTCTGCTAGTGCAATGTTTAAAGTTTGCTAACAGTAGAATGGGAAAGAGCAGTTTGTTTTAGGATATCCCTCAGTGCGCAAAGTCTTAACGTGCACATCTTTTTCCTCTCCTTTGAAGCTCATATTCAAACTTGAGTATTCTATTAGATTTCTGTGATAGTAGTTGGCATCAGATGGAGAGATCATGAGAAATCATGAATTATATGGTGATTTACTTGAGGTCAACCACTGGCATGGCTGTGATTTCCCGCTTATCTAGAACAGAACAGAGAAGGAGTTCAGGCTATCTAGTCAAGAACTAAACTAGGGATGAGTAAATTGATGTGAGGAAAAATGAACAACTACTGCTTCAGGATCCATGGATCAAACTGTAGAATAACTATGATTGATGCGATAGTAAGCATTTTTCTGTTGGGAGTGCTTTCCACAAAAATACTAATTAACAGCCTAAGGAGTCTGGTTTTAATTCATCAATTTCGTATTTTCTGCAACATAATGCATAATCCCATTATACTGACTGTAAAAAACTGCTTCCGCTTTTCCTTCTTGCTCCAAAATAGGGTACTGTAGAATATTTATTGTATATGCAACAGGAGTAGTGACAGAGGTCTTTTTTTTTTTGCACACAATGGCTTACTTGTGATACTGAAGGTTAGCTTTCAGCTGAATACTGAAAAAGAAAAAGAACAGATATACTGGGTATCTGGCAGCACTATATTTCTCTGCAGACTCTTTTCAGCTGGAAAGCATGGCCCTTTAAGTAGCCTTTGGGTAAGTCTGTATAGTGTCACTGCCATTCTTACAAACTAATTAAAAACATTAAAGTGAGTTGTTTTAAAGTGAGGGCCAAGTTGCAGAATGATAGATTTCTCAGTATTAGCTCATGAAAATATTTGTAGGTTAGGTTCAGAAAACCCCAACTGTTAATCCCCCAGTGTGCGCAAAGCAGCAAAAGCTAGTACTTCATAATTCTTCCCGCAGCCCTGCTGTTGTTTTTTTGAGGGAGCAGGCATTTTATCCCACTCATCTCACTTTCTAAACAGCTTGTCTACCTGTTATTAAGGGTTATGAATTTTGCTGAAAATGTAAAATGTGACTCCTTGTTACGACACAGGTAATTATAGAAGTGTGATGAGAGTGAGTGGTTTAGTAGTAGTAGAAAATGTAAAATAATGAATGCTTTCTGAAGAAGGGGCATATTTCCTCTTCCTTATTTCCCAGCTGAATTTAGGCTTTTTCATCCTTTTTTTCAGTTTTTCAGCTTTGCAGTACTGCACTTTTTAAGCATACCTTCTTAGCAGCAATTGCCAAGAGAGGATCTGTCTGGCACTCCATGTCTATCTCTTCTTTCTCCTTCTGTTTGTTTATTTCTTTAATTTTTATTGTCTTTGTTCCTGCAAGTTATTTTTGCTCTTTTTCCAGTTTACAGAAATACAGCTTTCATATTATTTCTTTTTCTCCTAATGCCTTCCACCTCAAAGATACGATTCATGTGCTACTAATCTGTCCCAGGCTACTAGATTTTAGAAGAGTAACATTGCTGATGTTATATCTTGGATTTACTGTATAATCAGGAAAGGATCATAAAATATCATCCACTGGCTTCCCATTCTCTAACTTATAATAAAATGCTATAAATACATTTCATACGTGTTCACTTACATTTTTTAATCATAGACATTTTTAGTTCTGTTGGTGGAATGGTAAGTGGAAACAGTTTATAATCTGCATGCCTTGTGCATAGTTTCCTTGCTTTCTTGTGGGATTATTTTTTTGAATAGAAAAAAATGAAAGTTCTCAATTTTATGATAGTTTGCCTCACAGACATTGTGCTCAGAAATAAGCTTTGGTAACAGGGATGTATGTTAAAGACATTGCGGGAGCGGGTTACTTTGTTGGTTAAGGAAGGGTTATTCCGTTAATGTAATAGACAATGCTGATTTGCATAGCAAGGGAATTAACTGTTTATCAGTTTTATTTCTGTAGGGATTGTTACAAAATCAGCCAGACAGTTGTTCCCCTCCGGCCAGTATAGTTAGCAGAGATGCCTGTTTGTCTTTTGTGATTCGATGAAGTTCGTTCCTTAATGATGGTGTAATTAGCAGAGCTTTGCCAAAGGAAAGGGGATTTCTCTTTTGGCTCTTGTATTTGTTATCCATTGTGAACAATAAGAACGCAAGAGCTAAAAATAGTGTCTAAAAGTACTATTTTAAAAAGTAGTTGGAGCGTTCTCATCGAAGCGCTGGGTACAGGCTGCTGGTGCCAGGCTGCTGCGGCTCGGGTTAAATTCAGGCTGAGGGAATGCAGGAGGGGGGCCCAGCTGCTCCCGGAGCCTCGGGCACCAGAGCTCCCCCGGGCGGTGCCTGGACCTCACTGCCTCTCCCTCTGCTTCTCTGGATGTGCTAACACTGAAAACTGCCGTCAGACACCTGACCGAGTTGTTAATTCCGTGAAAATATCAATATTGAGAGACAAGTGTTCGGTATCAATATGAATAATACCTTCCCGCCCTCCCACCTCCCCCTCCTTTTCTTACCTCACAAAAGAAACGTAACAGGTTTTAAAAGATTTAAAACAGAAGTGATGCTATAAATTGAGCATTAGGGATCTGGAGTACCTCTCCTATGAAGACTGGCTGAGAGAGTTTGGGTTGTTCAGCCTGGGGAAGAGAAGGCTCTGAGCACACAGTATACAGAGCTTGTCTGCCACCATCCAGATGTGTTGCTGCATCCCTGTGCTGTGTGATACCGTAACAGGAAGCTGCAACTGCTTTGCTTCAGCATTTGACATTGAAGGAGCATTCCCTGAGCTGGATTTAAGAAACTGCTTTTATTTATTGCTTTAAATATTTGATATTACTGGATGCTTGCCTGGTTTATTTTATCTCTATATACATGGAAGTTTTGTGAGTTCATTTTAGTTAAAGAAGTCAAGCTTATTTGAATGGTAGACTTTCAGAGTTTGACTCAAGTTTCTCCTGGTGTGTCACCAGCCAAAGGCTGCAGGACACAGGTAAGACTGAAGCCCTGTTGGCAAAATCCTGAGGCACTGTGTGATCCCATGTTGGTGGCCTTAGAACAAGGAATTCTGCCATCTCTGCACCGCAGGTGAAGCTTCTCATTGACCTTCGTAGTTTACTTGTGTGGTCTCATAAGGCACATACTGCATTTGACATGGAGTGAAGGTGAACTGAATGGCTCAGGGCTGGGAGAGATGAACTGGCCCTAACAGTTTTGCATTGTTTTTACACAAGAATGTGGGGTTTGGTGGATCTACTGATACTGACTTCCACTGCCTCTTTTGGTTGATGTTGCTCTATAGCCAGAAACTGTACTGTCTCACACAAGGCTTCTTGCACATAGCCCGATGCTTAAACCACCTTTGAGTCTTGGACAGCTCAGGTGCTGCAGATTGGCTTGTTGGTAGATCACTTGTCAAGAAACCTCTACACTTCCACAATGTCTGAGCACTTTGCTGTAGAATGCAAGTTGCCAGAGAAGGAGAAATCAGGTCATCTGAAGAGGTGGAGGGATCTTCCTGGGATGTGGAGGGTTCTGCTGCAGCAGAGAAATGGGACCTTACTGTCTGGCAGCCTCTCCTTCTGCCTCATCTGCAGATTTCCAAGCGATGTTTCTGGATGGAGAAGCCAAATGGGAAGTGATGCTTTATTTCTGTGTCTTCATTTTTGCCAGTGTTGCTGATTTTCAACTGTATTGTACATCACTGGCAAGGTGGTGAGGCAGCCCCCGTGGGGACTGACACAGTTGTTTCCAGCTAGCTCCATTGCAGGGCATGACTGAGCCCCTCTGCGGGACCAGTGTGAACCCCACTGGCTAGTCTCAGGTGGGCACTGGGAGGAAGATTCACCTTTCTTGTTAGATGTACAGACCTGTATACCTATCCTATAAATACTCTTTCCCTCACCCCCCCTCCCCAGCTTATATCAAGAGAATATCTAGGAAAATACTTGGAAATATGTAGCTGTGTTTAGGCTGCGTATGTCTGTGGCTTTTCTTCAGACTAGATGAAGAAGAGACTACAAAGCCATAGAACTAATTAGCTGTAAAAGTTACTTGTTAAATAATGCCAAATGAAGTCAGAATAAGATTTCTGTTAACATCGCTTTTTTCTTCTTTCAACAGTGAAGATCTTTAGATCCCTTTCTAAAAAGGGAATTAGATAGAAATTCCCTTTTGTATGTATATGCATAATTAAAATGCAAAAGCACACTGCTTGTCTACTTGACACCAGTTCCTTGTGGGTATAAGTTTGCTGATTCAAGAGAGAGACTGCTAAGTGAGGTTAAGGTTAAGCTATTTTATTTTTATGAAGTGGTTTTTTTTCATGCTAGCGCTGATTCCTCAATATTCATATTATACATTCAGGGCTTTTTCCCCCCTAAGCCTGTCCTATCCTTCTCTGCAGCAGAAATGAAAAACAATATTATGCTACATGCTATTTTCTCATTTATATCATGATTATAGGTTCTTCTTTCTCTTCAGTGCTATCTACTAGTACCAGCTTTGCAGATCGAGTGCACAAAAAGGGTGTGTGGAATTTGTAAGCCCAACCCAGATATTTTCAATTTTTCAGACTCTTCCAAGTTTAAAAATAAGTGGTTAGACTTGTTATGTGACACCGTTCATATATGTTTAATTTAGTTGTCATTTGCCAAGACTATCAACATGCCAGGTATTCAGTGAAAGATTAAACTTTTAAGTCCTTATTTGCTTTAAGAAAAGAAGCAGTGGGGAAATTAAATTCTCACTCTTCCTACTCCATCTGTCTGGACTTCATCTTGTGGTCAAACACATCTGTGGTAAAACACAGCTTGCTTTTAACAGCAGCATGGTCAGAATATTGGAATAAGGTTGGTACATGAATAAGTCTTTGGATATTGATAGGGAAGTGAGGCTGCCTGCAAATAGTATTTTTGCTACTGTCTGTATGTGATTCACTCAGAGTGGAATTTTTGTGTTGCTGTTTATGTCAGGCATCTGTCAGGAGGCTTCTGCTTCTGGGCGTTTGTTTGCTGACTCATACTAAGCACAAAGAATACATGATGTCTGATATCAGGGAACATGGTTTTTTACACTCTCAGGCCAGGCAAAAGCTTCAGTGTACTCTGTTACTGTGCTTCTGGACCTAGCAGACCAACTGCTCTGTCAAATCCAGTGCATCCTCTTGTGAGGATGTGATATTGACAATATAGCCAACAAATGACTCCAGGGTGCACAAATTACTCCAGTGTCTGTTTCCTTGGCTCTGAACATGGGCAGTGCTGACACACAGTTGGTTACGGATCTCTCACATTTTCCATTATTGCATGGTAATGTTTTTGCCATAGAATAGCCTACTCAGGGTGGAACTAAAAGTTTGGTCAAGCAGTTTCCTAAACGCATTCATCTTTTTCTGACTGATCCTGGTTCCAGATGTTGTGAGATTGAACTCAGCCTGCTAGGAGGCCTGAGGTGACTGCAGTCCGGGTTGTCGGTGTCCTTCCTTTGCAGTAAGAATTTGGTGATGTCCTTCTACAGAGTAACGAGGAGTGATCAGCCTCATTTGCCTGTGCCTGTGTCAGTAGATGTCTCTAATAATTCCTTTATTCATGGTATTATAGAGAAAGTTGATAGGAGGTGAAGCAATGCTGTACAGAAGTAGCTGAATCTAAATAATTAATATGATTTATATAGTATTTAATCCTACTTCTCATTTATTACTCCTGACTCAGAAGCAGAAACACCGGCATACATCAGATACATATGCATATATCATTTGGGTAAGGGGAGAGCAGCCTTTGCATGCTGTATGTCCTGAAAGTGTGAAGCAAGCCTGCGCTTTTATGATGTGTAGCAGCTGTGGCTGTGGAAATGCTTTTGTGTTCCTGGAAGGAGAGTGTACCCTTCCTTCCCACACTCGTGTGAGTCGCCCAATTCAGCAGTATTTATTATCCTGAAGAGGAGGGACCAGGTGAGCTCACAGGATTAACTTGGATGGCATCACTGTTGTTTCTTCAGGGCTAGAATTAGACTTAGAACGCAAGGGAGACAAGTCCCTTTCACTTTTATTTTGGTATGTGTCACACTGTGTTTCTCCTGCCTTGCTGCTTTGCTTGGGCACAGTTTATGCTGGGCTCAGCAGAAGAGCTGAGAAGAGAGAAGTGTCTGGAGGAACCCGACTCTGTAAACTGCATCCAGGATTTTCCTGTCCAGGAAAGACAAATAAACATTAGAGAGGATGCTAGATCTGCTAGCAAGTGAGTGTTCTCATCTCTCTTTGGGAAGCACAGTACCAGCATGTGTCAAGTGAGCAACTGTTAGGCCCTGGCTCAGGGACGGCTCCCTGTATGTTGGTAATTTCACCAATTATCACTATGCCACTGGCCTTCCTATTTCAGAGGAGGTGACCAAAGAGGTTGTGGTGTGTCAGGTCTGACTTTATCTTGTGTCCTGAAATTTCCTTGAACTCTCTGACTCATTTTAGATTCAGAAATGATATAAAGTCAAGGTGGTAATATAGGAAGATAACCTTCCTTTTTTAATTTAGTTTTTCCCTCCTTTTTTTTAATACATTAGTTATATTTGATACTAATGGTTTTCAATGAGATATAGTAAGAGTATATAAGAGAACTGTGCCTTTGCAGATATAAAAGGTTGGGTGCCCAGGGCAGCACCATGCAGTTGTTCTCTGCATCTCAAAGCTTCTCCAGGTGCCATTCTGCTGATGCTCAACGTTCTCCTGGTGCTTGAAAGTCGTGTTTAAACTTGGGGAGGCAGCAAGTGTGGCTGTCAACACAGAGATAAAACTGAGCTCTACTGAGATTCTTCCAGGCTGAAAACTTGGCTTTTTGCAAGGCCAGTTGCAAAAGTCCCCTTGACTTCGCTGAGTCCAGGATATCTTTGTTTTAGGTTTTTATCAGTTGTGAGGAGGCAACTGTAGTTGATCACTTCCAAACTCTTTTGTTTTCATTCAATGTTCCCAGGTGGTAGCTTTCAGAGGGGGCAGACACCCTTGCTTTAGCAATCTGACAACAGCTTGTATGGCCATGCAATGCCAGATTTTAACGTGATTTTCATAAAAGATGAAGTTTATTTCATTATGTTCTTCGCCTGTATTTTCTTGAAAAATATTTGTCTTTTTCAGCAGTTGGTTTGATTTCACTTTAATTGACAGAGAGAAAGAAAAGCCTAATGTAATAGCTTTTCATGAATCTCTGGAAGGTTGGTGGCTGGTAGAGAGGAGAGGCCTTGTAACCACCCCAGTCAGGTGACAGCTGCAGGATAAGGTCCAGAGTTGAAAACAGTCATTAAGTGCTCCAGAACTGAAAAAAACTTGTGAGACTTTTCACCTTTTGTGACACGAAAAGCAATCCAGACAAGACAAGGAACCTGAAGGAAATCAGATGTCATTAATACTGCTGTTTCTTTGTTTTTGACAAGGAGATGGAAGTTTTTTCTCTTTGTTAAAATATCAGCTCTAAATTATCATGTGTTTTAGTCCTTGCATTTGAGGTATTTGTGCCTCTTACTGTTTCTGGCATAACTATGGCAGTTCACATTACAAGGTAGTGTAATATGCTCTGTTTCTTCTTGTGTGGGTTTTGTAGCCTCTGCTCAGTATGGAGCCGGCTCAGACACGTCGATAAAATCTTACTATCACTGCTGTGATGCCCCACCAGTACATACAGAGCAGCCTCAAGCATGTTTGCAATTGGGTTATCTCTGAGTAGCATTTAAAGCTCCTAAGCAGTAGGTATCTTCAGCCTCTTGGTGAGGTTTTCTCAATGATAAGCTGTAATACTATTCCCATGGCTTCCAGTCTGCTAACAGTATGATGCAAGGTTTTGGTCTTACTCTGTTAAGTCCGTAATGGTCCCAACTCTTGTCTGTCTCCTGCATCCTGAGCCAGTGCCACACATCAGTAAAATTCCCAAAATAATCATCCCTGATTTGAAAGTGTGTGATAAAGAGGGAGGGTGTTTGGCTGCTTCCTCTCTCATATGATACTGTCTGGGTGTGTTGACATACCTGATTTATCAAGATTTTCTTCATAACGTGCTAAAGTTTGTACTGCATGAGGCTATATAGTGTTCAGTTGATATCATATCTTTTTGTTTTGAGAGATTTAAAATCCATTAAGTACCACATATGCCTACAGGATATATTAAACAGAATTTTAAATGGAAACAAACTAAACAGATAGGTTTTGCTGGCATTTAAAAATCATTAAAATGTTTCTGTTCTTAGTTGATAAATCAAGATCACACTTCAGAGTCCTACTAATCAGCTGTTTGGTGTTATAACTGTGTTTGCCTGTGTTAACATTTGCAGTATTCGTTTTTGTCAAACTTCTGGTTTCTATATTGATGTAAGTCTCCAACGTCCGCTGTAGAGTTGGAGCAGGGTTTATTACTTTAGTTAAGTTTATGATTTTCTTTTAATAAATCAAAATGCTTGAGTTTCAATTTAGACTAAAAAGTACTTGATTCTTGTTATTTAGAAAGAAGAGAATATCATAAAAGTGAAAGCAAAATATATGTGGTTCTCATGAGAAATTTTAGTAAACAAATCAGCACCAGGAAAATACACAGAAAGTCAGCTGAAACTGTGGGATTTCCTGATAAAAGAACATGTGACATCCCATAAATACAGGGTCTGACAGCAGTTAAAACTGTTTTGTTGAGGTTGGATATTTCTTTATCTCATTGACACTGCATATTTGCTTCATTAGTCTTTTTTAATATAGTGAGTGCTGCATGTGATTTCTTACTCTCTGATGGAGTATGAATTAAAACTGAATTATAAATGCTAATTAAGAAGATGATTAAGAGGGTAAGGAATGTCCTGGCATCTCTAATTCTGTGAATGTAAACTGTATCTCACAAAAATACATCATTAAAGCTTTAAGGGGATTTTTTTCTAGCTTTAAAGAGAAGCTTTTCAGCCCTGTAGTTCTTGTGCTAGCTTCTTCTATGACATGTAGTTTTCTACAGTTAGAATTTAAAGAATAATTGTAGATTAAAAAAACCAGTAGATTCACACCGTTGGTCTTCTAGGTTGGGCAATCCAAAGTAAGTGAATTGTGCCTCCTTGTTTATCCTAAAATACGTTTGCAGACCTGGACTTTTGACTATGTGTGGAACAGTGGGCACTGGACTTGGATGCAGCCTCAGGAAAATTTGATGTAAGGAAATTTGATGTAAGGTCAGCCATGACAAGATTACAAGTGCTTATCCAAGGGCAAGTAAACTTGAGAACAAGCTCAGAGGTATTCCCAGTTTTTATGCATAAAAGAGTTTGCATAAAAAAGGTAAACTGCATAAAAGAGTTTGGCGAAACAATCACCTGAAGAAAAGTACAAAGATCAGTGTTTATAGAGCCGTTGTACTGTCTACTCTTTTGTATGGTTCTGAATCTTGGGTCATTTACCGCCACCACTTACGACTCTTAGAACGCTTCCATCAACGCTGCCTCCGTACAATCCTAAACATCCACTGGAGAGATTATGTAATCAATACGTCTGTTCTTGAACAGGCAGGAGTTACAAGTATTGAGGCCATGTTACTGCGAATGCAGCTGCGTTGGGCAGGGCACGTCTCCAGGATGAAGGACTACCGCCTCCCTAAGATTGTGCTCTATGGTGAACTTGCCACTGGCTGCCGCAAGAGAGGAGCCCCGAAGAAGAGATATAAGGACTCCCTGAAACAGCATCTCAGCCTTGGCCATATTGATCACCATCACTGGTCTGCTCTGGCCTCCAATCGGGAGGCCTGGAGACACACTATTCACAATGCTGCAGTATCTTTTGAAAATACACGCAGGATCACTCTCGAGGAGAAAAGGCAACGCAGAAAGAACCGTGTCCTTTCAGTACCACCTGGGGAGCCATTCTGCTGTGCCTTTTGCAACCGGACGTGTCTATCTCGCATTGGCCTTTTTAGCCATCAGCGCGCTTGTAGCAAGCGTGGGTAGAGTCCTTCACAAATCTTCGTTCGCGAAGCCTAGCCATGATGATTCCCAGTTTTAGGAGAGCTCAGTGCTGCTGGAAGATAAATGGCTTCAGTAATCCTGCCTGTCATGCTTTGTGTCTCTCTTGCCTGGGACCTTGTAGCTGAAAAGATTAACTCTAGGTTTCAGAAGAAGCACAGATACCTTCTGGCCTGCAGCCTGTGAAGACATAGGGTAGTTGCTATTAATTAATATAATTTCTGCCTAGAAATTTGTATTTTTAATGTTTTGGGAAGCCCTTCTGGGATCTAAGGGGTGCTTTGGGCTGGGTCAAGATGTCTCTTTATTCTGGTCTACAGCCTTTAACTTTTTGTCTGTATCCTCTTCCTTGGTACATTAAGGTGTGAAGGTTTTCTGATCTTGCCACCATTTGTAGATAGATGAATGGAGGTAGGTGTAATAACATAGGTGTAATTCTGCAGATTCTCCCTCAATGACCATTGTCGGCCTGGTTTTTTGGATCTGTTTGTATAGGGGTGAATAGGTGAAATGAACTTCAGCGGTGTATTCCTAGAGTGTTTTCCTTAAATGAGAAGTGATGATCTGTTAGCTCAGTTACAGGTATTAATGTTTACCTTAGGCATACGTATTTAAGCAGGTAATCATGCTAAACAATTCTTCCCCATCTGCACCTCAGATGAACAGTTTTAACACTGTTTCCAGTTGAAACGTATATTGGTAGGAATATTATTCTATAGTAATGTTGATGGTTTTCCACTGAGTTGCCCACTAGCTTGTAAGCATGTTATAAAACTGGAATTAGTCAGCACAGTAAATCACATCAGAATTTTGTTAGCTATATATGTGGTTTTTCTCTGATTCTTTCAAAATTATCCCATCTCCTATATCCTTGTAAACAGAGAATAAAGCAACCACTTTACTGCAAGGAGTCCTAATTTACAGTCTTCAGGCCTCTATAGAGTGATTCTCAGTAGGTGGTAGTGGTGTTAAAAAGCCTATGGGCACAAAAAGAGAGCACAATCTGGGATACCTTTGCTCAGTAATAGAGTGCAAATGCACCTTGAATTTGCGTCTTTGTTGACAGTGCAAGTCACCACAGGAGAGTTTATAAATCAGTGTTTAAGCAATAAACTTTTATATTTGTTTATTTAAATGGCCTTATTGACAGTGATTGTCAATAAGAGATTAAGAAAGGACACACTGAAATCTGTACAGCACTTATAACTCCAGAGGTCATAATGTACAGTGCGAGTAGTTCTGAGGCAGACTCTGGCTTCAGTAATCATACCTTTAGTCATTGACCCCTCTATGACTCATCTTCTCATTGCTGTCATGATTCTGTTAATAAATATGATGAAGACTAGTGTACTTATTGGGTGCTAATAAAGTCTATTCCAAGTTACCTTTTCAGACCTAGAAATTTCATCATGGAGTTGTACCATCCTTACAAAAACACAGCTGATGTGAGTGCATCTGAAGGGTGTTTGTTTGGCCACAACATGCAGAGGACACAATGCTAGCAGTGCTTCCAGCCTGATTAGAAACACCCTTGTCTTTGTTTCGTAAGTGTTTTCCACAGGTGAGCATGGTTAGTGAGAGCCCAGTTAGCCAACATGAACCTGTCTATAAATTCATGACTAATGCTGAGAAATCTCACTAGTTGTCTTGCCAGATATTTTAACCTTGTGGTTTTTGTAGTTCAGCTGTAGTATTTGCCATTTGCAGATAATTCAATGTGCAAGTGGCTGTCTGCATGGTTGTAGCCTTCTATCTGCTAAATTAAGCATCCTTAAAAAAGCTCAGTGAAGATTTGAAAGCATGGAGAACAGAAGAGAGTGTCCGGGCAACAGAGATTGGGCATTTGACAGTGTAAGAATCAATATTCTGGATGCCTCTCGAAGTACATTTGGGATGGACAGGTTTGGCAGTTTGGTGGGTTTTTTGTTAGTTTTTTTTAGATGTGTTTTTTTTTTGTTTTTTTTTTTTACTAACCCGTGCCATGATGCTTGAGTATCAATAACATAAAAACAGTGTAGTTCTCTTTTCCCATTTAAGCATACCACACAAAGCAGCCTAATGGAGCACAGATGAAGGAACTGGATAACATTTCAGATGAGCAGTTTTCCTTAGTGTCCGCTTTACTTTTATTATTATTCTAATTGTTGCTTGGAATGGAATGGACTGATAGCTCAATACTTGATAAATTGGGAAAAAGAATATGGTAAATGTGTGGGTAACAGAGGAAGAAATCAAAAATATTGGTGGGGATAGGATTGGATGGCTGGTCACTTTGCACTACTGCATTACTGCTTACCCAGGAAGTCAGTTTAACAACCATTGCTTAGCAATTTTTAGATTTTGATCAACGTACAACTAGTGGGTCATTTTAGCTCAGGTGCTAGTGGCTAAGCACACTTGAGTGCTAAAGCCCAAATGTGGCCTACCTTCATCTGTGTTTTGATTCATCTGAGTCTTCTCCTCTGGCAGATGTCATTGAGAAAAGAGTGAGGTTTCACCACCGCTATCTAGTGTGCTGTTTTGCTACTTTGCTTTTCCAGACCAAATTTTTTTGAAGGTTGTTATGCAACCTCCAGCATGAATTGTTAGTGTTGTTTTGTTTTGATCAAATCTCCCGGTCTAAAGAGTTAGATCTATTGGTGTATCTCTGACTGAGAGATGTGGTAGTACTGCAGCTTAGATTGCAGGAATTTAACTTTCCAAAATAGATTATCTTGGTTAAAGCAAGGTGCTAATAACACCAAGGGCACAGGTTCAATCCCTGTATGGGCTGTTCATTAAGAGTTGGATTCTGTGATCCTTGTGGGTCTCTTCCAACTCAGAATATTCTGTGATTCTGTGAAATAGTAACTTACCTTTGCTTTCTTGCCTTTAACCACCAAAGACTTCTGTTTTTCTTTAATGTTTGTTTCAGTAGATGAGTCAAATAATTACTAATGTTAGCTGCTCTCGCATTTCATTCCTCTTTACTGATGTGCAGTGTGATGGAGTTGTACAGGATGGCACCAGCTCGTAGTGTGGTCTTTGCCACACGCTGAATGTGTGGGTGGTATCTCAAAAGTCCTGTGATACAGCTATTAGTGATACAGACCTCGCAGTACTTATTCTGGCAGTGTTTTCATTAATTACAGTGGGCATGTGCCCAAATCCTGGGATTTGGCTGCTTTTTGAAAGATTTTCTCTAGGGCTTGTATTGTGTTTTGTTTTGGGAACTGATACAGGTAGATCTATTAGGCTCCCTAGCATGACTGTGATTAGTAAGTGTAAAAGCATTTGCAGGCTGCAGTGTTATTCCTTGATTGGGTAAAGCCCACCCCACATTCGCTTCCATCCCTGCTTTAACTCCAAGAGAGGGCTTTTTAAAGCAGCAATGGGGAGCTACACGGCCCGTGCACTACAGAAAGTCAGGTTAGACTGCTTATGGCTTCTTCTGGCCATAAAAACAACTGTATCATGAAACTGATATGCCAACTGCTCTGAATGGGATCTTGAGGGAACTCGTTAGTGACTGGAAGGAGGGTTAGGCTTTTATTGGAAGATAACACACTACGATTCTTAATTGAAAGTGTGGGTAATGTGGGTAAAAAATTTACTTGAGGATATAAGCCATAGGCTAACAAATTATTTAGCCTTTGTGTCAGAGGATGGGCTCTCAGTGGTTCAGCTATGTAATGTCAGTGCAGGAATCTGAGTCCCAGCTGGACGGAAGCCCGTTTTGTCTTGTTTGGCAGGTACATGATGTTTCACAAGCAAGGGAGTGGCCAGCTCTCTGCCATGTGTTAGGACAAATTTCAGCCTCTTGTGAAATGGCTCATATATGGCAAGATGTCCCTGGTAGCATATTTATAAGTTTACTCACTTGTACATTTGAGATTGGGAATCTGCAGCCCAACACTTGTTAATGATTGATTGGTTAAGGTTGTAAAAGGTTTGAAATTAGAGAGACAACATTAGGAACTATTTCAATAGACTGTGTACCATCTCACCTCAAAGTGGGGATATTAATTAAGTTTGTTTCTAACAGAATCAGAGCAGGAGAATGAAAAGCAAAATAAATCTTAAAGACACCACCCCTCCCTCCTTCCAAATTCTACCTCCTCCCCCCCAGCAGTGCAGGGAAACGGGAAATGAGGGTTGCAGTTGGCTGTTGTTTCTGCTGCTGCGAAGGGAGAGGAGTCCTTCCCCTGCTTACCATGGGGTGCCTCCTATGGGAGACAGTTCTCCATGAACTTCTCCAGTATGAGTCCATCCCACGGCCAACAGTTCTGCATGAACTGCTGCCACATGGGTCACTTTTCCACAGGGTGCAGTCCTTCAGGCACAGGCTGCTCCAGCATGGGTCCCCCACAGGGCCACAGGTCCTGCCAGGAAAACCTGTTGAAGCATGGGCTCCTCTCCCCGTGGGTCAGCAGGCCCGTGCCAGGGCCCTGCTCCAACACGGGCCTCCCATGGGGTCACAGCCTTCTTCAGGCACTCAGCTGCTCCAGCGTGTGTCTCCTCCACAGGCTGCAGGTGGATCTCTGCACCTCTGTAGACCTCCATGGGCTGCAGAGGCACAGCTGCTTCACCACGGTCTGCACCACGGGCTGCAGGGGCCTCAGCTCTGGCACTTGGAGCACCTCCTGCTCCTCCTTCTGCACTGACTTTGGTGTCTGCGGAGTTGTTCGTGTGTTCTCACTCTGCTTTTCCCTGGCTCATGTTTTCATCTGCCCAATAACTTTTTTTCCTTCTTAAACGTGTTATTCCAGAGGCGTTACTATCGTTCTTGCTTGGCCTGGCCTTGACCAGTGGCAGGTCCATCGTGCCGGCTGGCACTGGCTCCACCAGACATGGGGGNAGCACCTCCTGCTCCTCCTTCTGCACTGACTTTGGTGTCTGCGGAGTTGTTCGTGTGTTCTCACTCTGCTTTTCCCTGGCTCATGTTTTCATCTGCCCAATAACTTTTTTTCCTTCTTAAACGTGTTATTCCAGAGGCGTTACTATCGTTCTTGCTTGGCCTGGCCTTGACCAGTGGCAGGTCCATCGTGCCGGCTGGCACTGGCTCCACCAGACATGGGGGATGCTTCTGGCAGCTTCTCACAGAAGCCACCCCTGTAGCCCCCCACGCTATCAAAATCTGGCCACACAAACCCAATACAACTTCCATCCCTGCTTCCTCTTCTACAAATGCACTCATGCTGTTTGCTTCTGGCCTTTTGTTTTGTTTTTTGTTTTTTTTTTTTTTTCCTTCTGGCATAGAAACTTGATCTTTAAAATATGGGTTTCTCATCAGTCAAATAGAAGATCAAAAATATAATTAAGTAACTTTCACTTCTTTGCCAAAAACAAATTATTTTTTCTTGTCTATTTTGGGTGACTTTATCTTGCTTGCAAGGAATAATTTTCATCATGTCTGTCAATGTGATTCTGCTTTAAAAATAGAATAACTTTTTGAAAGTAATAAAATTTTTAAATAAATGTTTGAAAAAAAACCCAACATAAAATAATCACATACCCTAATAGCCAATGAATTTAGAGTAAAGATTGTTAAAATCAAAACAAAAACTTAGGTTTTAAAAAATAAAGTAATGTTGGGAAATCTTAATTGTTCCCTGAGCTATACCCACATGGAAGTAATCTAGTTCATTACATTTTAGTGTCTGGTGAAGATTTCAGCTCTTCAGGAAGTCTAACATTTGTGTAATATTGTAAATGTTACAAAAATGTTGTAAAATAACACTGGAAAGAAGTTACCAGAAGAGTAATGCATTTTTAGACCTGTAATTTATATACTAGGTATGAGACAATTAAAGGTGTAAGTTACCTATGTTGCACGTAATCATAATGAATTGGTATATTTAGCCTGTGATAGACAAAATACACTTGAGAATGTTCTTTGATTTTTTTTTTGTTTGTTTGTTTAATTGATTAATTTAAATGTTAGAGATGGCAAAGTCGAATGGAGGTTATCTTATGATGTGTGGCTGTCTGGAAGAATTCCTGCCTCTTTAGTATTTATGGACATTGTTGTGATTCTCTGGTGTCTGTTCTCCGTCTCTCTGTGATTTGTTTAACTTTCAGTTTCCATTTTCAAAATTCTTGAGGTGCCCTGATGTTAGTGCTGATCTGTTTGTATCTCCTTTACACTGATGTTGCATTAGGATTTTTTTGAACCACTGCATCTAGAAGCAGAAAAGATTTTACTTACCAAGAAAAAACTTGGTGTACTATTAATTCTGACATAGTGGTTGTCTCCTTCCCAGACTATGATCTGGGTCGTCTTTGCTTTGCTGTGAGCAACGAAGAATGAAAAAGAAACATTCTCTGACAGAGACCTGCTTCTCAGGCTAGATCACTAAGCAGGAGTGACTTCTACCATGCTTTGTCTGACTGGCTTGGAGTACGATGTGTGTTCCTCAGGACTGGGTTTCTGGCTTTGCTGTACAAAGTGCCAGGGCCAGAGGGGAAAGGGAGTGAGTGAGCGTACTCATCTGCTTTTTTTTTTCTCGCACACCAGTGTGCACAGATTTCCCCTCAAATGACTGTAGGAGTGCAGTCACCTGAAAGTCAAGAATGTTTATTCCCATGTTTCCTGTTTTTCATTCGAGGGATACTGTGTCTGTATTCACTTACCACTGAGCACTTGCATTTTGGATTATTCCTCCTATTTATGAGGTGAGGTGTACATGACTGTCATAGAAAAATCCTCTACAATTGTTCCAGCCTTGTGCATTGACTAGATCACAAATTGACTTGACTAGACTGTGCTAGTTGTTCATTATGTCAAAAATGAATGTTTCCCATAATTCTGCTATGTTTGAGAGTTGATTGGGATTTTGTTTCGGTTTTTATAGGTTTTCGTTTTTTTGGGGGTTTTTTTTTGTTTGGTTTTTTTTTTTTTTGGTTGGTTGGGGATTTTTTTGTTTTTTTGGGGGTTGTTTTGTGGGTTTTTTTTTGTGGTGGGTTTTTCTTTGTTTTTTCTTCAGGTTTTTGGTTTTGTGTGTGTTGTTGTTGTTGTTGCTTGTTTAAAATGAATGGTTAGAGAGAGGCTTGGCATAGAAGGGACCAGATTCTACAAACTGGTCAAGTGTGGAGCTCTTGCCAAAGTCCCGCTGACATCCATGGGATGAAGTCTGCCCTATTAAATTGCCTTAGCCCTACAGGGCAGAGAGCATGTATGGAACATGGTGGAAATGTGTAGGATTTCACTGGTTCACTTTCACTTTTTTATATTTTTGTGTGTGTTTTTAGACCTTATCTGAAGAATAATCTCTGCAATCTCTGCATAGCATTGCCATGGCAGTGGAGGTCTCAGGACTGCTCCTGGTATTTTTAGCATGGGATTGTAAAGTCCAGGTTGCATCCTGTTCCTTGGCAGTTACATATTAATAAATTGTGGGTTCAAAGGGCTTCTGTTACCTTGTCTAGAAGTTTACAAGAAACTTTTCTTCATTTCTGTTGCCTTTCTTCAATCTGCTGTACTACACAAACACTGGTCTTGTTGGTCAGTTTCCTTGTTCTTCCTTTTCCATTTTGAGAAGCCTGATGCCTTTACTGAGAACAGTGCTGGTAGGTTATTTATGTGTTCTGCCTAATTATTTCGTGACTGTAAGCATTCTTTCAACTTACAGGAAAGTGAGAAGAATTAGTTCAAGCCTCAGCAGAAGTCGCTGTACATTTATGTATTAGAATCAGCTACTTCTTTTTACTCTATCTCTTGTCTCAAGGACTGTATGGAAACATTCATGTAACCTTGAATTAAACATAATAATAGATTTAAAGTGTTTCTGCTTCTAACTTCTACCACAGATTAAAAGCAGGTAGGGGGTCTTAATAGGTATCTCAGTAGTGAGAGCAGTGAAAGAAGTTTGTGGAGAAAACATGGCTGTTGAATTAAATTTAGTTTATCTCACACTGAAGTTGGTATGCAACTTTTTTATGGTATGTTGTGTTTAATGTGTAGAAAGTACTCGTGCTTAAAAGAGGCTTTTAAATCACTTTCTCTGTGCATTATTTTAGTGGGGTAACAAAAAGGCTTTTATTATGGAGTGCTTTGCTATTGTCCTTTATAACCATTGTAGCTCTGACAGAGAAAGATGAATTCTTTTTCTGGCTCGCTTTCAATAGTATTAACAAGCTTCTAGGCACCTTCTGACTGCAGTTGCTGGAGCCTGTCAGAAAGCAGCTGCTCGTGTCAGATCCAAAGTAGAGCTAGATCTGTGGATTTCAGTCAGCAATTCATGGAGCTTCTTTCTACTACTGAGATGTTTCAGAAAGCTGGCTAGGAAATGCAAATCTGTGCCACATATCGCTCTAAAAATGTGAACTTTAGAGGGATCTGTTTGTACTGAAATAATTTGAGATCTGTCGTTTGGAAAATGTTGAAAACCAGGCATTTAAAGCAGTCACAGTGTTTCAAGAGAATATGTAGTCACTATTGTGGAAAAGTTCGTATGAGGTCACCTGAACTGTTGCTAGGTTAGTGAGACTGCAGTGGGAACGTTTTCCCTTTTCCTTTCTCTGATGTCTCTGAAGGAAACAGACCTGCCCTGTCCTTTCTGCACAAAAGAAAAGGAGGATTGTAGTATTTTAAAGGCCCTGTCTGCGTAATGCCAAAAAGAACAGGCATCGTTACATGTCATATAGAGTTATAGTGAACATCGCTGGTCAATGTATAGCTGATGCTTTTGCTGGTATGATGCCTGATTTGCTGACATGCCACACGCACTGCCCCTGGCCCCAGCCCCAAGCAGTTTTATACAAGGTCAGTAACTGCAGACTTGGCTGTAGAGTACTTAAAAAGAAAAAAAAAAATTAGAAAATGAAAATAATAAAGTCAGAGTCTCATTTAGAGATATAAATTAGTATTAAGATGGTCTTAAGGTGTCTGACCTTGTTTGACTGTTCTTGCAGAAAACCAGATGCAGCTTTGTTATCGCTAGGGAACAGATTATCTTGTGTAGCTTACTCCTGACTTACTTGCTGCTCCTTAATCACCTTCAAAACTCATTCTTTTTTCACTTCTCCCCTAAAGTCTCTTCAAGTCTCCTCCATTTCAGCTGTGTTCAGTTTCATGATTATTTTATTACCATTGCTTTATTTTTTTATCTTTGTTCACTGTGAGATCTGGGATTTACAAGTCCTGGTAAATCATAGTTACAACTAGTTCTGCAAGGCTCAGAACACTTGCCTGCTTCTTTTCTTACCACCCACTTTGGTACTTTGTCAGGAGGACTGTGTTGGAATTGTCTCCCATATTATAGGACAAGCTTTAAAAAACAAAAGTAAAAGCTTGTTTTAAGGAACAGGTTGATGTGAATCTCTGTAGCTACTGATATTGATGTGGGTAGTGTTATGAAGGGCAAGAATTACATCATTTGTAAATTGATGTGAAGTCCTTAAACTTTGCACTGCATGATTATTGGGCTGTGTTGGCATGATCTGGATGTATGCAAAGTTCCCATGTCTCTCACCATCTGCTTACAAATAACAACTGTAGCTATGTGTAAAGGTATGTAAGCAGAAGGTGAATCCCAATTTATATTTTTTTTTCTCCAATAGACAAATAAGAGTTTGTTTCATAGAGATATAGAAAGTCAAGAGAGTTTGACAAACAATAAAGCCTTGAACTTGTCATCACCTCCGTGGGGAGGAGCGTAGAAGCTGGAAGTTAGTGACTGATGACTTCATGACTCACTGGATGTATAAAGGAAAAAAAAGGAATGTTCAGGGAAAACTTCGGATGGAAGAGAAATTGCTGTATGCTAATAAATAAAGCAGTACTTTGCCCTGCAGATTTGGAGAAAATGCTATTTGTTAGGCACACAGGAAAGGAAAGGCAGTATCTTCATCACTGCTAATTTTACAGTATCCTGCAGAGGTCTAATTGAAATGTGCATTTTCAAGGTGGTGTAACGAATTTTTGTAGTTGAGGCATGTAATAGAAATTATTGGTCAAATGCAATACTGACTTAAAAGTATAAGGGGTTTGGATCTTTTTTTTTAATCTGATGTAATTCTTATTATTTTCCTGTGCCAGGAGCTTACACTGTTAATCCAAGCTGTAATTTAGTCTTTTTATCTGTGAGAATACAGGTTCTCTCTTCTTAAAGAAGAGTTGGGTTTGGTATTTCAGTTCAGTTTTTATTTTAATTTTTTTTCCCTAAACACACTTTTGTCTTTGGCTGATTCAACCACTAAGCTTTTCAGACTTTTTAGGGTTACAGTGCTTTTTCTGTACTCTTTCTTTCTGAACCTCAGTTTATGTTGTTTGCGGGATGAAAATGATGTGCAGAATCGTAATCTCTTCTCTTCCTGCACCCAGAAACAGGAAAATTAAAAAAATACAGGCAGTAAGCCTGGGTAATAATTTCTGAGTAAATATTTTACTGCCTTTTCCATCTGTTACACTAAAATCAGACTTAAACTAGGCATAAATCTAGTCAGAAGAGGTCACTGGGGTATTAATCATCAGAGTTAATCCTCTTAGACATGTGCTTGGTATGAGGCCAGCTATTCAGAAATTTAACAGGACACATATGTTGCTTATCTGTCTGGCAGCTTGCCAATGAAGTAAACTTTGAATTTGTGGTGGGTTTATATCTCTGTAAAGTACACTGCTTGTTTGGTGCTAGCTGATGCAGCTTTTCTGTATATCACATTGGGCATAGCCTGCTACTGAAGAATGAGTTCCTTTCAGAGTGCTTTCAAAGAGCTATAGCCTAGTGTTGTATGGTAAGAAGTGATATCGTTCACAGTTGACCTTTTCATGGTGCTTCCCTGTGAAGTACGATGAGCCAGATTTAATACTACTAACTCAGAGCAGAGGAGGAGACAATATTTCAAGTAGACTAATGCTGTGGAACCCAAATATAGCTGAATGAAACCTCACCCTGCCTGCTCTCCTGCCATTCTGACTTGGACAAAACATTCATGTATGTAAATACAACTCTTTCTTGAGTCAGATCTGGACTGGACCCAGCATTTCTGTTTCTCGCTTCATACTCGACAGAAAATATATTATATCATATCCCAATTACAGAACTGATTCATCCCTTGGAGCATGAAAAACAAACAGAAGGAGTGAGTGCATCATTAAAAAATTAGTGTATTTTTTAGAGAAGAGGTAAAAATAAAAGCGCAACTCCATTGAAAAATTTCATGATAAAGAAAATGACTTGCATTAGAGGAACTTTTTAAAACAATCTGAGATTATGGCTGAAAGAACATACATCTCTTACTAATGTGTTTATACTTTTCTTGCAAGAAATTATTAATTTTCTTCTTGCCTTTATTTCTCCAGGAAAAGAATGAAAGCTCGTGCTCCTCCTCCACCAAATCAACCTTCTGCAGCAAGTAGAATTCACAGTGAGCACAAGTCTCCTGCAGAGACAGCTGTAATTTCTGATCAGACCCTTGTGAGCATGAAGGAGAATATGATAAACAGATTGGTGGACTTCACAGTCATTTTACCCAGTGGGGTGGAGCAGAAGAACACAGTACATGGAAGGTAAGGCTTTGATTATCTCCCACTTTCTGGAGCCCTTTGTTCCCAGTGGGATGCTTGCTGATATTGGTATCTTTTTTTCTGAGTTTATGGGATTCCTCTGTCATGTGCTTCTCTGCATTTTGAGCAGCTGCTGCACCAGAGAGTCCTGAGAGCCATGTATAAAGGACCCTCTCTTCTGGGGCAGGAAGGATTTAGCAGCTACTGTGTCACTGGCCCCATGGACCACAGTCATCACATGTACAAATCCATCTATTTCATGTAGTGCCAGTAGGCTTAGATTGTATCACATTTCATAATCCAGAGTGGCTTTGGTGTGGTGGAAGTAGGTGGCTCCTGGCAAACAGCAGTCCTGACGGTATGACTGCCTGGAATCATGCCAAAAAGCAAGCTTGGAATATGAATGATTCCTTACATTCAGAGATGCCACCTTCACAAATACTTTGCAGCTGTGTAGACAGCAAAGCATCTGCTCATATTTAGGAAGCCTTTTATATAGAAAAGTGAATTTTTTTACATGGAAAGAGGGAGAGGTTCTCCTTTTTACTTACTATGTTCAACCAAGGGCAAATTGTATTGGAAAGGCAATTTTGAGATAATTTTCTTCACTATGGGAACTCTTTCTTATCATCATCCCCTTTACGTGAATTGGTTTGAAAGAGGGAGACATTAGGTAATAATTTGAAAAAATTTTAAAAATATAATCAATACTATGATGAAACTGTAGCAAACAATGGTGTGGTCAGCAGTAGACAAGAAATTGTAAGAAGTGTAGCATCAAATTCAGAGGATATATAGGTTGATAGCCTGTTGATAAAGCAGGGTCTGTGCTTATTTTACATTCGAGGTTGTCAGTAGTTAGTTGCATTCCTGGAGAGCTACTCCTTTTGGTCTGATATATTAGTCTGTTTTGACTGTTTGCCTATTAGTGTATTTTGATGGCTGAGAAGAATGCATATAGCAGTTGTTATTCAGTCTCAGGACACTGGTGCAACTTGTGTGGGTCAGTCTCCAAAGCCAGAGTGATGTTAAAGGTTTGAAAGGAAAACAGTGCTTATCAGGGCTTTCAGATTAGACATATAATGATCGAGTTTTTATGGGGAGATCTGGACTTAATGAAAGAAGAGAACAGGCCTGAGAAATAGAACAGGACATGAAACTCACGAGCCATTAGATCCCAAAGAAAGGTGATATTTCATTGTCAAATTCAAGCCACCCTAAGAGCTGACGAGGCTAATATTCATGCAGCATTTTGTGTTGAGACATAGGTAATTGCCATATAGTTAGAAAATATTTTCCCTCAAAAAACCATAATTCCAGAACAAATAGTCGAAGAGCACTAGAAGAGTGGTGTTTTAATGTGACTTTTTGAAGAACATAAAAGCTAGAGGAGCAAAAGAACAACTAGAAGGTCCCTCTACAATAAACATTCGGTGTCTTGCACAGTTGTTTATCACTACCTATCACATAGACTGAAACTAAGTATTTTGTTTGTTAGTGTCTTTAGTCTGTGGACTAAAACCTGGAAGAAGTGTTGAAAATTAAACTTTGCATGTTTCTGTGGGGTTATTTATATCATCTGCATTAAGCATTCTAAGCAATCAAACTGTTCTCTTTGTTGTTTGTGAAGGTGTTTACTTCTCTCCAGTAACTGCACGACAGGTGTAGGCCTCTGATTTAGGTGGCCATTAAATTCCTGCTTGTGTTAATGTGCTAATCTGCATGTCACCAGTGCCTAACTTAGGTAGTAGCTGTTCTCCCTCAGCGCTGTCTTGAAGACTTGGAGTGGAGAAGTCAGTGACGCTGACAGTCAGCTGTGGGAAGTGGAAGATGATAGAAACTGAGGAAGGGGGAAGTAAATCATCCTAACAAGTTATGAAGTAAGAAAAGGATACTCTGTAATGAAGCCTGTATTACTGTGGCATCAGTCTGAACAGACCTCATGTGTACTGCTGTTCTTTCTAATCACTGAACGACGCAATTTTCTGTACATTAATACTGGTAATGATTTTAGGTATGTGGAATAGTAAAAAATAATAATGTCAAGAGTAACTGAAATTTGTAGTGGATGAACTGTCTTAAGTGCCTGTGTTTGGGTGAAAGCCCAGGCTTTTTCAACCTTTTGCATTGTTTTGACATTGTGAACTGAACAGCTGTGAAGACAGTGGTACTCAGACATTAAATGATGAGGATACTGGATTTAAAAAAAAAAAAGTGGGGTTTTGTTTGTTTGGTTGGTTTTTTTCAGGTTGAGGCAAGTATAAGAGCCAGTGCAAGTAATGAATTTTTTTCCCTGTTCACTCTTTTTATCTATAGTGATAACATAAAAGGGCATTGCAGAAAACCCACTGTTGTTTATACTGCTATAAATCTTCAGTATTTTTGTTGCCATCATCAAAACTGCATTCTGCAAAATCTGCTTTTGGGTACCCTGGGGAAATAGTTTTTTTATTGCAGAAAAATTTGCAAAACCTTGCCCTGGGCATTTTCATAATGAAAAATTATTCTATAATTTCAGGAGAGCAGTTCACAGAACAATGAAGTACACTAGATTCAATTTGAAAATATAAATACTGTAAGCAATTAGTATCACTTAAGGTTATTCTAAATGAACTAAGTTAAAAGAAAAAAATTATGTATTTCCATTTGTTCATTATATGTGAGCAAAGCAGCATGTTGTTAATTTAACTTTGTTCTCTATGTAGAAATTTTGTACTATTTAAAGATATTTTATTGGAATCTAGAAATTTAAAATAATTTTATTTATAAAAGTTAACTCAAGCTGAAAGTCTCTCTAAGAGTTTATTGCCATCTTGTAACACACAATTTGTTTGAGATTTTGGAACCATGTAGTGCAGATTTTAAGCTGAGTCCTTAGGGAATGTGTGCAGCAATAGAATAGTCTTAAAAAAACAGTTTTCTTTTTTTGAAGTAATCAATCCCTGTGAACTCTACTGTAAAACAGGTAGAAGTATTCATGAAAAACTGTTAGCCTACTTCCCCCTGAAGAGGACTATAAAATAACTCCACAATGATTCTGTGTTTGTGTTTTTGTATGACCACTAATTGACATCTGAAAGCACAGGCAGAGCATTGGCCACATGCATTTTAAAATTAGCTTAACTAAATACTAAATAAGAGTCAGGTCAAAACTACAGAAGTTCAATGTAAGTTAAGAAAAAAGAGACAGTCTTACTAGAATAATTTACAGAATAATTTGTTGGAAAGGGGCCACTGGAACTCACCATTTCTAGGTAAGTTTGAATACCTCCAGGGAGGAAGTTTCTGAATATCTCTGTACCCCTTTTCTAGGGCTTGACCATCCTCATGGTGACAATATGTTTTCTTGTACCTAAATGGAATTTCCTATGTTGGTGCTTGTCTCTTGCCACTTATTCTCTTGCTGTTCACTGACAAGAAGAATCTCGCTTTGTAACCTTACCAGTTCCTACTTACAGACAGCAGGAAGATCTCCCTTCAGCCTTCTTGTCCTAAGGCTCAACAAACCCAGTCCTCTGCCTCTTCTTGTATGTCATCTTGATGTTCCTTCTGTGTACTTGCTCAGTTATGGAAAATAAGAGCCAAATGTACATGAGCAAAATAAAAAAAGAAATAGAAAACATTTATGAGTGTCTGTTTATCATGCTTCCTGAACTTGTTTGGATACAGCTTGCTATTTAGTGTCTACATTTCTGGTTGTGTAGGAAAAATTTTAATCTTTTTGTGCAGTGCCTGCTGTATGAGCATGAGAAAATAATCATGACTAATGCTATTTTCTGTTTTTAAATGCAGATAGTTGAAAGCATTAGAGATTTCAGGTCACCCCCTTTACACTATAGTGTTTCTTTTCCAGTCAATGGTCACTGTATATTCCTAATGCATATCTGGCATTGATCTAAATAAAGAGCATTCTTTCCTCCAGTTTGAGATTTTTTGGGGGGCATAGAATGGCTTAGGTTGTAAAGGGGCCTTAAAGATCATCTGGTTCCATCCCCCCTGCCACGGACAGGGACACCTTCCACTAGACCAGGTTGCTCAGAGCTCCATCCATCCTGGCCTTGAACACTTACAGGGATGGGACATCCACAGCTTCTCTGGTCAGCCTATACCAGTGCCTCACCACCCTCACAGTGAAGAATGTCTTCCTAATATTTAATCTAAACCCACTCTGTTTGAAGCCATTACCCCTTGTTCTATCACTACGTTCTCCTGTGAAAAGTCCCTCTCCAGCTGTCTTGTAGGCTCCCTTCAGGTACTGAAAGGCATTTGTAGCATGAAAGTAGACGGTAGTAAGAAAGTTGGTTTCACTTGATAGAATACAACTTTACCCTGCACATTTATTTCTTAGATGTGTAAGGCTATATTTTAAAGTGGATTTCTCTGTGTGATCCAAAGAGATTAGGCCAAAACACACCCAAAACAACTCAGTTGTTTTATGTGTCTTAAAACTATAGGCCTTTACTGTGTTTTACTGGAGAGCAACAGGATACCAGCAGTCTGAAGCACAAACTTCATCACAGCTTCAGCGTGATAAATATTGCCAGCAAAGTAGTTATTCTTTACTGTCCAGAATTGGTGTTGTCAAACAGCTTAGTAGTTGAATAACAGGACAGAGCTGAAGTACTCTCAAGAATAGTCATATGGACCTTCTTGCCTGAGTCTTAAATTGGGTTCACCCTCCAGCTTTATTTCTGTTCTCTAGTATTTGCTTATCAGTCATTAACATTTGGTATCTGTTACATAGTGTTTGGTCTCTCCACACAAAATTTCACTAACATCTTACTAAAATAAAAAAATGAGGTGTTTCTTGGCGCATAGTTGGAAAGGCAGGAGACATTTAAGTTAATTTCAGCTTTAGATTTAATTGTTTAGAATCAGACCTGCCTGAATTTCAAAACAAAGTGTGCTCTCTAGCAGATCTTGAAAGCAACTTAAAATACAGTGCAGTTGCGTGTGGAACAAGATAGAAATCTTGTTCCACAAGGACGAGTGAGGATTAGAAGCAAAGGAAGGACTTTATGTCTTCCAAGAGCCACATTCAGCCCAAGGTTAGAAAGAAAAGTTGGTCTAGATTAGTAGATTACAATTCTCTTGCTGTGTTTAGTGTGTCTCATCTGTGTATAGCTTATACGTGGAGTTAGCTTGAAATAAGAATCCCATATAAAATTAAGCTGAACAGTATTACAGTTTAGAAGGAAAATCTTTCAAGTTGGTGCCATTGAAATCTGATATAAGAATAACTTCATTGCAAGGACTTCCCAGCTCTCTTACTTCCCTTGAAACACATGAATTTTGAATTTTGCTTGTGAAATTCCTCTTTTCTCTTTCCTCTTCCCTTTTTCCTTTATACTTCAGAATTTTTGTGGAAAATTTACATTTTGAGGAGAGCATATTATTAATTTTGAAGTTGTTTCAAAAGCGTCAGAGGTATTGCTTAATCTGTATTTTTAAATGGTACAGATGAAACCTGGGGATACTTTTTATAGAACAGTTGTGTATTCTGAGTAGCATGGTACAAGTTGGGATGTTGCAGACTTCCTTATGTGTTATGTTTAATGCATGCCTGCTCGGTAATCAGCAGTAAGATGAAACCTCAAATTTGACTGGATTTTTGAATTGTCCATTGTCCAGACAAATTTGTTCAACTTGCATTATTGAGTCTGCAACTTATTTTCTCAGATGGCTGATGGATTTTGATCTTGTTGTAGTTGTGGTACTATTGCTGCTGGACATATTTTATAATTTCAGTGGTAGATACGTGGGAATCATAAACTGTTATTTTGATGAACTGTATTTTTTTAATATATCCTTTTTCAAGGGGTAAGATAAGTGTCCAAATTTGAATGAATTATCACAATATTATGCACTACAAAAATATATTAGTATTCCACTTCAAATAGAAAAGTCTAGCATGTAGAACACCATGTATTGTGATTTTGCCAGGTTACTTACTTTTCTGTGAAACAATTGAGGGGAAACAAACACATGCAAATTTTAGTTTAAAAGCAATATGTCTTTAAACAGACAAGCTAAAATCTGTATCAGGAGAACTGACACTTTTTAAAAGTGCTCACTGTTGCACAGTTTAATGAATATTCATATAATTATTGGTTTAGGTGGGATTCTCCTATAGTTTGGACTTAGTAGTTGTAAATGTCTGTTGGTTTGTGATGTGTTGCATATGAATTGAATATGGTTGTGAGATACAGACATTTTCAACTTGGAGACAGTGCCAGAATAAGTCATCATGAAATGACATGATACGGTTTTGATTTAGGTACTGAATGTTTGTATTTAGATGCTCTCTATGTTAGCAGTTGCTAGAGTGTTC
Source organism: Cephalopterus ornatus (assembly GCA_013396775.1). Taxonomy (NCBI): domain Eukaryota; kingdom Metazoa; phylum Chordata; class Aves; order Passeriformes; family Cotingidae; genus Cephalopterus; species Cephalopterus ornatus. Next base: position 142,617 of record VZRE01014230.1, on the reverse strand, counting down.
TAATTTTTCTGAAGCTGCCTATACATATTAATGACATCTGTTTTCTCTGTTTGATCTTCAGTCATCATCTTCTCACTGTGTTCTTCTCTTTTTAGTGAGATCACATACTTCAAATTTTCCACGCTTGCCATTTTTCCAGCTCACACTGTGTAACTCTGTTAAAATTGAAATGACTGTAAAGCAGGTCCTTTCTCTTCTCTTGCATGGGAAGATTTGTCATCTACATATATTTTAGTCTTTTGCCTGTTAATAAGGAATTGTTTTTTCTGTTTTCATTGTCTTTGCCATTAGCTTGCCAGGGTTTTTCACCTACTTCTTGATCAGTTGTTGGCCAACAACATACCCACAGAAAGAAGATTGGCAGCCTCCCAGAGAGTAGTTTCCCAGATGCCAACAGCTTGCAGTTTGAAGGGCAGTTCTTGAGCTACAGATGTAATGGTAGTAGCTAATAACCTGTGAAGGATTTAATTTTCTTTGAATTTGCTTGCATTTTGAATCTGTATAAGTTTTTCCAGTTTAAACATTAGAAGAGGTGACAGTTCTTTTGACAAATATACTGTGTATGCACTTATTTTCACTTGGGCCACAAGACAAATATCCCACTGTATATGACAGGCTTCAACTACAGCTGGAAGTTTTTTTCAACTTACATTGTTTTGTTAATGATAGACACTGGTTTATGAAACCAAAACTTTTCAGAAGAATTACCAGTTTTAATAAACCTGATTTCTCTGGTCCTGTATAGAATTTTAAGGGAGAAGGCTGGAAAAAAAAAAAGAACCCTTCAGAATCATGCTAGAAGAGGATTGAGGTGTGGGGGAGTGCAGTTCATATCGGCTGTTATTGACACAAAATTGAGTACCTCTGTGGGAGGCATGAAATAAGAGAGGGATAGTTCCTGACTCTTTTAATCTTGTAGTTTAAGAATCACATCTGCAGTAGGAGTTACTGATAATGCAAATACTCAAAACCAGATATTTTTATACAGGGTTAATATCCTCACTAAAATAAATATGGACAGGATCTCTTGTACTGGAAAATACTGCTGGTGTCTATTAGATTTGGGAAACTCAAAATTGTAAACTGGAAAAATAAATCCTTTCTACTGTTTGTTCCAGATTTAAATGGTCCATTTTGGGTCCTGTTATGTGATGATTCAAATCTAGGTAGAGTTTACTGGACTATGAATGCATAATTTATTTATATTTTGTCTTCATGTTAAAGAACAGCATTTGAATTGGAGAGTTTAATGTATGGATTTAGTAGATAAGATGCACGTTGTCTGCTCTTGGTTTATGTTGGTTAGTGCTATGATTGGCACTGTTGTCTGCCTCAGAGTGAATAGTTAATTGCCAGATCATAAACATGCACTGAAGTGCGAATATATTTAATTCCTATCATTTTATCAGATCTGTTTAGCATTTCAAAGCACTAGCACTGTTCACTCATAAAGATGGTTAACTCATGACATATCCACAGCTTGTATTGTCTTTTCTCCTGCCATCTTAAAACTCAGGTAAATTTTGTAACAGCTGTTTTTTCTCACGCTAATGGTGAATGTCTTCTTCCTTGCAGTAAAGCTGTGATGGATGTATTGGTTGATTTATGCAGCCAGTATCACTTAAATCCATCCCAACACAATCTTGAACTGAAGTCTTCGGGAACTCAGCAAGTTCTGAGTTACAAGCCAAACACTTTGATAGGAGCACTGGATGTAGAGACAATACTTCTGAAAGAGAAGGTACCTGAAGAGAAGGCAAAGCGATCTCTGCCAAGAGTCCCTGAGGTCAGTACTCTGTTGGGCTAAAATGGTGCCGTGAAACATCATTTCATTCCTATGATTTCAAACAGTTCTTCCAATCTTTTCATCTTGAAACTTGATGGGAAAGACTTGATTGACTATAACCTGCTTTACTAGCTTAACTGTTTTGCATGCAGATTGGTAGAGGCTAGTCTAGACATTTAGACAAAATGTTGCATGTGGTTGGATAGATGGAAATCTGAAGATCGGGGTGATTGAAATTTGCAGTAATGACTGAAATGAGAGTTGTGGGATTGTATGGAGGTACATGGAGTTTTGGTGATATTTTGTTTGCCATCTTTATTAAAGATACGGGAGAAGACTGTTAATAAATGCATTTCACATTACTGTGAAGATTCAGAATTAGTCATTTTCCAAACGTTTGCTGAAATTTTTATTATTCCGAATCAATATCTAATTATACTCTCACACCTTTCAGAATGGTACTTGTGAACATTCACAAATTACCTCTGCCTCTGATTCCTTTTCCTTCTTGGCCTGTTCTTGTTAATGTCTCCCTAGTGGCAAGGGAGGTCAGATTTTTTTTTTAAATAACTTTTGGTTTTTTGCAATGTGGGTTAAATTTGCCTGAGAGTAGTCAAGACAATATGGAATTCCCCAGTGCATTTCTCATTGTAAAATTGTTTGGCCATCACAGAGGTGAGACTGAGAGTTTGTGTTTGTTTCTACAGAAATCTGTGAGGCTGGTAGTGAACTACCTGAAGACACAAAAGGCTGTGGTTCGAGTTAGTCCAGAGGTGCCTCTTCACAACATCATCCCAGCAATTTGTGAGAAGTGTGAAGTCAGTCAAGAGCACATCGTTCTTCTGCGAGATGGCATAACTGGGGAGGAACTGGAGCTTACCAAGTCCTTGGAGGAGCTGGGGATAAAGGAGCTGTATGCCTGGGACAGAAAAAAAGGTGAGCTGAGACTAAAAGAAGTTGCTGCAGGGTTATGTGATATGACAACAATATGGACAACTTAAAAGTATTTGTGCTGCCATTCCTTTGGGGTCCAGCTGAAACAGCAGAGTGACATCTCAATCCAGAGAGCAGCATGAGTTTGTTCAGTGAGCCATGCCCTGAGCAGCAGCCAGGTCAGCAACATGCCCAGCCGTCCTTGGTTGCTTTTGGGCCCTGTGCCAGGCTGGACTGGATTCTGACAGGGTGCAGGTTGGCCTGGGGCAGGGCAAAAGGAGGAGCTTTGCTACATCCTTGAGTTGCTGTCAGTAGAGGTGTGCGTAACACACGGGCCTCGTCCAGGCAGAGCCTGTCATTTACCTGTGCTGTGGGTTGGAGAGAAAGAAAGAAGAGACATGTCATAGTCATGGCAGCTGTGAAAGCTGAGAGACAGAGGCGACAGACCAGGGTTTATGAGAAACAAACTGGATAGGCTCAGAGACGGTTCCTAAAGAGCGAAGTTATTGATGGTTTAGTGAAGAGGATCTAAGAGGTATTTGTATTTGAAATTTTGTTCTCTTGTTTATTTATCCTCACTTTCTGTTCTGATAGACGACATTGTAGTAGCAGCTTCTTAGACTTGAGTTTTATCAGCCTGATTATGTATTAAAATAGCATAATTATGTGATGTGCTTTAAAATATACCTGCCTTAAAAATACACATTAACAAGCACTACTTCCTTTGAGGTCAGAAAGTGATATTCATTAAAATTGTCTCCTGCAGTTTGTCTCAATTGGTATCACTTCCAGCACAGTAAATATCCTTATTTATTGTTCAGATAATGTCATTCTTGTAGGTGCTGAGCTGCAGGCTTATTTTTTATTTATAAAGTTATTTATTTATGTTGACGTTCTGTCTCTTCTTTCCAACTCCTTTGATAAGTGACAGTTCTACCTTTGTACGAGTCAAATTGCAATGAGTTTAGACTTCTGAGTAAACTAAATATCTCCTTTTCCTTTGAATTGTTAGGATGTTCAGAAAAGAGGTTGACAACATGTCGTAACTCAATTGCATGTTTGTTGTTTTAAGATGTTTACTTGTAATTAAGCTAACCATTTTGGAGAAACATATTGAACAGGCAAAGTATTCAACAGGATTTGTTCAACATACTCCAGGGACAATGTACAGAGTAATTACCCTACGCCTGCCTTAAACTCTTTCCTTTCAAACAAAAAGGATGACGTATATGCTCATACAGTATCTGGTTGTAGCCTATACAGTCAAACCCAAGACTTTACTACAGGGCTAGGATTATAGCAGCAAATTTTATTACATTTTAGAGTGTGCTGCACTCTACCTTAGATCTTTTTAATATATATAATTTTATTCTTTTTTAACCTTTCAGTGTACTTTTCATTATGATAAAATTCTCCTGATCCTGAGTGTATTTCAGCCTTTTCTGTCTTCCTCTTACTCTGTACCATGGTGTCTGAGAAAACCAGTAAATGCACATAAAATTTACAAAAATTTTTTCTTTGTTTCATCAAATTCCTTCTTCCATATTTTCATTTGTAATTTCCAAGAGTAATAAACCCATTGGTTTTAGTAGCTGTTGGTCTGTGTATTTTGCAGCCTGTTTAGTTATCAGAACGTACAGATTTTTTAAATACTTTGCCACTGACAAGTGAGGCATCAGAGGTGCTAAAAGCTTAGGCTGTGCTTGTAAGAGCAGATTCTAGAAAAACTCATCAGTCTTTCCTTCCCTGAAACAAAAAACACCAAGTGCTGAAGAATTATTAAAAGACAAGCTCTGCTGCCACCTGCTTACTTAATTTGATTTAGCAGTTGAAGCAGCTTCATGAGTGAATCAGGAATTAATACAAACACAGCTAAACTGCTTCAGTAGCAGCTCTGCATGTCTGTTGTCAGTCACCATTTTTTTCTGTAATGCTTAGGAAAAAAAGTGCTAGGAATAATTAATGAATACTGTGCCTTATGAGGCAATATTAGAACTTTAATGTGTTTTCTCTTATCCTTTCGTTGCCTGCCTTTTCCAGTTCCTCCATCAAAAACTCAGTCTGAACCTTCTCTGAACTATAGAGGTACTGTACAGTGCTGCTGAAGGAAAACTGTCTGTCACTTCACACTGTGTTTAATGTGGGTTTCGTAGATAGATCTTTAAGAATGTTGAGTAAAATACTGTAGAGAAACAAGCTGTTTTCAGTCTGTGTTGTCTTTTCGAAGTGTCGTTTATGTGTCTGTGCTGCTGGTCAGAACAAACACGCTCCTGTGCATACTGCCTCTTCAGGAATAGTCATTAAGATGCCAGCAATTCACAAATCTTGCCATTTAACTGTTCTGTAGTGTGATATGTTTCTATACGGATACCAAGCTGTTCAGGTTACCTAAAGCATGATTAGTTGAATTTCAGAATTACTAACATTTCAGAGGTCTTTTGGGTTGAAAATTTATTTAGTAGCAAAGGTAGAATATTTTGAGGTCTGTGAGATCTTCCACTGGTTTCAATTTACACATAGCGAAGCATTTTAGTATCAAATGTATATACACACTTTGGATAACTGAAAAGATGCTGACTTCTGAATTGTTACGGTAGGTGGGATTTGATTAGATTACACCTGTGCTTCCACTTCTAGTTAAATAGAAAATATGGGTATCTAGAATATCCTTTTCCCCCACTAACTCTGTTTTAATACATTGCTTAAATTAATTATCCTCAAGAAGGGCGTGGTTGTTTTCTAACTGGCTTTACTTCTTTGCGTTACTAGTAGACACAACATGACCAAAATAAAACTGGGTAACTTCTTTGAATTTTTGGGAAGGAAGAAAGGAAGCCCACCTCCAGTGGGTGGCAGCCATTGAGCAACTCTTAGCTCATGGCATCTTGGCTTCACTAATGCAGTACTATGCCCCCTAATCTTCTATCATTACTTGCTGTGGCTTCCTCTTATATGGAGTTTAATACTAGAGGGAATATCTACTGTATTTATCTAAGAAAAAGTGGTACAGATTAATAAAGACTCAAGTCTTTTGGGACCACAGGCTGTGTTCAAATCCCAGTTTATTGGGATTATACACTGCTTAATGGCAAAGTTGATGATCAGCTGTTACAGCCAGTCTTTCAGCATTATTGTTTATAGTTGAAGACTATGTGAATATTGGAATCAAGATCCATATCTAGTTACAGCCAATCCCAAGCAGAAAACCAGCAGTTTCTGATGAACAAACGAGCATAGGCAGTGCTTATTATTTAAGAAAAGTATTATTTTATTACTGTATTTGGTATCAGTGTAGTTGTAGTCTTTCTTAAGGATAGTTTCTCCCTGTTTTCCTTTGGGTTCATAATTTTTACAATTCTACTGCACTTTGAACTACTGTATGTGCTTAACACCTTCTAACACCTGACACTGTTTCTATGCAGTAGTGATCTATGTGAAAATCATGTGCTTTGTGTGATATGCAAATAAGTTTAGAGGAGTTCTGGGATGAAGACTTTTTTTTTGTGAAGGAAACCTTTATTTTTTGTCATCAAAAAAGTAGTTTTGAATTTGTTTCTTAATTGTTATTGAGCAAATAAAGCAAATATTAACAAAATAAAGTTCATCCCTGGAAATTAAACTTTCTGTATGCTAGTGGAATGCTCTGATGTGTTTGGAACCAGAGAGAAAGATTTTCAAGCGTTATGCAGAGTCCATTAAAAAAGAGTGAGAGCTTTATAGTCTGTATATTGAATGGGAAACATGTGGTTGTTTCCCCTACTGCATGCCTGTATCATTTTGTTCATCCAGCTTGCAGATGAGTAACTGAAGGGAGAAAATGGAGACTAAACAGAATGAGAATTCATACAATTCCTTAAGCAGGTTCAAGGAAGTCACACGTCTGAGCTCTTACAGCCTGAAATACCTATAAACTCACTCCCCTCTTTTCCCACCTGAAGTAAAAGCCAAGATAAGAAAAGATGACCACAACCAACTGGTTTAAGTTTTAAGGAGAGCCCTGTTTCCAAGGGAAAGGTCTTTTTCTGCTTTATGGAGCTTTATCCAAATCCACATTTACAATCTTTCCTTTAACGTCACAGTATTAAGTCACACCTGTGAATTGTTAAAGGTATTCACTGTAATAACTTTTTCTAAGTGTTGGGTTTTTTTAGTATTACAGTACTAAACATGAGTTTTAAGTGAGACATCTAACAAGCATTTCTGAAGACTAAGCAAGTTGCTCATATTTTGCCTTTTAATAAGGGTTATTGAATTGTGATTGAAAACTTGGTGCAGTTTATTAAATTATTCCATTTGCCTCCATTAGATTTTGGAACATACTCAGAACAAATAAAAGCTCGATGACAAATAAAGTGCAAGATATGGCAGTTGCTTAGATAATCTGGTACATAACATTGTCAGCTTAAAAAAAAATCCAACACCAATCCCAGATGCTTTAACATACTGAATGTTTATTTCAGAAGTGTAAAAACTGTTCCATTAAATTGTTTCAGAACCAAATCGAAAGGCTTCAGTAAGCAATGATGCAATAGAAAAAGAAAAGACACGACTTCTGGGATTGTTTAATGCTGATAGAAGAAGTAGCAAGGTAAGCGTTCAGCAGTGTACTGCTTACTAAAGAGAATTTATTTTTTTCTTAATCTGTTATGTCTGTCGGTGGTGCCATTTGTTTGGCCTGCCTTCCTTTTCCTTCCAGGGAGCAATCTGTTAACAGGTGCATAAACTGTGTGTAATCAGTGCAGCCTGATGGAGATATCAAGCTGCTTATTGAAGGAGTCAATCATGTTGACCATTTACTTTTTCCTATGTTTTTTTAATGTTGTGGGCTCAATAAGTGTTAACAATGGGCCATAGTTTCAAGCAACTTATGTCTGCTTATTAGTAGTGCTCAGATTATAAAAGGCATTTATGAAAGAACTGATGTAATATAGAACGATTAAGATATCAAGTAGATGTGTTTTATGACCTCTTCTGCACAGGGGTGATAATCTCTTTTAAAGCATTTATACCTTTAGGAAGCTCTGTGCAGTCACGCTATTGCCATCTCCAAGTCTGTAAAGCCGATAAATCTGGTGTAGAAGAAGTAACTTGCAGTATTGAACTGAAGGATCAGTGTGCTTGGAGTACATTAGGCATTTTTAACTTTGTAATCTTGAATTGGAAAATGTAGAAATTTCATATAAAATAATTCTATCGAGATGCCTTTATGAAGAATTTTTCATTTATCACAGTAATAAAATACGGAAGAACTTTCTGACTCAAGAACACAGAAAAAACAGTGGGCTTTTAACTTAATACTCTTTGCATCCTTTGGTAAAAATAATAGTGTTAACTGATTTCGATTGTAAAGTATTTAATACTCTAGGATGTCAGACTAAAATGGGAATTTTCTTTTGTCTAGCTTAAAGAGCCCTTCAAGGCTTTTGGAGTGGAATTATAAAATGTGTGTCTGACTAACTGGCAGTAAGAAACAGATGCTTGTTAATGGACTGGTGTTTCACTTACCCTTCCAGTCTTCTCAGTCATGTTTTTAAAACTCTGAAAGCTTTCCAAAATCTCTATTAGTTCTTTGCCTTTTTGATTATGATCAAATTTGGAGTGCTTTTGCTGGGGAACAGGTTCCTTTATTGACATTGTGAATTACTTTACCATCCTGTAAGGGACACATGGAGACTGTATCTTATGAGATAAGAAGTCAGTAATTTTCAGAGTGTTTTTCTACAGAAAATATTTCCAGTGTAGAAGGGAACAAAAACATAACTGGAGCAATAATGCCTCTGCCTGGAAGAATCAAGTAAACAAGGGAGCTCAGTTTGAGCCTCTAGAGCATGCTGTGGGACTGCAGTTCCTCTGGAAGAAGCGGTTATATTACAGCATGCAGTTTCTGCATCATAGTTTCTCCTCTGATTTCATTTTTATGACATTAGGTATGAAGTCTGTGCTTTTGGAGTTCTAGCTCCTGAAGCAGATCAGATTTAACTTTTAAAGTATTTATGTTTACAACCTTAGCAAATGTTGCTGTGAAGTATCCTAGTTCTGTGGTTTACTGCAGTGGATTTTTCACAGAAGAGTTTGGGATGAGTGTTCCAAGATAGCAAACTCTTCTCTTTTTTTGCTGTTCTCTTTCTTGTGTTGTTAATCAAAGGCCAAGTAGGCTATACTCTTGAGGTTTTTTAAATACACATTTTAATAGATGCTGAGGATATTGAGGATGAATTAAGTTGCAAGTAGTATTTAACTTGGGAGAAAGTAGGAATTTACAAGTCTGAGAAAGAGCTTCTAAATCTGAGGAAAATGTCTAAGTCTTTCTTGCAGTTAGTTCTGACAAGTTAATTGATTTTTCTTGGTCATTTCTGTACTGGATTCTTACTTTCAAATGTCAATTATTTGTTAGAAAAAGAAACTAAATCAGTCACTTTGTTTAGTCAAGCAAGGAAATCACTGTTGCCTTTTCAATACAAACCTCTGGGAGTCTGAAACCCAATAGATGGAAGAACTGCTGAAAACTGAAGAACAGCAGAGCACACAGGAGCAAACAGGTGTTAAAATAGCCATAATACACCTGACTTGGTATTGTGAAAGGTTTCTATCCCAAACAGCAATGAAACTGATGAACAGATTGAGCAGAATGAGGGTAAATAATTAAAGTCTTTTTAAGAAAGGATTTGGTAGGGTTATGAAGGGGTTGTGGTTTCAGGGAACTGGAATCAAAACCCCAGAGTGCCTAAACTCTGCTCTTTATGGTTATTCTTACATTTTTACTCCTCCATTAGACTTTAAGTTGGTTCTGCATATTTGTTTTAATTTTTTTGTTTATTTGCATTATGATTTGCAGTGCTCTGCTTGTATATGTACGTGGTCATGCACAGTCTGTATTTTAGAACTATTTGATAGGAAGAATTGCTCAAAGTCTTGCACAGCAGTAGCACTGCAGAGTTGCAGGCTTTTACAAGGGAAAAGCAATTTCTTTTGCAAGGGAAGAAGAGTGTTTGCCTGTGTTGCAAACTGTCCTGGATCAGGTGTCACTGCACGCTGCAGGCCTATGCTCAGATTTCCATGCCCACACACATGCTTTCTTTCTCAGCTAGCTCACTGAGAGCAGTAATCATGGTGTGACAATACAGTAGATCTAAGTTTACTAAAAAAGAGTTTCTGCTGTATTGAAAACACCATGACACAGAATGAAAGCAACGTCCTATTCTCATGGTTGATACAAATTTCTTGAAAGTATTTCTTTGGTTAACTTTGTACTGCCAGGCTTAATGCCAGATCAGGTAACATCTTGTTCTCTCCATTCTAATTTTATGCTGGATCAGTTACCCTCTGTTCTCCTGCAGCTGGCATAAAAAATATAAAGGTGGCATGAACTCCATTTCTTTTTGATGTTAAATGTAGTCATTTGCCTGAGGCTAAACCCAGATCAAATTGGCACTGCTAAGCAATCCAGTAGAGCAGAGGTCCTGTGCAGACAATCATGGGATCGAGGCTTAAGCAGGGTGTATGCTAGCACACAGAAACAGTTCCTTCAGGGGGAAATGGCAAGGAAGAAGCTCCCTGCTTGTTCCCCTGTGTCTGTGGGTATAGCAAAGACTAGCAGTCTGTTTGCCGATATTACAGGAATTAGTTACTACCTATTTTCATCCTTGCCCAAGAATTGTTCTTAAATCTTTCTGATAATGAATTTCTTACACCTTGCCTACATCAGGGAATTTTGCAGACTACTTCAGAATCTCTCAGCAATCAGGTCCAGCACTACTGAGCCAGTTTGTCTTGGTTCTGTGATGCGGTTTGGTGTTTTGCTCTGGCATGTTTTTGCAGTTTTGTTTCCTTTGCTGCTGCTGTGTAGGATACTTATTTGTGTTGCAGACAGAAGAATACTTGAGGATGAACAGAGATTGTGGTGAGGAGGATGTTTTTAGTTCTGCATCTACAAGTGAAGGAAGCTTGGATGTAAGTACTAACACAGCTTGTAGATGCTATTGCATTCCTATTAGATCCTGCAGTTTGAATTAACCAGAAACTGCTGCAGTTCCTGATGCTTAGCCACGTAGAAGTAGAAATAGCTTATATTTTAGCAGGCTTAGTTACGTGAGTGCACAGTTTGCATATCTTCATGAAGTTAAAACATAATATGCTGTCTTCAAATGAAACTTACCAGCTTCACTATAAATAAAGGTTTTTTTTCAGTGTTAAATTCTAAGCCATTGCGAGAAAAAAGTGTTTTAACCAAAGCTAAAGTTTGTGACTGGAAGACCGTGACAGTACTGCATGATGCAAGAGTGTGTTTATCATTTATCAGTGACATTTAAAGGGGACTTTTTTCTTATAAAACCACACCTTTCATTTTGATCCCTATGTATGAATTCTGCAGCATGGCAGCATTCCATTTGTTTCATAAGAAGCTTGGGAGTGAAGAGTAGTTTTATTTTAAACACTGGAAAGAACAGAAATAATTTTTGTTAAGTAGTTCAGTAGGGTTTGGAGTACTAAAATCTTGTGAACCGCATTTAGAAGGGTTTTTAAGGGACTAACAGATTATCAATTTATGAGTATTTAGGTATCTAATTAGGAAGTGTGAATCCCAAATATTTTTCTAAGACTTTCTGGTGATTTAGTAACCATAATAAATGGCATGTCTTTTTTTTGCCTTTTTTATTTACATGACTTTTTGTTATCATATTTTCAAAACCTGGAGAAGGCTCTGATGGCATGATAGAAGCCTGAAATGTGAGGCTCAGCTCTGAATCCCCCGTTCACAAATAAGTCTTTGGAAAAGGAGTGCTGACCTCCAAAATACAGAACTCACTAGGCGCAGAGAAGGGTGACAGAAAAGCGTGAAAAAATAGAAGAGTGAGAGAACAAATCCCTGATAAAAAGCATAATACAAAGTGAGTCCAAAAGGAGAAGCAGGTGGGAAAGTGATTGGCTGTGAGGTGTAAAAACACCTAACTCTGCAAATCTGTGAAGACTTCATAATGAAAGACTACTGAAATGGGAAAGCTGCTCATGACACTAAAAATTTAGGCAACACTTTGAAGATGAATATGTTAATAGATCTCTCTTACTAAAACAGAGTCCTAGTAGAGAGTCATACAGGTGATTGAAATATACTAAGTAAAAGTATAGAAAAAGCATCACAATCTCTGCCAAAATAAAATCATCTTGTGGTTTGTATTCACTGCCATTTTAAAATAATCTCAGCATCTTGACACCCAAGCAGTAGAAGAGAAATAGAAGAAAGAGTAGGGATTACAGGTGACAATGATGGTAGTTCAGATACTCTCAACTGCCTTTTATACAAGTGTGTTACTTTCCTCAGAAGAGAGACATCTCTTTATTTTTTTTTAGGGAATTTGATAGGGTAAATCTTAAAGTAATTTTTTTTCCTCTGACATTGATGAAAAAAATTTTCAAAACTGTTTTGAACATGTAGCTGTCTTCTAAAGGCTCAGCTCACAGGGAGCAAAGGGCATTTGAAGAGATGAAAGTGTTTTCTTTTCAGTTACATGAACATGTCAGGGATTTAATTTTTTTCCCTTTCTTCCTAAGAGCAGTTAATCTTCAAGAGCAATGTAGCCCTTGTTCAGTGTTTGTCTTTCACTTCTGGCTTGACACCTGTATTTGTACAAGCATTGATCCTGCTAACACATAAGCACATAGTTAAGTGACTGTGTTGATGTAGTTCCATTGAATTCGATACTATTCTGTTCAAGCTCATAGAAGGTATATAAAAGAAGTTGAACAGACCCACTCAGCAGCACAGGAGGTCCATCCTTTTAAAATGCTAGATGAGCTTTATGAAAAAGGTCAACAATTGTGATGCCTTAGGTGAAAAATTCTAAAATACTGTAACCTTCGCATAGATGACTTGTATTAAGATAAAATTCAAGTGGAAACACCAGTGCAAGAACTTCATACTTTTAAAAATTCAGCTTAGGAGTTCCTTATGGGCTAGACTTTGAGACCCTTGATCATGCGGAGTAATTTGTTATTCCACTTGCTCAAATGATATCTCATTTACTTCAGTGTAACTGCGTACCTTTATTCCAAATAAGTGGTATCTTAAATAACCATATATATATGAAATTAGAGGTCATTAAAAAGAAATTTCATTGCACTAAGATAGGACCGTTGGCAAAATGTTCATCCAGTAGGGGCTTCCTCTTCTGCAGTTACCTCAGGTCTGCTTTCTAGTACTGTTTTGGGTCATCTGAAAGTATTTTGTATTTACTGTGTGGGGAACCAATGACAGTTTCAGTTTTATTTTTGAAAGAAAAATATTTTGCCACTGCTTTCAGCATAGGGCCAGGAGTTACAATGACTATATCAGGAAAATTTTTCTTACCTATAACGAAATAGGTAACTCATGAAGTTTTACCCTTTTCTTACGAATACGTGGTAGTGATGTGCACTGAAATGTAGAAAAACTAATGATTCTATTCAGGGTATTGATTTGGGGTTTTGGTTTTTTTTTTTTTTTAAACTAGGCAATATGAAGGAATAGAATAAAGGGGTAAAAAATAAGAGACCCTTAGTGTTTATTCAAGACAAGTCACATTCACTTTTTAACATTCTCAGTGTCATATTTATCTAATTATTATAGGAATTATTAATGCCTCTAAAAATCCTTCCAGTTGTTGATGAGAAAGCAGATTTTCAAAGTCAAGATGGCGAAGTCAACACTTAGGCTTGAGGTGAAAGGACATTTGTTCGCAGTATCAACAAAAATAAAGGTGAAAAAACAGGAATTTTTTAAAAGTTTAGGGAGAGGTTGTAGAAATGCTAAAAAAGGCTTCTCCATGAAAATCCTTAAAGTGCAGCAGTTCATTATACCACACAACAGCAAAGGATGTGAAATCCAACAGCGTATTGTAAATAAAGTAGAAATCTTTTCCTTAATCTGGGAAAAAAAAAATCAGTTTTGTGCTAAGCAGATGAGTTTTATATCAAGGTCAACTTTTCAAAAATCAAGTGCTATTGAAATACACTGGCGTGTAAATACAACATATAAATAAAGCAGTTGGAAGTTGCAGCACAGTTAACTGCATTCCGCTTTTTCTGTGCAGAAGGAGCAGCAGTTAAGACTAGCTGGAGGAAAAAACGGAACTTGAGTCGTCTCTGCCGCTTGGTGTCACTGTCCTCAAATAAACAGTTGATGAAACCCGGCATTTGGAACGCAGTACTACAATTAGCTGTTTTTATTTTTTGAGCCTTTGTGTTTTCATAAATTGAGAGCGAAAAAAAAAACACATCTCAAGGGCTGAACAATGTGTAGCTCTGATGTGAAGTTTGTTTATGTAATAAATCAGCTTGGGAAAAAATATTTAGAAGTACAGCCAGGAACACTTAACAGAGGATTTCAAACTTCAGCACAAAGTCTTATCACACAAGGTTTCTCTAGTTCAAACAGGGCTTCAGCAGTGCAGTGTTAGAGGATTTTCATCAGGACCATTTTTAGAACACCTAGTCTTCAATGTACAACTGAATGTAGGTATTACTTATAACAGGCTTAATTCATTAAATGACGCAAATAGTCCAGTAGTTCTCGGCTTGATCAGTCTGCCATGCTATGTTTATATATGTCCCTATGCAAAACTACCAGGGGAAAAAAAAACATAAAATTTTAAATACCAAACAGTTATCGGATACATTTAGGGTATGTGGAGGGTTTTTTTTTAATTTCATAGTACCTGCATAATTGGAAGATTGTGCTTCAGAAGAAAAGTTTGAAAAAGTTTCCTAATGTTTGAAAAAAGTCATTATAACTTCTGGTGCATTAGCAATCTTGGCAACCACTTCTTAAGTGATGGCAACAACTCTTTTCCTTATAAAGGCTTTTAGAACATGTACGATTTACCTTTTCAAAGCTTTGTACTCTAACTGTAGTCTAATTTTTACATCCTCCTTGATGGCAGGAGTTATGCCATTCATGATACGTTTTTTCAGTTCAGAATGGTTGGAAAGAAGGATCAAGTGCAATTATGCAAATGTGATTTCTCTTCAACCTCGTCAGGTCCCAGGTGGTCAGCTGATATCCTTTACTGTCAAGGACTTCACGGCACATGGGCAGGTACTGTTAAGGTCATTAGGAATGAAAATACTGCCCATGTCATCTAAATGGAAGTTAACAGCCATCCACTTTTAATATTTCCTTGCATCTGACAGTTACATTTACTTTAAACTCCCAGTTTCGCGTTCTTGCTTCTTGGTCTCCTGACAATGCTTGGGATGTCTTTCTTTGGTATTAGTAGGATCAAATCCTGTTGCATTTAGTACAGTTAGAGATATCTATATACACTGTCAAATATGTATGTAGTGATCTGGCCTTGAAACAATTTTGCTTAGTGTGGTTTTATTCGTGAAATACAAAGCTCACCAAACAGTATGGAGAGTCTCCAGCAGACAGGTCTGTTCTCCCCAGTCTTCTGCTACAGAGTGCCTGTAAGCCAGTAGTTAGATGCCAGAGGATGACACTAGGGAAGATGTAGTTATAAATGTTTTCATTTGTGCAGCTGTTCACATGATTAGAAGAAAAAGAGATTTATTAAATACCAAGTATCTCAGGATAACACCACTGTGTTAGTTTCATTTTGATATCCTGTGATACTCTGCAGAAAAAAACCCCAAACTGTTAACTTGCCTTGATAAGACAAAAGGTTTGGTCAAGCCAACTGGCTTGTGGCTGGCACTGAGAGAATTCCAGTAGGTAGCAAAGATGACGATGATCAACTTTATTTCTCCTTGTCTACTGAGTGCAGGACAGGAAGCAACGTGCTTTATATTTAGCAATGGAAATTTAACTTGGATACTAGAGGGAGAAAAATTTGACTGTATTGAGGTCTCCCAGGGAAAGCAGGTTATTAAAGTGACCATGAAATCCTCTTTGTCACTGGATCTGTAAAACCTCCAAAATTGTCTAGAGGATTGATTCTGTCTCAGAGCAGAGGGATAGAGTAAGCAGACCATGGAGGTGCCTTTCAGCCAGATTATGACTGCTGAAGAGATGCAGCTGTAACTACCTCCTTTTGTGAATATTAACTGTCTTCGTTCATGTGAATTATAGACGTTTTTACATAATATAGTATCTTCAGATTTTTCTTACAGTGTGTGATAGCAGTAGGCAAGAGCTTGAAACAATGGCTGCATGCCACCAGACTTCAAGTTTTTGCTACAAAGTGTGGTGTTACTAGATTTCATCAAAGAGAAGGTCCTTGGAGTTAGTGCAGAAAAAAAAAAAAATCTCAGAACCAGCTGAACTACTCCAGCTCAACAACAAAAAAACAAACAAAAAAAAAATAGCCTGAGGCAGACACCTGGAATGGAAAGCCTCAGCATCCATGGTTAAAGCATGGTGAAGTTATAAGCTATTAAAAACAGTATCTGGTAAAGAGACATGTCGGGTGACCCCTGTTCTGTCTGTGCTGCTTAGCTTGTGCTTGCCAATTTCATGTATTCAAAAATCACTTGTCAGCTCTTGCCCTCGCCACACAAAAGTGGCTTAAGAACATGAGATTTGAAAACAAATCATTAAGGATGGACTTCCCTCCATTTGGCTTCTGAGCGGGAGTTTTGTAGAAGTCACATTTCTAAACTTTTTATTTTTGCAACCATGAAGGTTTTATTTAAAAAAAATATTACCAGGTAGTCACTGGTTACCAGAACCTGTATCTTTACTTAGAACTGTGTGGTTAAGAGTAAAATGATCACAACTTGTTGCATTGAAGTTGCTTTTTAAAGACAACTTGTAAACTTCAGTTCCTGCGGTGGTTTCAGCAGCACATTTTGAAGGAAATATTCTCAAGAAACATTAGGAGATGAGCACAGAGAAGTGAACCAAGTTGAACTGAATGGGCTTGAGTAGGGTCATATCTACAAAAGGAATTGAGAATTACTCTAATTGGCAGTGTCTGTTTTAAATATCCAGCCGTGTGGGCATCTGGACACTGAATCTAAGCAGCCAAGAGACAGATTTCCCAAATTTTGAAGCCACTGAAATCTATACAGCAGGAGTTGCTTGTTAAACTGTGCCCATCTGTGTCTGTTAACTTGCCTCTGCTCAAGACTGAAACCTTAAATCATCTGTTCAATTTAGGTATTTAAAGCTTTTACTCTAGAAGCTTGCCACCTACCACTGTTATACAAAATGTGAGAGAGCTAAGTTCGCTTCTCTGCCTTTATAGATATCAGCATCAGAAAACTATTTCCTCCTTTGCAAAAAAAAAACAAAATGCTTGCTGGGCTGGAGACTGCCTGGAACAAAGCTGTGAGGTATTCTTCATGTGGGAAGCACCCTTTTGTAAAAATACCCAAATATTCAGTGACTCAGAAAGAGAGAGCAAGAGCAAGCTTAACTATTCAGACCAGTAATGAAATGCGGTGGCAGCTCTGGGTTCCAGTGCCAGCGCCAGAGATGTTTTTCTGTGTTTTATGCTAAGCAGATGTTACATCCAGCAAATAAGTAGTCACTGAAGCTAGAACTGGAGGAGCCAAATGGCTCCTTGCCCAGATGAGTGCCCCAATCTCAGTCTCTTTTTAGCTAAATTCATGTTCATGTCCTTGAACAGAGAATAATCTCGCTCTCCTCACAAGAGGAAAAAGTTGGGTTTTTTCCAACTAGGCAGAGGTTTTGGACCTGGATTTACCATATTTTTATGGAATCACTGAACTTGGGGCAGGACTTTGGACAGGACAAGAGGTAAATAATATAGCTGCCTCTTCAAGCAGTTATGTTTTTGTGGAACCCAGTTGCTCCTATAGCACACCTATTGGATCAAGTCCCTTGGCTGACGGGTATGAAGAGATTTGCAAGTTTTATGGAACCTGGTGGAGTTTAGGTAGGAGGTTAGAAGCATTGTTTCTCCACAGTTTTCCACAGCGTGCCCAGAAGCAGAATTCAGGCATCAAAATGGAAGTAAGCACATCAGAGGAGTATGTGTCAGCCTTATTGATGGGAAAGCAAAAACCAGTGTGATTTAGGGAGGCATAACCTAACAGGAACATGCTAAGTTAGGCTTATGTGTGGCAATTCAACTTTCAGACCTGGGCTGCATGGCATCGCTCTCTATATTGTGGATGTACCCAGTCTGTCTGGCGTAAGTTGGCTCAGATATCTCCCTCGGATGTTTAATTAAGACCTGGTGACACACCCTTAACCACCCAAATCCTTTTATGTCTGATTCATCTTTTGTTACTGATTTCACTGAAAAGTTCTGAAGTTAACTCACTAGAAAAAAAAAAATAGAATAAAGCAGCAGCTAATAAGACCAATGGCTTTTAATTTGCATTAATAAAAGCACATTAAAAAATACCCAAAGACAAACTTAAATCCATTTGAGATTTTTCTAGTGACACCTCAACCGCTCATGCTTTGCTTTCTTAGTATTTAATATTACCAGAGCCCCTTAATAGTCTATAATAGCCATGTAATTCATATTTGGTCATAATGCATTCAAAATATTGTTCTTAGTGTAACTAGCAAGCATGCAGCGGTGTGGAAAATACCACCTTTAAAGAAAAGTTTATTGCAGGATTAGGCTTTTCTGCAGTTGGGTAAGCAGAGATGCAGTTCCCCCAAAAGTTTTTCACATACTTCTGTGTACATAACACATGTGTTTTGTGTTTAGGTTTGGGATGGTCTGGGAATGCGTCAGGGAATTATTCATTCCACTGCAAAGTACATTTCTTTTTGATTTCATGATAGATACCCAGAATATGTCTTGTAAAGCTTTCCATTGGTAACTACTGTAGTGAAAGAATTAGTGTGTATTTGTGCCAGTGGCCTTTACTAGATGAAATCAGAAATGCCTGCTTGTATGGCATCGATTCCATATTTCTAATGCACAATATAAATTTTTTTTTGGACAGTAAAGCCTGTTTTTGTATTGGCATAATCTGAATCCCATGTAATCCCAGATTCATTATATTAGTCTAAAATATTCTATTAGCATAGGTAGATTTTAGATACAGTAAAAATTTTCAACACCAGTTCAGGTATAATTTCTTTTCTTTTTGCAAACAGTTTCTGGGGCATGAACACTAATAGGATTTGGTTTCTTTCCAGCCTCTTCTGTGGACACTGAAGACTCGATTTCATTAAAAGTAGTGGCATACAATAACATTTCTTTTAATTAGATGATCTCATGATTTCCACACATATTTGTTCTGTGCATTATTGTTCGTTGGCAAAACTGAGCTGCTTGGTAGCGTGTGAAACCATATGTCTCAATAATATCTTATGGCAGGTGGGGAGGATTTGCAAAACAGCATTTGCTGACAGCACACAATGCATTTTACTTTGATGGGGAATTTTTCCTAAGTGAACTTTATGGCTTAGTTCTGTTATGCAAAGTCAAACCTACATGAGGCTTAGTGGCCCTTACCGGTCTTTCTTTAACTCAAGGAGTTGTATGTATGATGCAAAGACTGTATAACGCTAGATATTGCGTCCATCACCACAAAAAGAGCCCTCTAATGCCTGTAGTCTATATAGCTGTTTCACATTCTTTCTTTTTTTTTTTTTTGATAGACAACTATCAAGTTAGGTTTTATTAGTCTTTTACATGCATTTGCAATACTGATCTTCCCCTTTGAGCTTAGCAGAAAGGGTTACAAATACTTACAGACATTGCTTTTTCTCTTAATTTGCAGTGTTTAATACGATTCGAATTCTCAGCAGCATTTTGGGATGCGAGCTGAAGAGGGGAAAGTGTGGCAAATAGCAGTCTTTTTAAAGGCTTTTACAATAGTATGAGGTAGTAAGACCATCGGTCGGTTTCTTTTTTTTTTTTTTCCCAATGTCACACTTTTAAGCAAATCTCAAAATACTCAGGCAAAATCAGGAAAGTATTTCTGGTTTTGTAAGTGGTCAGAATAGAAAGCAGATCAGGGCAAGTAGTAAGACATAGCCCTGCAGAGCTCTTAAATAGGTGAGTAGCTGTAGGTCTTGGCCCCGCTGACTTTTTCAGTGCCATACCAAGCACCTGTTTAAGTGTTTTGCTGGTTCAGTATCTCAGTGACCTGGTGTGAGCCAGGTGCGACCAATGTGTAGGTCCTGAGCTGTGTGGGCAGTCTCTGAAGTGCACTGACTTAACGAGATGGAGAGATTACCATGGAGAGATTTATGTTGTTAGTGTTAGATTCCCCACACCCCTCTCCTCTGATTGTAGTGTTTTATTCTTTCCATTGCAGCAAATGCTCAAGTACTCATCTAGATTTCAGTCTCTTGCAGTCTCAGCACAGAGATGGTGTGATTGCATTGACTCTAAATGGAGCTTGTTCTGATTTACAGTTGTTTGCATAGGACAAGAATCAGGCCAGTAAAGTGCACTAGGGAGGTTTGCATTGTAAAAGCCTATTGGCAATGGATTTGACAGAAGGGGGAGGGGAAGAAGAAACATTTAAGACTATTTATTAATCAAGAATTCCAAATGGGAGGCTTTTCTTGCCTTGATTCTGGCAAACGTACAGATGAGAGATACTGCGCAGAGGCTGTTTCTGCACAAACAGAGAAAGCCCTTCAGATGTAAACATTTGAGCAGCTGGCATGGGAGATTAGTTCAGCAGCAGTGGGAGGGGGATAATAGCGGATAGTGGTGCTGTCTAAATTTAACAAATGTTAAACAAGGTCCTTGTTCTAGTTTAAGGGTTACAGGTCAGAAAGACAATATCAACTAAAAATACTGGCAATTGTACAAGTCAGTCAAAGTTATTAATTAGTATTTAATTAAAAGCAACTTGCCTATCCAAAGCTGTGGCATGTGCCTCCCCCCTCACCCAAAAGAGGGGAGAAAAAAAGGGGATTGGGAGAATATATTCTGTGTAACCTCACTGAATTAAGGAAAAAAAAAAAAACACAACACTTTATCCTCCATCTATGGAAAGGCAACACTTTGAGACTTCTTAGTATTTTTGCTTTAGATTGTGAACTTAATATAGTGTTCTGCTTTTAATTTCCTGTGCCTGAATCAATCAAAAGAAAGCATCATGCTAAGGGTGAAGGTAGTGTAGGGTCTTTTCGTGTTCATTTGCTGTTTAACATCATATGTTTTGGTTTTTTAAACCCTTGCCAAATACTTACAAAACTAGGCTATATTTCAATGTAGGGTATCTGATCTTGCATTAGGTTCTTTGGATTTTCATTTTTAACCTGTGTTTTGATCAGGCTTTTAAAATAACTCCTTGCCTATTTGTTGTGTTCCAGTTCACAAGTGGTTTTTTTGGAGGTCCTTTACTTTCTTTGTTTCTTTAACAGATTAAAATATGGATATCTGGAGCCAAATTTTATGTTTAAAAAATCAGAACTATGCTTTCTGTGCTGGCATTGTTAGGATTTTCATTGAGCTTGAAGGTATACTGAAGAAAAAGATTTCCTGGAGAAATGACAGTGGCAGCATAGTTTAGAGTATTACTCTCTTTTGGCATCATACAGTTAGAGTAACCATTGGAGACTTGATGCAGAACTCACTAGAGCCAGTGGAAAAATTCCTGCTGTTTTTAACTGGCTTTGGACCATGTCTTTTGTGAGTTGCTAGCCACTATCTGCACTAGTCCATTTTAAAATTGTTCTTCTTTGTACTACTTTGGGTTCTCTTTTGCATGTATAAAGATCTTCTGACACTTTCACAGTCATCTCTGAGAATATAAGGCTTTTGTTCCTTTTTGATGGACAATTGACGCAGATAAACCCCTTGAAGTTACTTGATTTATAGAGCTTTTTCTCACTGGGGAAGGAGAAAACCCCAAAGTAAACATGTTAAGTCTTGTAGAAGATGAATTGCAAACAGTGGCAAAAGAAGGGAGTGGCTTTCACCAACCAATAATTTGTTGCAAAAAGCAGGTTTTTCTTTGTGATCTGGAGCACTGAGCTGAATTCTCAGCACTGCTTGCCCTGTTCAAGCTGTAATTGTGCCAGTTAAAGTCCAAGTGTAGGTGTATGTTGTACCTACTTCCATAGGTTTTTAACTTCTATGTCACTTAAATTTGGGACTGAATTTGAAAGGTTTCTGCCACAGCTGAACAGTCGGGAATGCACTCCATTGAATTTGAGTACTCCAGTCAGGAGAAATAAATAGATTGGAGAGCTGTGATTTCTTAGTATTTCAAACTAAATTTACAAAGGAAACAAGGAAAGAGCGGGAAAATTAATTTCTTGAGAATAATAAACATTGACAAGTAAAGCTCTGGTGTCCTAAGGATATACTAATTAATTTTCAGACTTGGAGAAACTCAGCAGGCTATAGTATACTGCAAAGGAAGATAAAATTATGAATTTATATTTATGTATATACAAAGTGAGAAAAGGCTGAACTAACTTGGTCTCCAGCACAGCTGTACTTCAGTCACTTTGCAGTATCGTAAAGTGACTGACTTCACTTTTATTTAGAAGATGAGGTGGTCTAGACAAAGTTAGAGTTAAAAGGACCAAAATAGGAAAAAAATTAAAGGACAAGGATGTTAGAATAGTATTGAAGCATTACTTCAAAGAAAATTCAGAGGGAGGGTCTGCCTCTTCATTCTCAGCCTGTTCCTCTGCACCCAATTAAAAAACTTGCTTGATTTTTGCCGGCATGATCAGGGTATTGATTATTCTCCAAAGAGGATAGACTTTGGAAAATCCTCCAGGGTGGAGAGGAAGCTTGGATCCGAATTTCATGATCTTGCAAGATTCAGATCCTGAAATAAATTCACTCATGACTTCTTCAAAGTTTTAGAATATGTCTTTTTCTATTGAAATTGTTCATCTCCTTTAATGAGGCAAGCTTAATTTCTGCAGTATTGATCTGTAGGTATTATGAAACAGGTGTGTTGTACGACATCTGGATGTGCTCTACCCATTGTCCAACAGGAGAGTATTCTCTTAAACCTTCTCTTCACCCCTTCACTCTTACACCCTGTCCTTCTGACTCCTTCTCTTCACCTGTGTACTCCTGACCACTGATACTGATCTGGGGCTAAATATTTAGCTGTTATAATTCAAAATAGTTTGTTGGCACCAGTACCCAAACATCAAGCTGTAAGCACAATATGAGTTTGTCTTTTGTTTTTGTCTTCTGCAAAAACCTGTCATATCTGCTTAAAGGGTTGGTCTGCTCCAGTGCTGTTACTTGCAGTCAGAAGTTCTCAGCAGATAGTTTGGGAGCTTGCTTAGGCCATCCCTTAGGATTTCAGACTCAGCATATTGTACTCAGTGTATAGTAAGTATGTGTGCACACGGGCATAAACATACATGCAGATATTGGAAAGAACTAATTGAAGTGATAAACTGTGCATGTGTAGCTATCTGTGTTTGTGTTATGCACACACACATGAGCACGCCAAGACATCTGAAAGAGCCAATTGAAACAGTAAGATTCCTAGCTGCTGATTTCTGGTTCACATTGCCAGAATCCTCTTAGTGACTCTGTAATTAGGATTTGTTATAAGATTTGCACTAATTTCAGAGTTCAAAAGCTGATTTGTTTTTCTAATTTAAGTTTTAAAGTCTTCAGAGGTTATGTTGCTTTTGAGTAATATCTTTGGCAGTATTTTATCATTGCAAAGTGTAAAGCTTCCTTTTTGAAAATTTGCTTTGACAGTTGGATGATTGCGTTTGTCTCCCTCTAGCTAAACACCCACAGTCACTGTATATTTCAAAAGGAAAAGTTGCACAACTGCATTCTGAATTAACAAAGTATTTGTGTCAGAATTGGATTATAGGAACTGGAGCTAGAAGCCAGATCCCTGAACTTGAGTAAATCAGAGCAACTCCTTTGACTTTAAAGAAGTTCTGAAGATCTTGGTGAAAATTTACCTTTGAATTTCAGTAGATTTTCTCCATTCATCAACAGCTATAGTAAGTAGAAATTTTCAGAGGCCAAAAGTCATATGTGTCAGAATTTCTTCAAACACTGAAAGGTTTTGAGAATTGATCATTAATGCTTTTTTTGTCTCTGGAAAACTTAACTAAGGACAACACTTTCATTAAAATATGGAGAAAACACTTTTCGATTTAACTGGAATAAAAACACTTTCAGTAAAACCCAGAAATTATTTCTTCAAAACCAAACAAATACACACCCAAAAAACTCATGCGAGGAACTATTCCATTCATAATTCTGGCCACCATAAAAATTGGCTGTGCAGACATTAGAGCAGATATTTTAAAAATTGTATGTTTTAAGCAAAGTTTCCATCTCCTCCTCCAGTATAAATTGGCATATCTACAATGAAAATATATTGAAGATGATCAACTCTAGTGGTTTGATAGTTTCTGTATGTTAAAAGAATTTGCTGAGAAGACTTTCCTCTTCAATAGTTTTAAAAATATTTTGAATTTCAGAAGGCCATATATTGCAAATGTAACAACTCCTGTCTTCCATGAACCAAAAGCATTGGCTAATTGATTTAAAAAAATTAGTAATCCTAGAGAAAATAAACTCATATTGCAATGGTGAATTAATTTTGCTCAAGACCTCTGATCTTTCTGTGGTTATTTATGATTCATGAATACTTAACGCCAGTGGAAAAACGTCTTTTTTTTTTTCTATTGTCAATCTTTGACCTTTTGAACTCCATTTCCTGAAGTCTATTGCCAGACCATTAATAAAGACAGATTTTTATTTTTGGTTTGGTTGTTCAACACTATTTGATTGAGATAATCTATTTTCACGTAGTGCAAAAGTATAAGTGAAATGAGAAAACAACTTTTTCAGACTTACAAAAATTGGCTTTTTCCATCCTCAGTCTTCCAAAATTGCTCTCACTAGACCTGCTAATGGCCTTTGAAGTCCAAGTGTTCTTCCCTTGTTTTCCTCCTGGCTTAATATTTTTCTGTCTTCTTTCTATACTGGGATTGAATTGAATTTTGGAGTCCATGTGAATTTTCCTCTGTAATTCTTTCTTCTTCAGGTTTCTTTAAAATATGTTTTTCCATTGGGGTCTGTTGTTGGCTTTTGGACCTCTCTTGGTAGCTTTTAAAATGTTTCTTTGGTTATTTTCTTCTATTATGCCTCATTCCATGTCTTAATGTGCATTCAGTCTCTAAGACAGAAATATATATTACACATTCAAAAATCTATATATCAATCCCCTTTTCCTTCAGTACTAAATCATTCCCAGTTTGAGTTCTGTTCATATGACTTCTCACTATTTTCATGAGAAGTGAACATGAACATCACCATCTTTCTGGGCTAATATATGGGCAATCATGGAGTCTTCTTGCAGAATATTGTTTCTGACCTGCACAGTCGTCTTAGTTCATTCCCCAGGATATAAGCCAGTACTCTTACCATCACATTCACTGAAGCCTTCTTCTTTTTGCTATGCTTTTCTCCTTTTCAAGACTTTGTCTTTGAATTTCTTCAGGGACTTACTCTCCAGTCAAATCTGGTGAACGTGTTCACTTCATTTTTCACTGTGTTTTTGTTTCTGTCCTCACTTCCTGTGTTCTTTCCTATTTCTTTCACGTCTGCTTTTGTTCCACTTGGACAAATATCCAAAAAGAGACTTGTAGTATTTTCCATGTTTTTTCCTATTTCCTTTTATGATTCACCAAACTCCCTGCAGATCTTTTATTACAAGCACATAGCCATCAAAAAAAAAGTGATGTGAGTGGCTGAATTTGCTGACTGTCTGTCTTTTGTTAGCTGTTCCTTTTTGGGAATCTTTTGAATTTAATATTTCTTCCCATAGTGGCTTTACATATTTGTATTTTTGACAGTTATGAAAAACTGATCTTCAAAATATGGTCTTTTTTTATAGGCTGACACATTTTGATGCATTTTGTTGCAGCTTGCAAAGAGTGTTGGACTTGTGGAAGATAAGTTTTAAGCAGTCTAACCAGTAAGATGTAAATCAGCCCCAAGAGGGTGCATTTTAGAGGTAAATTGATTCTTTTTTTCCCAAAACAATATTAAAAAAAAGAAGGAAAAGAAAAAAAAAAAAGAGACCATTCTATCGAATGAGACACAAACTTGTCGACACACTTGTGAAAGTCAAGATAAATCATTTTACACTTCTATGGAATGCAAACAAACCTTATTTTAAGCATCTGGCGGCATCCCAGCCTGTCACCCACAGTTCAACTTGACTTTGGAATTCACTTCAGATTGTGCCTGCAGCCTGCACTCCTACACTCCACCTGAGTGACAGGTAGCAATGCTTCATTTAAACTACCAAACAGCACAGAAACATTTGATCCAGAAATGTTTTCTGTACTGTGTTAATGATGGGTTTGTCTCACTAGGCTTTAGACATCCAAAACAAAAGCAAGAATATTTACATTTTACAGGTGTTCAAAATGCGTCACATATCCAGAAAGTTGAAAAAGAACCCACTTGCTTTGTGTGCTGTCATTTAGCCTGATGGTATCAGGTGCATGGCACAACAAGGGCGTGAAGGAAGTTGGCATGTTTGGGAAGCTTATATGTGCATATATGTCTGTGATTTCTCTATGATATGTCTATTACTGTAAAGTGGTATTTTAAGGGACTGAAGATGCTTGTGTTTTTTAAAAACATGCTGGGTTTAGTATATGCACTTAAAAAGATACCTGTATTGGACACATACTGAAGCTTGTGACTATTTCATGGATGTCATTGGATTTATACCAATGTTGAAGTATCTCCCAATAATTTCATGTTTCATAGATTTTTAGCTGTATTTCTATAAATTGAGAATCTGGTGGAAAGTGGAATATTAAGTGGAAAATATGTTGGCATGTGTAGTTATGAGCTGAGGTTTGCATTTTGAACATACACTTACTTGCTTTGCTGATGCCATTTGTTCAGAAAAGATTGTTTTGTAACATAAGTTTCTTTCATTTGTGGCTAAATAGCTTCAGATTTCAGCCAAACAATTTTTTATTCCTTCACAGAACACAAAGTGACAGAAATTAAATAAATTATGCATTAGAAAGATTTGTAGCAAGTGTATTTTCGCTGCATTGAGTTGAAAGTGACTTACTATTCAGAGTGACAGCTCTGAATCAAAGATGTGTTTCTTTTCTTTTTAACAAGTTACTCAGCTGTGATTCACGAGGATACATGCTTGCTGGTTACTGCAATGAGTTCAGTGCCCAGATTGATAGGAGAGGACACAAATGATCTGTGTGTGTCTTCCAAACACTGATCGGTTTTCCAAACATTTTGGTTGTTCTCATTAGTATCAGGCAGCATTCTGCCTGCTCCCACTTTCTGAGTTGTTGAGACATAGCTACCCTCTTCTGTCAAGCAAGCTTATTTTTTGCTACTTCTGTTGGGATGCTACTTTCTTTAAAAAATATTTATTTGTTTTAAACAATCTGTTGCTTAAACAGAAGAGGTGATACAAACACACATTGTAAATCCCGTTAGGTTGTCTTGCCTTCTCTGCATGTACTGCTGCAATGGAAAAAAATACTGCATCCATTTCTCTTGATTCTATGACTTCTTCAGATTGACATGAGTGAATTTGAGTATCAGTAATAGACAAAGGGTTTTTTAAGCATGAAGAGTTGTCTGACTTGAGAAAATCTGAAGAGTGAAACAGGAGAATTTATTTGGAGGAAATATGCTGAATTTTAAGTCACCAGAGGTGATTTAAAAACTTCAGTTCTCAAAGCATTGAGGTATCGTATCTGTCCTAAAATCTTGAAAAAATGTAAGTGATTTGACAACCTCTGAGTTGCTTGATTATTATATATACATTAGTGAATTCATAGGTTTGTATTCCACTGTTTTATATGTGCCATGGTACTTTATTCATTCTTGGAGAACTCAGATTAAAGTTGTGATCTCAGCCTTGCAGAATACTGAGAGAAGTAGTGTTAGTAGGTACTGATAACAGCAGCTACAGCTGGTCTTACTGCATTTGATTCTTCATAGTTCCAAGAATGTATAGGCATGTTTATGTTTAGCTGAAATGCATGTATTCCCAACCCATGTTTTCTAATCTACTAATGATTTGAGTAAAGAGTTTATGTTCCTAAACTTCAAAGTAAAATATTTGACAGTTCATAAGAAAAATAGTTGTCTTACTCTGGATTTTTGCTGTACTCATTCAGTATCCATCTGATTTCCAAAGGGAAAATAAATCTTGGATATCACTTCACTTTTTTATATATATGCTTACTCTACACAAGAAGTATAGCAAAAACTAAAAAAGGTTCTCGGAAGCTCTCTCTAGTTGGGCACCCTCTTTGTCCTCACTTCAGTGCAAGGGGCCAGAGTTAATACCCACACTTCTTCCCTACTGAGAAATTCACAGTGAATCCAAAGCCCTTGGTGTGTTTCAGAAAACTTGTTTCCTGGAGGCTTCCATTTTTGTAGTTCCCTTCCTTGGGTGGTTGTTCTTTCACCTTTTCTACTGGAAACAAGGTTGGACACCAGAGGAGTTGTGGAGTGAACATAAATCAGTTGGAGCTGCAAACCAAGGTTGTACTTTTAGCTGTAGAGACTTTTCATCACATGAGCTTGCCTAAGTGAAGACAAGAAGTAATCAGTTAAACTTCTAGGAAGGGAAATTGTAGTTAAGGTACAAGCTAAAAAAAAATGTAATGATAAGGACAGTTATGAAGAAAAACAGCATAATTGCAGATGGTGTGGACCTGTGTCGTAGGAAAATTTTAGTAACCTCTGCAATGACAGATTAGTCATGCTGCTTGAGCGCTGGGAGATAAAGTCGATGACTTTGTAAAGGAGGTGACCTCCTTGCACTTGGCACTGCTAGGATTTCTGATTGACAAACTTAGTACTAAAATAGGAGGAATGTGGTCAGCCACACTGAGGGAGAACTGGCAGCGGCACAGGAGACAGAACGTTCTCAGACATTTCTGATTCTAGCTGTGTAAGTTCTGGTGTCTACCAAATGTGCCCTGACCACAAGATCTGGAACTGCTATCTAGATGCTATAACAGGTTAATACAAGCATAAAGTAGCACTGTAGTTGTACAGACTTCAAAGTATAACTCAAAACTTTTACAGTAAAAACTTGAAAGCCTACTTGCCAGACATATAAAATCAAGACAGGACTGCCTGTGTAAGTTACTGTTGAGGAAATTAAATAGTTGCTTATCTTTTACTAATGTGATGTGTAAGCAGATAATTTCCTTCCAATAGCAAAATGCCGTGAGACAATAAAGCAACATAAAGTAAATTGCATAAAAATGCCTTTTTTTTTTTTTTTAGTTCAGAATAGGAAAATCTTAACATTTTTTTTCTTCTGACCGCAGACAGTCAGCACAAGTGCTTCAGGGAGTACAAAAAACAAACTATATTCAGTGTGGCTGGTTAGAAAGGAAAATCTGAGTAGTCACAAACTTTTGTTTTATTTAGGTAACTGTGTCTCCCAGCAATCTCATGACTGCAATATTATGCTTTAGTTTCGAAGCAGGAGCTTGGATTAATTCAGTTTCAGTGTTATCAAATCTAATGCTAGTATAAGTAGTATCAGTATGATGTCAAGGAAAGCAGCCTCTGAGTTCAATTTGTACAGTAGGTCTGACTTAAGCTGTCTGATGTTTTAAATGGCCAGCTGTAATCAGGTGTGGTGTCATTCAGCAAAACAATAAAAGTTTGCATTAATGGAGTTTAAATGTCCAAGAGGCATAAATATTCTTCCTCCCACTGAGTAGATGGATTTGTTTGCCTGCTCTGAATCTTACCTTTCATATTTATCCATGGTACGCTTGCAAAAAAATTATATCCTTTATGATACTTTTATTTTTTGTCTCTGTTTTGGAAAAAATAAGAGTCTTACTTTTTGCTGATACATCTGGTACTTTGAGTGCTTAAAAACAGCTCAATTGATTACTTTTGATTTAAAAACTTCTGAGAAGGAAGTTGCATAACAAGACTGGGAGTTCAAATATGTGAGTTTTGGCAAAGAGCTGCGGAAGAAAGGCCTGGCTGTAGGAACCTCACAAGAAAAGAACTTGACATTTTGAAAAATTTTTATTGACCGGTGTGAACAGGGAACGGGAAGTCAAATCACTCTCACAGGCAATCTGCAGTCTCTTCCTTGCTGACCTTTAAATACCACTTAGTGTCATCAGAAAATCAAGGAAATGCTAACAACAGGGCTTTGAGTAAGAGAGTTATATATGAGGGATATCTTTTGAAAACAAACATAAGCTGACTTCCATTTTTATGCATATCTGTTTTTGCAAAACGGAATTCTCACAACAGTACAGTCATATTTTAATAGATTAATTTTACATTTATTAATATGACATTAAAATTTTCAGAAGTATCCGTAAGATATCAGAACTTCTGTTTATTCTTGAAAAGGGAGTAGTTTGAAAGAGATGTTTTATAATTTCATTCTAGGTTGATGACCTTGGAACACAGAATGGCCTCTGCTTTAGGCATTTAATCTATCATATGTTGAGTTCAGCAGGCTATGGACTTTGGTAGTCTTGTGAAAAGCTGACTGCTCGATGTCTTTTGAAAATGGGACTGGTATGCCTACCTCACAAGGTTACTCTGAGCCTTGATACTTCTGTGTTTTTAACAGTCCCTCTTTGCCCTTTGAAAAAGTCTTTGAAACTTAAATTTCAATTAGAAGAGCTAGTAGAAAAAAAAAATCCTAAAATTAAACTGTGCTTAACCCCAAAGAAAACATCTAGTACATTAGAACAAAAAAGAACATTCCTTAGATTTCAGGAAAAAAACTAGCTGGCAAGTTTAGCATGAAACAATGATGGCACCATAAGTAGGTACTGCAGCCTCTTTCCAATATCTACTTCATGGAATTCAAATGGACTTTCGCCCATGGTTGTGCTTCAGTACATGTTCCAGCCCCTTGCTCAACTAGAGTCTAGCCTGGCTGCTGACCTGTGCTGGTGTATCTGGTTTTGTGCTGGGTTTGCTTTGACTTGAGTCAGGAAAAATAAAAAACAGAACTGTTTCTTTTTCTTGCTAGTTTGGATTACTTAATTGCTATTTGAAATGCTAGCAAAGTGCTCTAATACTAGTGGTCTACCAAAGACTGTGATTGTACAAGTTGGGAGACATTTTTAAAAGCTTTTTATACAATTAATTTCCATTAATTTCCTTTTTATGAATTTATTTATCTTTTTTTTTTCCTTTTCCTCTTTTTTTGTTTTTTTTTTTTGGTTTTGCTACGAAACACAGATTCGGTGAAGTCATTTGGACTCTGAGCAGAACATTCATACTAACCTGTTTGTCAAATGAAATGGAGGATAAGAGCTGACTTTTTTAGCCAGCAACATTGGCTGCAATTCTTGAGCTTGGCTTTCCTCACTTACACTGCTGTAATTTGAGTAATTCAATTGGTTTTCTGATAAGAAATTAGAAAAACAAGAAATGAGAGATGGTTGGAGTATTTGGCATTTACATATCAAGTCCCTGCAATTTTGCTTGATTAATATTGCATGCTCTTAATAGTTGCCTTGCTGAACTGCCTGAAAACCAAACCTCCAAAATCCCATGATTTAGAAAGAAACTTCACTGCATCTAACACAATATAAAATATAAAATGTGGGTTAGGTATTGTCCCCCTAGATTAGTTTAACAACAGAAGATGAGCCATGCCAAAACCACTTGTGTCAGTGTTTTTTGTCCAAGGTTGTTTTTGTTTCTCTTAAAGCAAATGAAAAGGACTACACACATGGGAGAGCTTGAAGGTCTGCCTTCAGTTAGAAAAAACTCTTATTACTGAATGAGAGGGCTTTCAAAACTACTTTGAAATTATTGTCATTCCATTCTCCTGGAAGCTGTGATGAGTTTTTATTTTAGGGGAAGTCTTTACATGAGCTTTCTTGAAGTGCTTAGCAAGGGAATAGTGGGCTTGATATAGAGACTGGGCTTGGAAACGAAAGCATAGATTAGTTTTCAAAGTGTGGGGGTTTTTTTCTTTCATTAAAGTCTTTTTGTTTTAAACTATTTATAGTGTCATATAAGTATTACATTTTTTTTTCCCCCTGTATCTTCTGTTAGGAAATGCAAGCTTTAAAAAAAAACACACCAGCTTTAAAATGCTTAGTTGTTCATCACTGTATTCCTTTACAATGATCTGTTGCCTGGAAAAGGATTCTAGTAGCTCTTCAACCACAAAACCTTGAGATAGAATTGAATAGGATATTAATTTTAAACTGGTTGTCTTCTGGCCTATCTTCTTACCAGTACCCTGTACTTGTAGTGCTACTAGGGAAGTCTTAGGGGGTTTTTATTACTTGTATACATCTTTGTCTCTTACCAAAAATTCCTTAACCTTTTTTATCCAGCAAGGAAAAGCAAAGAATTAATACAGTCACTAAAGCATACCTGTAGAATGCACTTTGAAATTATTTTGACCCGTTGTTTTATAAATGTATGAAAAGAGGAGACTACTTCATATTTCACCGTGTGAACCTGTCATTTCTGTAAGAGTAAACAAATTTTATTTGATAAAACCAGGTACAATATGCACTGAGAATGACCTAAAACTTGTAGCTTCCAGATGAGATCATTATTTTTTCCACTGTCCAAGATATAGGGCCAAAAAAAGACTGTATTTCTTTATAAGATTAGACCTAGTGTTTTAAACCCCACCTTCCACTTTGAGCTTTTTTCTTCGTTTGCTAGAAGGGAAAAGATGCTATTGATGCCATTCAGTTCAGAGAAATTGGTGATGAAAAGGTTGTTGGCAATGCTGCTTTAATCCTTCAGTAAAACTCTAGTCAGGTAACATGCCCTGTTTGTGCTAAACATATTATTCCAAGATGAAAGGTACTGTGCAGTGTGCAATGTAAAATTTAACAAAAGCGTCCTAAGTCAGTGACGGTTATTACATGAATAGTAAATGCAAGACAAGACACAAATCAGTTTGAATTTCAGTTGCGTTCCCAGGAATCTACATGGACCTTTACCAGGCAGTCAGGAGCCTGTATTAGATACACCTTTATTCATTGCTCTGGTTTTTAGCTCTTTATGCTTCATCAGTGCTTCCTCAACAGTCCTAAAATTGTGGGTTTGAGCTTGCTGCCCCATATTTTGAATTTTACCTAAGCTTACACTTTGCGTTTGTAGAAAGATATTATCATGCCATGTCACAAATCAAATTCATTGCACGTTGCACTCCTACAGATACCCAGATATCTACCACAATGATAAGGGAGGTATATAATGGAGGCAAAACATTTTCTGTCACTTTCCAGATTGGAGAAGTTAGGTTCAAAGAACTACTTTTTTAATAATTTCTATTTATTTATTATTCAAAAATTATGGCATTTGTGGTTGCCATTATTTCCAGTCAGTATGTATTTGGTGGTTTTGGACAAAATTCCACCAGAAGGCTTTATATCCTCGGTGAGTGAGTTTTGCAAGTGTGGTAGCATGTTCTGTTGTGATAAGAACAGCCATATCAACCATTCTCATCAGTCTGTGTTTCCAGAATAGCTATTCTGCTCCAGGTCATGGTGAAGTGGTATCAGTGGTGATTCCACAGAAGATATTTCTGGGAAGAAGTTAAAGTTTCATAACTTAATTAAACAGTAAAATGTTCAATTTAATATGAAAGGTTTTCTTAATTAAAAACAGAAAAAGGTGACTCAGATTTTTGAGGGAAAAGTTTTTGCAAGATTTTTATTAGCAGAATTAAAAAAAATTGAATTTAAGAGTCAAAGCTTAAATCAAAATACACATTTTCAAGCAATCATGTGTACTAGTCTTCCATATTTGTAGATTTAGTACTCTGTGACTGCATATATTTTTGTTTGTATATTAATATAATAATGCATTAAGACCTTGATCTGAAATCAATTAAACTTTTTTCATTGATTAAGTTTTCAATGAGAACTAAAGTAATTTTTAAGGAATTATTTAAAAAGTTTTCTGCTTCTCCTTTCGTCTGGGCCTCTTAAAATCCAGGGTGGTGCTTGTCAGTAGGACTTCTTTTCACCAAGTTAAATCATTGTTTTTGGTAGATTGTAAGCGATTATGCTTGATTCTGCATGTGAATTGAAAATAGTTTACTGGTAGCAGAATATCTCTTGTGAAAATCTGCAGTGAAGATGAAGGTACATCAGGCAGATTGATAATAAAATAGACAAGCCTGGGACACTGACAGCATTTTATTAATACCGTGTTCTCATTTAAGAGTAAGTCTTGCTTCCAGAAATGTGTCATACTTGTAATTTAAATGCACCTGCAAATGCATTTGTATAACTGTAATTATGTGTCTTGATGAAGCTTATATTTTAAATAACAAGCAGCAGTAGTGTTCCCATCAGTACTACTGTTAAACCACAGTAGGTGCTTATCATGCCTCCTGTATTATTAATACTGCCTGTAAGCTTTGTTCCACTTGACCTTTAGAAGTTTCCAAAAGTTACAGTTTGCAATTCAGCAAGTTTGGCAGAGGTACATACATGATTATTCATATCATTGTTTAAACGGTAACCAGATGTGTCTTGTTTTTCTTCTTTCTTTCCTTTTTCATTGAAAGAGTGATGTTAATCCAAGATGTTAATCCATTCACAGGGTTTTTCCACAGCACCAAATTCCCCTTCGGTGAATTCTCGTTCCAGTGGCCTGGGTCCATCACTGTCCCTTGGTAACATCTCAGGAATGACAGCAAACCCAGAAGTGAAAAAGCGCAGAGCACCTCCTCCACCAGTTGTGACACCAGTGTTGCCGAACATGGAGGTGAGAGGTCAAGAAAAGACAGCAGCACAGGTAACAGTGATGCCACTGAATGGGCTTCTTTGTCTGATGTGCTGGGTACCGTCATGAGATCTAAAGCCATTCACAGATATTTTGGCTAGCCACTAACTGCAGCTGACCAAAACTTGATCTTACAAAATAAAATTATCAAAAGTCTTGGAGTTCTGTACATATTTACTGAGCATTATTGAGACTGCCCCAAGCTTTTTCCCACATCAAGAGTCCTTCTAAATCAGAAACGTTTTGTGAGGCATTAACTAAAAGAAAGAGGGTGAAGAAAAAATAAAGCAGAAAAGCCGGAAACCGTATAAGGTGACTAAGTATCCTTATTGGCAAGGGCCTTCCTGGAGAATGGGTGACAGTTCTGAGTGACAAGAACCTTCAGCATGCTGCTTTGTCCAGATACTTGTCAGGCTATCGCCTGTGTCCCTGTTGCCGGTGCTATCATGGGATAACCAGAGTATCTGCTCTGTTTTCTGAGTTGCGCTGTGTGACCTTTTAAAGCAGTGCTCTGGTTTTGCTTTTATAAAAGGTCACTATTCTGCAGTACAGTTATTGAGAATGAAACAGAAAAGGGGGGAAACCTTTCTGAGGACCTCAGTCTTTGAGAAGAATAGAGCTAAAGGAAAATGAAATTGCTCTTGCTTTTATAGTGACATTCAAGTGTGTATGTTACTAAACATGTGCAAGCATGTTAAGTCTGATTCTACAATTAGTAGCAACAATTAGTATTACATTGTAAATGTAAACTGTAAGAATCAGCGTGTAAAGCTATACATGGATGCCAAATAAGAATGCAAGGAACCAATACCATCAAGGCTGTGAAATGTGGACTGGCTCTTACGTGCTTAGCAGACTCTTACCTCTGTAGCAGACTGATCTTTGGAAATCAAACTGTCTTAGTGCAAAATGGAGTCAGGAAGGAATCTTTTTGTTCACTATAGAGGAGTCTAGGGCTCAGTCTCACTACCTGCAACTTTTTTATTTATCTGCATTAAGACATATGTTAAATGCCTGCTCCAGTAAAATATTGTGTAAGAAAACTTCATGCACAGTCTTAGGATCGTAGATTTTTATTTTCACATTCTTAGGATATCTAAGTGTGATTACTGGAATAGAGCAGTGTTTCGTCTTTCAAAACTGGAATAGGTGCCTTTGAAATAGAACTCATTTACAGACACAGCTGAAGAGAAAAAACAACAGTGTCCCTGCAACATTTGGTGCACTTTTTTCCTTAAAATTTCCTTTTGAAATTCCTACTGTGAATATTTTATGAGGTTTCTTACATCTATCAGAGTCAAATATTTAAAGTGTTTAAGATGAATAGATCTTTTTGTACAAAAATACTATGGCATTATAACTCCTAAATTTGTACAAGTATGGTAATCACAGGCTACATCATTCTGCCATTCTCTTTAGCTGATCTCCCTGAAGTGTGGCATTGAGATTTTAAATTATGATGCACAATAATGCTGAAAATGTAACCCCTCTTTAAACATGTTAACATTTCTATTTTCAGCATTGTTGCAAATAGGTTAAACTGCTGCTTTTCTGAAGCCATTGGAAGAAAAATATGTGTTTTATTTATCACAAGTAACGTACAGTACAGCATCAACTTCAAATTCTCTTAGTCTGAAGGAAAGGCTATTTTGTAGAAGGGAAATAATGAAAGTTGTGTCAGAGGATTTTCCATGATGAAGTTCATTTTGAACAAAAGAAATGTCCTGCATAGCTGACAAAGCCAACAAAAAGCACAGTAGATTATGAGCACAGGTGCTAGAGTGTGTTTGGCTGCATTTGTTGGGTAAAGGACGTCTTTCTGAAAATGTTGGCATAGGTCAAAATATTAGAGGGTTATAGTGTGTTTCTGAAGCTCCCAGGCTGAAAGCTGCTCATAGGAGATGCCATGTAGTTTTAATTGAATGCATGGAATACAATTGAAATAAAGCACAAATTTCATTAAGCAATCCAAAGCTGAGGGAAGAGATTAATTGTTCAATATTATGGGGCAAGGTAGCAACAGAGATATTGTTTATAAGAAAACCCAAACAGTTCCATTTTATCTACGTGCAAACTAGCCAGTTTGCTGTGAAAATAGAGTAAAAAATCTCAGGGTGTAAGTTTATTTCTTCAGTTTATGGGAAAGAATTAGCACTGATTTTTTTTTTTTCAGGGAAGGACGTCAATTCCTTATTAATGGACTTCCTTCCATAAAAAGATAAGATGTTTGTTTAGAAAACTTTATTTATGTGCAACTGTTACTAACAGGAAGATCCTGCAAAAGGGGAACATGTTTGTTTCCAGTGAAGCTAGCACATTAATAGAAAAAGAAAAAGGTGGTATTCTGAACTTTCAGAAGGTTTTTTTCTTTTCTAGCTCTCAGGTTCCATAAAATTGTGTAGGAAATCAAATACTGCAGCTGTTTACAAATACCTGTAGTTTGACTTTCCAAACCAATAAGCCCATTATTTTTAACATATTGTTATGTTCCAGGCCATTCAAGCACAAATGATTCTTTAGGAATATGTATCTCATCTCCTTGCCTAGTGGTTACAATCAGAAATTCCCATGTGGATGGAGACTGGGGTGTTTTAATTTATGCTGTACATTTAGATTCTCTTCACTCACTTTTCTGGACGAGTGACTTACTACAATATAATTTTACCATATTGCAGCTTTTGTTCCTATGGGGCTTAAAATAATTTATCTCCTTATGGATAAGGCCTCTGCAGTACCTTACTTTTTATTGCAGCATTAGTTTTCTGTGTCTTTTTGAAGGTAGTGTTCCCTCTGTAACTGTTTTAAATCTCCTCTAGAAAATATTCATGTCTGTCCAGAGTGTACTGAACATGCACTAAGTAGTTTGCAAAAGAATTCAGAGTCAAAGAAAAGAGTCTACAGATTTCTTCCCTGGAGACTTCCTCTTGTTTTTTTTAAACATCTTCCAAGTGACATTATTTAGAATAATGAGAAGTCACCTGAAAAAAATACTCTTCAAAAGACCCAGGGTATGTAACAATTCCAATATGAAATCCAGGAGGTTTGGTGCTTAAGGAGCAAGGAGGTCCCCTCCTTTCCTAAGTTGCAACATGGGGCCCACACCATCCAAAGAGTAGATCAGAACAGTGTAGGGGTGAGCTAAAACTGAACACCCCTTGCAGACAGTCTCTGTTGTCTGACACACCGCTCTAGATGATGTGCTAGAAGAGTTTGGGGCCACCTTAGGGTAGGCAGTGTAAACTGATTCCCCCACCCCCTACCAAAAAGCATGCACCATATAGACAAAATGTAAGAGAAGACCTGTATGACATTGTAGATAGAGTACAGGGAGGAGAGCCACACGTGAAATCTGACGGGATTACACATATCTTCTTAGAGGCTTATTCAGTGACCTTTCTTTAAAAGAAGCAGAAGTGTGTTTTTCTTGGGAAAAATTACTGTTTTGAAAGAACCTGGAAGAACTGTCAAATTGAGTATTTGAGTGTCTTGAAAGTCAAGACTATTGTGTGCTGCAAATCAGTTTATGGGAGTAATCACTTTTTCATTTTTTTTAACATGTATGGGGAAATACAGAAGTTGGAGTTAGAGGGATGATAAAGGTGGACTCAGGGACTTTTTCAAGAGCCTTTTCAATGAAAAGGAGTGGTTTATTCAGAAAAAGATCATGAGGCTTTTTGGAGACAACATAGAGTTAGGTGAGGGCTCTTCAGTGCCTTCATGAGTGTACTAGGTCTGATGTCAACTTCAAAAGTCAGAAGTGCAACTTGTAGACTGTGATAAATGAACTGTGTGCTATTTCAGCTTCTGTGATTTTCAGAACAGAAGCGCTGTCACACAATACATAGATGTAACAGGAGGTATCTGGGATTTGTTACTAGCCAGTCAAATTCCTGTACTAACAGAAGAATAGGACAATATATCAGATACAATGTTCTAGCTTTTGTTTCATAGACTAATCTTAGTTGTTATGTGGCAAGACAGTGGGCTTGTATAAAAAAGGTATTGTTGTTTTTAGTGCCAGTGAAGAACTGGCCTCACACTTTTAGAAGGTTGCATTATAAACCAGCACAATTTTGAGGTTTATTTCCATGTTTATAAAGTTTCCTGTATGTTGCTATAAACAAACTAATGTAGGTAACAGACTGCGGGTTTTGCCCTGCTTCTTATGTTTCTCTCTGCTCTCCATTTAGATCTCAGACTTGGGTTGCTGAGGATGGTTATTGACTCTGAATTCTTGGTCAAGGCCATAACTTTAGAGCAGAATACTTGCACCCGGTTTTTTATCAAGATTAATATTTTTTCACCACTTATACCTTATTCATTGAAGAGCCTTACTGACATGAATAAAAAGGAATATTGCAGCCAAAGAGAGCTTACTCAGATCTTTTCTGGCAGCTTTCTTTATCTTTGTCCACTGTTAAAATAAACCAATTTTATGCCTAAATGGCAAATTTAGCTTTAAGTTAATCATTTTAATGTGAACAAATGTAAATGAGACTTTCATCTGTTTCCTGGAGAAAATAAGATACACTAAAAATTTGCCAAATTTCCTGCTTACATAGAA
This sequence comes from Cephalopterus ornatus, assembly GCA_013396775.1. NCBI lineage: Eukaryota > Metazoa > Chordata > Aves > Passeriformes > Cotingidae > Cephalopterus > Cephalopterus ornatus. The sequence continues at coordinate 103,715 of VZRE01014230.1, read as the reverse complement.
GATATTTTCAGTAATTGCTATGTTTTTGCCATCTTGATGATTTCTTATACTGACCACCACATAGGGTGGCTTTTTTTTTTTTTAATTTTCTTTTTCAAGTGTTTCTGTACTCCTGTTAGACATAGCAGCCTCCTGCAACGTGTGTTCTCTGGTTCCACTGCATACTGCACTTAAACAAGTTATGATTCTGCTGGCAATTGTTGATAGGAGTGCTGCAGAGCTAGAAGGACCCTGGGTTAGGCATCCTAGGCATTTAGTACCATTTTCCTGCCTTTGGTAGGGTTGCCTTTCTCGCAGCAGAATTTGTCACAGTATTGCTCACTGTCCTTTTATATATAAAGCAATATAAATAGAATGTATCAGAGATTAAAAGCTTATTTCCCTCTTGTTTGATTGAGCACATTAACAAGTGTATCAAAAGGAGGAAAAATACTCTAGTCAAATGTCCTTCTGGAAGCCATTGAATTTGTGCTCATCTGCAGGCAACCCTGAAATACTTTAAATGACATTGCAAATGAGCACAGCATATAGTGAAAACATACTTGGAATTTATTCTGCTGGCAAGAACCATAGAATAGTAAAAATAGTAAAAAGTAAAGGACAGGTGATGAAGGAAATACATTTATTAATAATTTTATATTGAAATAATAATTAACATACTAAATTTGTTCAACAAATTATTAAACCATAGACTCATCCAAATTTTCGGAATCAGTCCCTGAATTTGCAGTTCTCAGATTTCCCATGTGTATGTGTGTATGCTAGAGGCATGGACTTGGAAGCCACTTGGAGCTGTGACTCATTATCTTCTTTAGAAGTAACATGTATTTTAAAACGGTGGCCAAGATTTTTAGAAATGGTTAGCTCAGCTGTCCGTAATTAGGAAGCTGAGTTTGGAGCTTGATGTTTTCTGAACTTCTAAGATGTCAGAAGCTACGTTTGGTTGCTCAGCAACTCAGTATCTGGCCACTGTGATTTTAATATCATATTATTTTTCACTGTGCCACCTTCTGCTGCAAAAGGAGTTTAAATTGAGATTGTTAATATAAAAATTTGAGCAAAGCAAACATTTCTTCCACTAATGTCCCCCCAGCACAGTGATAACCACTCTTCCACCTTACTTCTTCCTAATCAAAGGCCACAGATTTGTGATTAGCTGGCTGCAAGGGTAAGGTTGATTGGTATGAAATCACATTGTTACTGCTGTTCTCCTCAGGTTTTCAAAATTAATTGTCTCCCTGCAAATTAGGCGCTAAAGCAGTGAATACAGATCCTGTAGAAACAGTGTAGAGTGAGTTTTTGGTATGTACATCTGTGTCAGTAGGGATGCCGTCAGCAGAGCTCTGTCTGTGTGCCTTGTGAGTCCTGAATCTGCTTTGTCCAGAGTATTTCAAATAAATCTGGTATAGCAAATAATACTGTTTTCTACCTCTTCCTTTGTGCATCTGCTGTAATTTATTATTGTCATAATTTCCCTCTGATCAGAGTCCTGTATCCCAAGAGGAAAACTTTCCAGTTAGTTTAGATTTACCTAGTTGGTTGATCCTAGTTTTTGTAGAAATTATTGTAGTTGTACTTGGAGGAGGGGTTTGCTTGGTTTTCATACTGAGGCAGGATGGGTTTATGCTGTAGGTATTTGCTTCCCTTCTACCTTGTACTTTATTTCTGTACTATTGTATAAGGTGAAAGGTAATGAGTGGTTCATGGGGGCCATCTGACAGTTTATTATTTTAATAAGTTTTAATAAGAAACCCAGGATCAGCAAAAGGGTGGATGGACTCAAATTAGTTATCTCACTTTCATAGGTTACACCTAAGCCAGAAATGTCTACTAGAAGTCAACAAGATATGAATGCATGTTTTTTTTATCATCTTTCAGAGAGGAAGGGAGGTTTCTTTTGACTAAGAGGTCTTCTGGGTGAGGTCTTCTCAACCATTTTCTTATGACACATTTCCTTTCTCTCTTAAATGTTCTGTGAATGTATTTTTGTTTTGCTTTGTTTTGGTTTGTTTTTTTTCTGTGGAGCATCCAGAAGTCTGCTTTGAGAGTAACAGACACTTTTTTTTCACGTTCTGAGGAAGGATGCAATGAATCAGTTTCTGCTGTAAGAAAAAGGCTGTTTTTCAAAATGTGTCTTTTACTTTTACAAAATACTGCATCTTCTAGGTCACTTCTCAAGTTTTTGTAGGTTTGCCAAGGATTTGTTCCAAAGGAGAAGGGAGAACACTTGACTGACTTTTTAATTTGTTTAAAATGTTGATTAGAAGTTAATTAATGACTAGGTTTGTACATCTTTTTAATTTTTCTGGTTCAATTTTCTTTTTGTGCACAAAGGCCTGAAAATGTGAACGGTACACATTATTTTTAAAAGTTTCTTTGCTTTTATTCATTAACTAAGGATGCCACGAGTGTTACCTATGATCTCCAGTGTTTGTGGCAGACTTCTTAGAATCCTCAGCAATATGTGATATGTGTCGACAGCATTTTTGTGGTGAGGGCAGGGATACTGAATCTTTATTAAAGATGTTCTTTCTCTAGGACTCTGTTCAAAGTGCCCAAGTTATACAAGCCTTAAAGAAAGAACATAGATTTTTGTATTAGAGTTTGGATATTAGGTGCTGGAGTGCGCATTTACTGCTGTACACTGCCAGATTAAGAGGCTAGGGCCTTCCTGCACAATTGGTAAGAGGCAGTATTTTAATAAGGTCAAAGAGTAGCTGTGTCCATCTCTGTGTTGATACAGATAAATAGGTAATTATTGATAAACTGATTAAAAATGTAGATTGCATTTATTTCTCTGTATTTCACATTAAATTCATTTAGCAATTGCTTATTTTAGATGTATGGCAATTACAAAACTTTCCATTAGGCTTTTAGCACCTATCTCTTTTTGGTGGTTTTATTCCAGTCATTCTGTCTGAAATTTTGTTTAGAAGCTTATTTATTTCATTTATGCATTTCTATACATGTTGAGCATTTATGAGTATGATGGCATCTTTTTCCTTTGCTCATAAAAACATATAGAAATAATTTATTTTGTCTTACTCTTTGGCCAGAGGGTTGTCTGCTATTCTTCTAGGATGGTAAAACAGTTCAACTTTGCTTTACATTTTTCACAGGTTAAGGTTGCTGGCATAGGCAGATAATGAACATCAAGCTTGTGTAATAACATAGTTAAGGAACGCACTTTAGTTCCTGTGTCTGAGGAGCACTCTCTAGTTCCTTTGTCTGAGTAGCAGTTGTGCGAAGTATTGTCAAGATGATGCACTGGAGACTGAAATGCTATTTGAAATAGAAAATATTGTATAAAATAACTGTATCAATGGTATCTGTATTAAGTGTCTTTCCACTATGTGGAGCAAAGAAATAGAGAAAAAAGTTACTGAATAGTATTGCTAAATGCTACTGATGCCACATTCTGGGTGTTCATGAAGAAATTCAGAAAAAAAAGTTGAAAGGTAGAGTTGATGTTTGCAAAGTATAAGGGAAATTAAAAAATATAAGCCTCCTCGTGTGGCTTCTATATTGGAAAATTTACTAGAAATATAATAGGGAATTTAATAATAGAGAATTTAGCTAGTTGGCATCTTTGTAAAGATAATGAATAGGGTAAATGTAGCTTTAGTAAACCAGAAATCCTGCTTTACAACTCCCTTAAAGTGCTCTTGATGCATTCAGCAAACAGATGGACATGTGTGATCTGGTTGATAGAATCTGTCTGGGTTTCCACAAAGCTTCCAAGATCCCCCATGAGGAATTTCTTGAGGAAAATAAGTCTCCATTCAATAATGAGGAAAGTCATCTTACTCTTAAATAATTGGCAGTAAAGAAAAGAAAAAAAAGAATGGCAGATTATTAGTAAATGATCCTCTCATCTAGTGGTGGAATGTTGCAGCAGCTTTGGAGTATTTGAGGACCAGTGTTCATCGTATTAAGGACCTGGAAATAAAAACAGTAAAGTGACAAAGTTTATTGCTCCTACCTATGTTATTCAGCTAGTAAGGACCAAGGATGAGTATGAAGAGCAACTGTTGAAAGACCTTATGAGATTGAGTGCTGGTAGCACTTGCAGGTGAGAGCAGTTAAATTCCATATGGGAAGTGTAAAGTGATATACATGAGAAAAGGCCACTCTGGATTTCCTGAAATACCTTGCAAAATACTGATCTCTCAGTTGGCAATAAGCAGTTAGGAAGAACTTAGAATCAGAAGACATACTTATTTGAAAAACATCAATTCAAAGCTCAGTGGCATCCAAAAAAGCAAATCGAATTCAGAGCATTTTAGCAGAGGAAAAGAGGGTAAAAAGATACATTTATTACACCACTGTATGTGAGCTTTATTATGCCATCTTAAATACTACAGCTGTGTTCTCCTTGTTTCAGAAGGGTGTTATAGAATACAACAAGACTCATGGAAGGACGTCAAGGTTAATGGAAGGTGTGGAGTGGTTTAGTACAGAGACAACAGTGCAACTTTAGTAAACCATGATTCTTCATCTTGAAAAAAGTGACTGAAGACTGTGGATAGGGGATTTGACTGTTCAACCATCCATTACAAGAGCATTTGAAGGTAGTAGGAAATGAGCAAACCCCCAAAGCCAAAGTGTGTTGTTCTTCATGCAAGCAGTCCACCAGGGTTGATGTAGATGGTTAAAGTTTATGTAGGCTTAAAGATGAGACTAAACAAATGCTACAAGGATGACAAATCCGTTGTGAATTTTTAAATAAACACCACACCAGGAAGTCCCTGACATGAAGATGGTTGGTGGCTACAAAAGTATTTGGGAGAAGGTAGTATTGAACATACTTTTCTTCTGCTGTCCTCTAGGTGTTTGCCACAGTCTGATACAGAAGCCTGAGCAGAACCCTTGATCTAACCCATGCAGCAATTTTTGGAGAATACCCAAGAGAGTCATACTCAAATAATTGTCTCATATGATTTGATATCACTCCAGAAAAGTAATTCGCAGCATTCACAATGACTTCACTAGGTCTTCTTATCAGTGGTAATTTGATGACCAGGCAAACATATCTCTCATTTAAAAGCAGAAACAGCTGTCTTTGATTGCTATTCCCAATCATTGATCTCTTTGTTTTGTGCTCTAGAGTGCAAAACTGCATTTGCAGAATAAAGCCATAAGTATTGCCAGTAAATCCTATGACCCGATAAGAATTTTGCACCATGAACCCTCAAGCAATTTGCCTGGTATAGATTTTACAACTTAGTAGTGTAACTGCAGTATCAAAGAGCCCTGCGGGACTCTGAGGGTTATATTTGCAGCCCCCTTGGGCTGCATCTCAGAATACCGAAATGCACTTAGACAGCTCATATTACTGGTGACTGGGAGCTTCAATGGGTGATGTCCAGTGTACTCTCCTGAACATGTACCTTTCACTGACAAAATAAAAGCAGCATGAAAGACTTGATCCCTTCGCGTTTGAACTCAGTATCAGATCCAGATGCATGCCAGATAATTCTCTAGATTTCAGGTCCTCTGAGGAAGGAACTGTTGGGACACTTTTGCCGGGTGCAATGATGGGATTGTTGTTTTATAAAGCAAATGATGATATTTCTACCTTTCAGGAGATAGCAAGTTGAACAGATCTCTTCAGATGTGTTGCTTCCCTGCATCTATCCACTTTTGCTCAAAGGATTGGGAAATGTTTCTTAAATATGCATAAAGGTGGAGTTTTTCTTACTGACTTTCACTTAATTGCCTGAATTTCCAGTTTGAAGGCCATTTGTTAATTTTTTCCTGAAGAGCTTTAAATATGACTTTGAGTTAGCTGAATGAGAAGTAGTCATACTTGTTTATGTCTGACAAAACAGTGCTCAGATGGCAAACATGAAAGTAGCCGACAGCACATCAGATAACGTTTGCTGTGCAGTTTGGATGCTTAATTTAGCTAACAGTTGCACTCTGGTTTGGATAAATGACGCAGGCCCAAATTAAAAGAGTAAAGTGCAGTGATGGCTGAAGGCTTATCTTGCTGTCATGTAAGGCATCAGATTTAGGAAGGCTTAAAAAAGCTGCTAGGGAAAGGGAGTAATTTGTATTTCTTTTATGAGAGAAACAGTTCCAAAAATTAGTTCTGGTGTATGCACATTTAAACACATTAATTCTTTTAAAGTAGTTATTAAAGACTACAGCTGGATGATGCATGCAGTGTAGAGGCTACTTTCTCAGCATCTTCAAAGAGTATCAGTTAAGGATATGTTATATTTTAATATTATATTACAGAATTTTCTTCTTTATACATCTAAAGAATTCCATTGTTTCAGTTCAAATAGCCACCCATCCTCTATACTGCTCCTAATGCTCAACTTTGTGTTGCTGCACATTTATTACTAGCAACAGGTGTCTCAGTTTTAAAAAAAAACATGCAGAAAGCATTATAGTAATTTTAGGCAACAGGGTTTTTTAGGCAGCCAACTTATTTTCCAGAAGCTTTTGTGTCCTTCCTTTTTTTTGAACTCTTGTCCTGTAATTTTAAATAGAGTAAGTGTCCCAGTGTGATGAATTAATTAAAAGGAATCAGCTTTCTCAGTCAATGAATGATTACCTGCAGTTGATTATAATTTTTTCCTAAAGTTTGGCCAGTATGAACTAGGATATTAGTGTAGAATTTCAGTGGAAGTTTTCATATTAGCCAGAAGGTGCAGCCTCTCACAAGTGCAAAGTGAGGTAAGACTCATTTTACAGTGGACCTTTGAGAATCTGTCTTTACTCAAATAATGTCACAGTTAATAGGTTTTGCATGACAGGAATTTAAAATTTTGAAGTCTGCTTTAAAATTATGTCTTTTTATGAAATAAGAGTACTGCTTCTTTAACCTATGAAAAAAAGCCTGCTACAATGTAATAGGAATCCACTGTTGGCTTTATCGCAGTTTTAGAAATAAGGCTTCTGCAACTTTGTCTAGGAAATGGTAGCAATGTCAGTTCAGTGGTGATTTATATTGCTTACCTACTTTAACTGAATGCTGGACTCTGTGAAGTGCTAAGTGTTTCACATTTTGACTTGGATAGGCTGTTACTTTAGAGGGGTGGAAAATGTAATTACAAAATTTTGTAGGATTCCTCCGTGGTCTACTTTCTTACTGTGTTCTGAAAAGTAGTCCTGTCCTGCACTCTAACCTGTTTAGATACAACCTCTGAATTGACATCAAAGTCAGAGCTACCTGATGATGCTTAATATGTATACAAGAACCCAAGCAAGGTGAGCTTGCAGTGTCTTCATATTACAATTTCACATACATCACATAGTAATCATGCAAGAATAGAAGATTTGTTTAGCAGGAAGATTTCTATTTTTTTTACAGGGAAACATATGTCTGGAGAGTTGAGTCCTTGAATTATGTGCAAGAAAAATCCTTGGAATAGTCCTTCTACCAGCATCAGTAGCATTCTTGATCTTTCGCAGTAATCCAGTTGCTTCTGGCTGTGAGTTCATGGTTCACCTGCCAACTCTTTCTGAACAGACTATACTACCTGCCTTGGGAATAATACCATAACTTACCATCTGGTGAGATCATGATAGTATCACTTGACCTCCACATATGGTCTCAGTCAAGCCCTTCATTGAAAACTGGCAAGACATTATGGCCGGAACATACTGTTCTATTCAGCCCTGAATTTTGGCAGGGTTGCAACATTTAGTAAGTAAACTTCATCTGGTCTGCAAGTCTCAGACAAATAGGACAGGCTGATGTCATCATAAGCTTTAACTCTCATTAAAGAGAAAGTATGTGTCAAGTAATTATGAGGCTTTGTTGGGCACAGTATTTAGGGGAAGTTAATGGACAAAGATCATTTTGAGCAGCAAGACTTCTGAAGAACTGGCATTCAGTAAGCGATGAAAAATGACCCTAACACTGTGCTTAATTTAGAAACTGACTTTGCGTCGCTTTTCAGATTTTGCTTCTTACTCCACCTTACTTAGATCCTAAATTAAAAAGGTAAAGAAATTACAGAATAGAAAAATTAACTAAGTAATGTGTGCTGTGTAAATCAGGTTTCATTTTATGGCTTAATAGCATACCATGCTAGTTATTTAGCCAAAGAAGAAACCAAGGGGAAACATCATAAGTATAATCTAGTAAAAATTGTTCTCTGCTACTTCGAGCTATTTTTCACAGAATTGGTGGAGTTAGAAGGGACCTCTGGAGATCATCTAGTCAAACCCCCGTGCAAGGCAGGGTCTCCTAGAGCAAGTTACATAGGAATGCATCCAGGTGGGTTTTGAATGTCTCCAGAGAGAGAAACTCCACGACCTCTCCGGAAGGCTGTCACCCTCAACATAAAGAAGCTCTTCCTCATGATGAGGTGAAACTTCTTGTGGTTTAGTTTATGGCCATTGCTCCTCGTCCTGTCTCCTGGCACCACTGAGAAGAATCTGACACCATCCTCTTGTCACCCACCTTTGAGATATTTATGTGCATTGATGAGATCCCCTCTCAGTCTCATCTTCTCTAGACTAAATAGAACCAGCTCCTGCAGTCTCTCCTCAAAAAGGATACTACAGGGCCCTAATCATCTTTGTGACCCTTCCCTGGACTATCTCCAATAACTCCTTGTCTTTCATGTACTGAGGAGCCCAAAACCCGACACAGAACTCCACATTTTTGTTTGAGTTATATTCACAGTCATAGCCCAAAAGTAATGGAAATAGGGAAAGCAGAATGCAAATCCAGTTCCTGTGATGGCATGCCATTTAAGTTTTTCATGTCTTTAAAGACATGACAACCCCTATGACTTTGAAGACATAGACAACTCCTGAGTGCTGCTCAGCTCTGTGTTGGTGGCACTGCCAGGCATGGATAGCAAGCAGTGTGCTATAGTGCATTTCTCTAATAAGTCTTCACAGTAGAGTCTATTTGTAATTTTGGATGACAAAAATCTTATACTTCTGGGGGTTAGCTTGATGTAGAGCCATGTTGTGCTACACTCCTAGTAATACATCTAATTGGCACTGTGGTACTACTTTGTTTTCTCCTGTTTTTCTTGGTATCAGAAGATTGTGGAAGTAGAGACTTTTGGCTGCCCTTCATAAGTGCTGGAAGGAACTAGACTTGAGTAGGAATTTGCAGTGGGTTGTGGGAAGGAATGACACAGACCAGGTAATCTTTAAAGGTCCCCTCTAACCCAAACCATTCTATGGTTCCATGAAATTAGAAAGGAAGTGGAAACTATCACTTGACTTATAACCCACACCATGTTTCCCAGGCATTCTGTGTGCCTGCAGAAGGAGAGGGCTGATAGAACAGGGTAGAACACTGGACATAAGTCAGGTATGTTTTTCTCGAAATTGAGAAGACTGCTAAGTTGATTGCCTAGGATTTAGTGCTAAGTACTAGAAATTCAACTTGGCAGTCTCTACAGAAGAAAATTTTAAGTCTAGAGGGAAATTTAAGCTTCAGGGAAGTATGTCCCTTAGTGGCAATAGAAAGGGTAGGGTTCTCCTTACTCCTTGTCATACATTTGTGTGACTTGCCTTCCACTTTCTATCCCTACATGGATTTTAGGCTAAATTGGGCAAAGATGCAAAATAAATTTTGCAGATCTTTATAACATTTCTGAGATTTTTAAGGACAGACAAGCAGACCAACCAATCATCAAGTTTATAATCCAGGGTGTGAGACTGAGAAAGAAAAGGTGATGTATAAAATCCTTAGTCCAGTTCAAAGGCAGTCATTCAAGAAGATGACATTGCTCATATCAAACCCACTGACAAAGTTGTCAAAAGAAATATGAACTGGAGTCCTACTGTGTATTTTGCAGTCTAATTAATGTTCATTTGTTCTGTTAATTATATAGTTCTAACTAAAAAGATAAGCACAAATATGAAATTAAAATCTGGTGGTTGTTTTTGCTATTATTCTCCTCCCTAGAGGAGAAATGAATCTTAACAGCAGGTCACTTTGCGGTGGTTTTAAAATGTGATTTTTAAGTGTTTGAGGAGTTTTTGTTAGTGTGTGTCCCCCCCTCCCTTAATGAAGACATAAATGAGGAGGATTACATTGTATTTAGAGAAACGAAGGAAGTTCAATTCTTTGCCAAAGCAAACATCTGCAGACCTGTGTAGTCTACATGTTTCAATGCTTGTGAAAATATTTGGTGTTGTAGAGCGATTTCCGTCAGTGGAAATAATACTGCAACTAGAAATGAGATTTTGCAAAGGAGGAAATCACAGCTATCTTAGTAATTTAACATCTCAAATTCGTTTATGGATAGTTTCCTGTCTGACACATTTAACTGAACAAGCTAAAGTGTTTAAAGATTAGAATGAAATTAATTTTTAACTGCCCTTGACCGTGACATTTCACAAAGGGTGTGTTCAATAAAAACAGATGGAAAAATGAGCTTGCCCCCTCACCTTGTACTGGCTTTCTTGTGTCAACTGATTTAGCTTTTTGTCACCAATCAGCCAAGTCTTCAAGGACACCCTTGTCTTTTGTCTTCTTCATTTTATGGATATAATAGTACAAGAATGTAGCAATTTCCGTACAATCCAGTAATGCTAAGCTTTTTGTGTTTTATTAAGACTGAGATGTTTTTGCAGTCACAGCTTGATTTTTGATAATGAATACTCAATTGTGTTAAAAATCCTATTTAACACCAAAACGATAAGAAAAAATGTGAAATCAAGCAGCATAGGCTTAATGGTGCAAAATTTTCTAGTATCTGGTTGAAATATTAATGGTAAGGTTATTTTCAGAAGAACAATGCAGTTTGCACTCTAGTTCTAAGCTAGATTTCCCACTTAACACAGCACCTGAACGCTTCCAGCAGCAAAGCCGCTCAGAAGCTGACACCATGAGTGTGGCTGGCGTGCAGCCATCAGGTGAGACAAACTCAGTAAAAGGAAGCACAGTGCAGAATTTCAAAGTCAGAAGAAAGTGCCCTAATAGAGAGTGGTGTTGTCAGGATTGAAACATGGTTATTCTGCTCAAAGAGTTGCTTGTTATTGTTGTGGACTTGAACTCATGTTGGCAGTAGCTTAGGAGTCTCCCACCTAAATCTGTTCCACAAGAGAGTGACGTGTCCAGAGTAACACAAGCTATTGTGTCTAGTCAGTTCAAATACCAGTCATGCTATCCCAGCATATGTATTCATGTGGTTTATTTAAAAATAAGCCTATTATTATTATTCATTTTATTGTCAGGCACGTGAGATCCTACACTGAAAAATCAAGATGTACAGAACTAAAATGACCAATCCAGAGAAACTACTTGCTAATTTCTAAAGTGTAGTTATTTCTATGCATTTTATCAAAACAACAAATTTCCCAGATAATACCCTCTTTAAAATTGTTCCCATGTGCCAGAATTTTTAGTATCTCTGTGTATGTTGTTTTTGCAATGTGTTGTTGCATTGCATGGGATCTTAGTAAGTATTTTAAGTAACTCACAAAAATGCCTTCTGCAACATAAGAACATGTTTTTGGGAGACATCAGATTGCTGTCTTTGCAATTTATAACATATATGTGGATTGAATATTCACTTTTTAATCAATGGCACACTACTCAATAAGGAAACAAGGTAGAGAAGTTTAGTGCTGAATAGACAGTTTTATTCAGTGTAACTTACAGTGGTCAGCCTCATGAATTGCTCATACACCCAGTTTTGAGAGCTCACTGAATTTTCCTTTGTCAATATATGCCAGTGAAAAGCATAATAATGTATGACCTGTCCAGGGAATATTAGACATATGAGTAAATGTTGTTTAAGACACATTAATGTTCAGTTGGGACTTCTTGTGGTTTCTATGCTAGACATGTTGAAGCATCTGTTGCCCTGTGAAAATGCAGAGTCAGGTGGGCAGAATAGCTTTTATATCATCAAGTTTAGTGGAAAGATTTATGTCACCGTTCTGCAACTGAAAGATTTATCTCTCTGATTTTCATAGAACAACTCCTTTTGGATCAAAACATTTTTTCCTCAACTGCTTTAAATTATGTCACAGGAAAATATCTTTAAATCTAAACCCATAAATCTTCCTTACATACCAATCTACCTCTTGTCTTTCTTAGAATGCTATAAAGGATCAGCGCAGTTATGATTGTATCAAGACTTTAAATCTGATTAATAAAACATGTCTTTTTTCTTTGAGAACTTCTTGTAAAATGGCACATAATTATTTCAGGATTTCTTGAAATCCTTTGTGAAGGGAAGAAGTTTGTGATGGTCCCACACATAGGTTGGGGTGATACTGTTGTTTGTTCAGTTACAGGTTAGCTCTGATTTTTTTCTGTGGATTGCATTTAAACATTCCTGTAATTCAGTAGGCATTCTGACCCCACACGATATCATCACTAGCAGGTGTATCAGACTCTGCCTTGCTTAAATCAGTATGTGTCTAGTCAGTGTGGGATGATGGAAACCAGTTTGTAACCAGGGCATACCAGTGATTGAATCCATGTGTTCTTTTTCCAATCCTTTTTATTTACTTCTAAAAATAATTTCTACAGTCATTCACTGTTTCCATGAATAAGACACATTAGCCAGTTCTTCTGTAAAACAATTAAAGATCTTGATGTATAACATTGCATAAAATTAGAAAGAAGCAAGAGAGTATATGAGCTTCCTTCACACGGTTTATATCATATGCTATACTTTTTTTATTTGCATATGCTTAACATCCATGGAACATCCCTTAAAAGCAATCCTTATTCCAGATATAATCCTATTGCTGATATATATATATCACCTGTAGCTATGTTTGAGCAGGAAGAAAATTGCTTTGAGGAGAATTTTGTTAAATATCAAGCCTGGAAAATTCTTAAGATTTTAAGGTTTTTTCCTTTTCTATGGCAAAATGATAGGGATCAAAATAAAAAGAAAAATCTGTTGCCATAAGACAAATGTTTCTTGTAATGTTTATGAAAATATTGGGAAGAGTGATTTGGATTTTGAAACACAAACTCTGCACTTTTTTTTTTTAAACATCTTAGTCGCATATTGACTAGATCCACTGAAGGGTTTTCTGTTAAGGCACAGTTAGAACTGTTTAGATCTGTCCGTCAGTCATCCAGACTTTCTCCAACAAGTGTGGATGCCAGCTACACCACAGATGCCTGCAGTTGTTCAGGGTAAACCTGTTCTAGGTAACACAAGAAGGTGCTGTTAACTTTAAGTGTGCAAGTCTAAGAAAGTTTTTCCATAGCAATTTTCAAATTGTTCTTCCTTACCTGTATTCTTAACTGAGCTTCTTGAGCTTAGATCACACAGCTTTTTTCCAAGGTCTTTCTCAGTCCTGCCTAAAGAACATGTCTTTTGTATTTGCACTCTTCTGCTCAGACATCAGTCTTGGGAGAAGGAAGATGATGTGGCTCGTTCTTCTCGTCACTGTGTCACAACACAGTAGTCCTTGAAGAGTGCCAATTTCCCCTTGGCTGTTCAATAAAAGAGCAAAACATGTTGCTTGAAAGGTGGTAGTTTCCAGAAGGCACCAAAGTAACCTTCAACATCCAGTTTAAAGCTTATATTTATCCCTCAAGCCCAGAAAACACAGCTGGGTTTCTAGTTGTTAGGTTAAGGCCATCTCACCATTTTGGAATACCTTGGTACTTGCTAGGTTCTTTACCAGTCAAGATATAATTGCAGTGATTGCAACTTTGTTATTTAACAAGGATGACAATGTACACTTTCCAAGGTTGCATTAAGCCCAATCCTTTTTGTCATCTCCAGCATGAGTGTGTGGGCTGTCCAGAACAGTCTTGGATACACGTAGCACTCTGAGTATGCTATGGTAGAGTCTTTAATCTGTCTTTGGAAATAGTACAGTGAAATTTCTTTCTTGGGAAACGTAGTGATTCAGACAATGGAAATATGTGGTCAGTGTCATCAAATGGCTTGCAAATGTTGGTACATAATGGAGGGACAGAAAATCACAAATTACTGATACAGTTTCTGGTTTACAGAAGGAGAATCAGTTTCAGGAGGAGTAAACCTTCAGTGAATTTAGGTCTAGTTTGGTCTGCAGATAAAAGAAAGGTGACATTTGCTAGATGATTTAGCAAGTACTAATATAGATAAATATTTCTGTTAGAAAGTTTTAAGTTAAAGGCTGATACATACAAAACCAGTGGCTGCCCTGTAAGGAGAGGGCAGGCAAGGCAAAAGAATGGAGCTCACATAGGAAATTTATCTGAGAACCACTTTGTCTTTGAATGCTTGATGAATTTTTAGTGGTGGTGACTTTTATTTTCTTGGACCTCCTTTAATATTTTTCATTAATTCATATTCGGTGCAACCTAACCCAAAGAAAACACTGGACTTTTAAGAATGAGGAAACTTAAACTCAGTTTACACATCCACTCTTACAGTGTCCACAGATTGTTTGCAAGTAAGGTGAAGGAAATGTTACTGATAGAAAATTTCAAGCATTAGTCTTGTAGGATTCTTTTCCACACAATTTTGATGAGTAACCTCCCCATGATGTTGTTATAATACTCTAAATATATTCTAAGATCTTATCTAAAGCACTCAAATTTTAATAACTGTGTTGAGCTTTCATAGAAGGAAAACACATTCAGCACATTGCTGATATTTTTGTATGCAATATTGGAAGATACATCAATATACATCAGATATTTTGTATGCAATATTGGAAGTATTTTTCAGACTATGTGAACCGTGACATGAGTGTAATGGAATTTTTATTTCTTATTAGTATGGGAACAGAAATAACACTATTTCTCAGACTTAGGTCCTTTTGACCCCCTTTATTCATCTCTAGCTCAGTCAATGGTATTAATTATAGTTAGAGAACACTTATGAATATCTTTTAAAATTATGTATTTATTACATAACAGAAGCTGACTTAATAATTTCTTGTAGTTAAAAATGCTATATAGTTGAAGCACAGGAGCCAAGATGAGGAAATATTCTGTTACACTCACAGAGGGGCTCCTGTAACAAGGTTTTGATGGGAAATTACTCCCAATAATGTTGTTAAGGCTTGATTTCTTTATAAAAGAAGCAGCCAGCCATAACAAATTATTTCCAAGTTCTGTTGGTTTTGTATATACAGTTGGAAGAAAGAAACAGAATGTTCTTTGTGCTTTTTCCATTTATGTTTAGCCTCATAGGTTTACTGAGATTGGGATTAAAGAACAGCTACTTTTAACAAATTTTATGACCTGTTCTTGAAGCAGACACTTCTTATACACATTGTAGTGTGGCTGTCTTGAAACAAGCTTTTCATCTTCTTTAGGGTGTTTGCGAAGTATACTGCACTTAGCTGACAGTATTAATAAAAGCACTTTTGTGTGTGTATTTCACCAAACTTGCATTATTGCTGGGTGCACTTACTATATTCTAGCCTTTTCTTTAACTGTAGCAGGATGTTCATCCATATATCTATCTAATGTTTCTCAGCATCTGCCTAATGTTCCTCAAAATGTTCAACTAAATAAGAATACATAGAGCTGGAAAAGATAAGCCAACTTCTAACAAGGATTCTTTCTTCATAGGAGAGTGGTAATGTATCTTTGAGGAATTTGACTGTATCAAACTAAAATCCTTCACTCTTGTACTTGGGGAACGGTGATTAGTGCTCTCTATCATTTCAAGTGGGAAGACACATATCCTTACTTTCTGCCTTGATTCTCAAGATGTCTTAGACTTATCTTTTAGATCTCCAGTCCAGCCATTTTTTGTCCTCAAATAAAATGACCTTTCTGTCTAGAGAGGTAGGAGTGAATGTGGAAGCTGCAAAATGCTATTAAACAACTGCAAAAGTCATAGCTTGTGCTTGTGAAGTGTTGGGAAAGTTCAGATGCTGCCCGTCTCCCAGATGATTCAAGTTCTCCATAGCTACTGAATTTTGAAGTCTTTGTAGTAATCAAAATCCTCACTTGGATAATTTTTTTTTGGTAAGTTAGTATCCTGCATAATCATAATACAGTATTAAATGCTCTCATGTTTTTAGTTATTTAACATGCAGTGCAGAAAAATGTGACTTTTTTTTTGTCCCAAGTGCATATTTGCAAATATCTTCAAATAGTTATGGAAAAGAATGCACCATTATGTAGCCATCCTCCATGTAATTCCTCTGTAAACCAAAGCCTAATGAGTCTGTTCTACTGAACAGTTTTCCATGTTCAGCTCGATATTGTTTCTGTAAGAACTGGGAGGGGGGAGGCTGCGTTAGTTGCAGTCATTTCCTAATCACTGACAGGCAGTTTGTCAGGGTAGGTGCCCCAGCTTAATATGGAGGAACATCATAACTTCGGGCAAAGGTTTTTCAGAGGAGATCTGAGATTCTGCTGTATCCATTCCTGAACATTTGGCACAGTGCTCTTTTCTGGGTATAAGTCTAATTTTTTTTAAATTTCATGAAGTTTGGTGACCAAAATTTAACTCCACAAAATCACTAGTTACTATTAGCATTCTTGCCCATTTACTGTGCATAACTTTATCTAGATTGGCCTCACTGGCTTTAGTCATGCACAGGTATCCACTGGAAATGTAATATAAAATGCTGAAATAATCCATAATAGTAGGAAGTAAGACCAGGACACCTTTCTTTCCCACCCTGGTTTGCTAAAAAGCTGCAGCTCATCCTGATTAATGAGCTCTGTGTCCAGTGCAGCTACTACCAAGTTTCTCTGTGAGGAGGATGCAGGTTCACCAAGAAGGGGTGGACAGTGTCCAATTGTCATGTTGCCACGTGGTGGTTATAACATCATCCTGAAATGTAGGAGTGGAAGGTTTCTGTTTTATAATGTAGCTCTCTCCTGAGTGCTCTTAAAAAGGAAGGCTAAGTGAGGGAGGCTCTATTCATGTCCTAATCTTTGAAAAATTAATTTCTTCTCAGATTTTTTTCTCAATATAGGAAAGGACACCTCTAAATAATTGCCATTCCTGTGAACTCTGATGACAGCTTTAAACAGTCTGAAGCTACTTTTTGTTCATTGAAATCTTCCACAAAAATTGTTTTCGTTAATCCTCTGGATTAAAGGAAATATGATTATTATTGTTTAGGCCTTTCAGGCAATTCTGTAAATCAGATCTTCTGTATATATAGATCTGTATTTTGTATATAGGTCTTCAGGAATGTCGAGACAGACAGAGCAGGTAAGTCAAAGTGAAGACTGAGGAACGCCAACAGCGTGTCTTGTGTGGGCAGCTCCCATTACTCTCTGCCTCAGTTAAGCCTGGTACTGACTAGTGCTGTCAGTTCATTTCAAATATAAAACTTCAACAGATATTCCTACATGGTTTTTTTTATTATTATTATTATTTTTCTGGAAAAAGGAAATAGAGCTAAGTTCCAACAAGCTACAGAAAATATTATTCAATCCAGTGAAATTCAAGTCACTTGTAATAACATTTTTCGTATTTTTAAAAGCAGCATAAATAGTATGAAGTCTTGGCATATACACAAGCATGTTACAATTATTGGAAGCCAAGGTGTTACAGATCTTCAAAACTGTGTTTGTGAAGTCCAGTAGACATTAAATAGGGTACAGTATGATCTCATATCATGCAAGCAAACTGTCAATTGTGATTCTTCTCTCAGAAGTCCTTGAACAAGAATTTAAGAGGAAAATAAAAGAAATTAGAGAGAATTCATTCCCTATGCCTACCAGTTGGAGTATTTAACCATAAGTTAAGGTTTGAAGAAACCAATGGAAAAAGAAGATCATGCTATGGCTCAAGCTTAACAACACACAGAGTATGACAATACTCTGCTTTGCTGAGTGTTGGGCTCTCTAGTTCACTTTTTCCAAAACCATCAAATGCCTACTAGACTGGTATTTCTGCTGTAACACTCAACCTCAGGTCTCGTCTCTTTCCTTTCCTGAGTGCAATATTAATGTACCTCTTTAATCTGCTGTTGTCTCTATAAATGCTCATTATAAATAGACTGTGCTGAGAAATTAGGTCATATGACAAACACCTTTATTTTTGAGTTACCGTCAATTTACAAGATCAATAAAATGTATCATTTTTTGTGCCGATTTTTTCAACTTTGCTAGATATCACAAGGAGCATCCCTGAATGATTTAAGGAAAAAGAAGAGGCGTGCGCCTCTCCCACCAGCTGCATCTGCTCCACCCACTCCTGCCATGCCAAACAGGACAGAAGATAGGGAAGACAAGAGGAAGAGCACAATGGGTGAGAGGCATTCTTTTCTCCTGTATAATCCCTGTGCATGTGCTTTCAGTGATCGCTGTTTGAAGTTGCCTTAATTCTGTCATGCCGTGAGTTTGGAAACTTTTGGAACTTGGGGGGGAAAAATGCACTTCTCTGCAGAATGAAAGTCTGGAAATAAGTCGTTGTATAATACCTNTTTTTTTTTTTTTTTTTTTTCATTTGAATGGCACTGTTCAGACTACCATAGGGTAGTAAAATGTAGATAATACTCATCAGATTATTTGACTATTTGACACAGGGTTTATATACAAAAGCACTAGCCCTGGACCTATTCTGTGCCTTTAAGATTATGATCACTTTGCTAGTAAATGGAAATACAGAAATAGTAAATGAAAATGCTAGTAAATGGACACAGGCCAGGCAATACTGAATGCATATGAAGCCATGAAGTGGCTAGAACCAAAGTACAGCCAGGCTGGTTCAGTGTCTCCTCCTGTTCCTAAAGCCTGAAGACATTTGATTTTCATGTAGTCTTCCAAAAGTTTGACATCAACTGATGATATTCAGTAAAGTTTTTCTTTCAGATTTAGTCCTCATTTTTGTTATAAATTGATCTCTGCTGAGTCTTTAGCAAATCAGTAGAAGAAAAGAACTGGTACTCTTGAAGGAATGACATACATAGCTGGAGACAATAAAAGAAGCTGTAGCCTTCAGCTGCATGTGACACCAGATTTACTCATACAGGAAGACTGAAAAACATTCTCCCAGACCTCTGTCGTTATCTGACTGGTAGCTTATTCAGATTGGTGGAAGCTCTGCCTGAGTGAGGACCCAGAGATTATGCTTTTAGCAAGCAAAGTGATTTTATGATGGCTAAAGATATGAGATAATAACCCCACATATTGAAACTCATTTTTCAGTACATTAAGAGAATCATTCTTCAAGTGCTGTAATGCACTCAGTGCACTTCAGTTCATGCCTTTGACCTCATGTTTCGTAAAGTGCCTAAGACATACAGATATGACATTCTGTCATGCATAATTGCTTGCATTACAAATGCCTCACAGTTTAGAAAGAAACCTCTTGGCTTTGTTCCAACATTTATTTGCAGTAGATGCTTCACATTTAATGCCTCAGCATTTATGTAGCAGCAGGAGTCCATTATCGTGTGACATATTCAACTCCATTGACATCTCTTATTTAAACCCTCTAAGGGGAATATTATCACTGTGCCATATAACACAGGAGTTTGCATCAAATTTGCTTACTTTTAACCACTGCAGATGTCACACTGTTGCTTTTTGTGCTTTGCCCTACTGCTGGTCACTTTTTGATGACATTTGGTGCTTTAACTTTTTGTAAGTGTTCGTTTTATTTTGTATTGCTACTCAAAATGTTACAGATGAAATAAAGCAGAACAGAGCCACTTCAAGTCCATTCAGCACTATGTACATAAGTGCTTGCTGGCCAGACTCTGCTCATGTAGGATTCCATAGTATCGTTTACTTTAATGGAGCCTTATTATTTTACACTGACAAAGAACTCATCCCACAGTAGCCCTGTCTTCAGTGCTTTTCATTTTCTGCTACTTTCTTGAATGAATGTGTTCATTAACAGGAAAAAATGTTACAGCCAGAGAAGGTTGGTAAAACAGCCTCTCTTCAGAGCCCTTGCAAGAAAACAATGAGAAAGCACAGATGGCTCTGAAAGCATGAGATAAAAGCTGTGAAAAAAAACAAGACTGTAGTGAGGGGAAAAACGTGCTGCAAGAAATAGTCAGCCGCATGATGGAAAAAGCATTAAAGCTACCTATGTATCTCTCAAGTTAGCCACGTGAATCAAAGCGTAAGATCCTATCAGAAATATTCTCAAACTGGCAAGTTCACTTCAATAATGAACCATTTACTGTGACTCCAAAGTATTGTGCCAAATTTCCTCAAAGCAGTAAAAAAGTTCTTGCATGTTTGCCAGCATTAGATTGTGTCTCTGGAAGATACTTCTCTAGAAGTTAGTGACTCCTAAGTAGAAAATCATAATGGTTTAATCTTTTTTCCTCCCTCTCAGTGCTACTTGCTTTCTCAGCAGCCCCAAAGCATGAGCCTGAGAATATAGGAATGATCAGAATGGATAAAATCAAAGATGTGTCTGCCAGTATCCATCTTCAGCAATGACCACAGAAGATGCTTAAGGCAGGGTATGAGAGGAGGACAAGCTGGTAGTTGTGGTTCCTCAGTGCACTTTCAGCCTCTAAGGACTTTCCAAATTGCAATAGCTCTAGTTCTGTATACTACAAACAGGCAGCAGCTTTTTAATATTGCAATGATTCATATAGTGCAAAGGTGCATATGTTAGTTTTGTTATTGCACATAGTGTAGAAATAAACCCTCAGCAAAAATTATGAGCATTTCCTTTGATAGATTCAAACACTATTTTGTAGAAAACAACTTAATCATCTGCTTCTCTACAGTGTCAAAATAATAAAAACCTATTAAAAAAAAAAAGAAAAGAACAAAAAAACCTGTAAGATAACTACTTCAAAATATTGACCTGAGGCATCTTCCTCTTTCTCTCAAAGAGTCAGGAAAATAGTCACAAAAAATATCCTGGACGTCAACAAATTCAGGCAGTTTTGCACTTCAGAAGATAAAAATAAAACACATTTTTCACATTTTCATACATAGCTTTTTTTAATTTTTTTTTTTATTCAGCTATTTTTCTCCTTCCTTATGTCTGCCAAAATTGGAGATTTTAACTGTTAGTTTTAGTGTACATGTATGTGCTGGGCTCAATTCTGGTCCCATTGCTGTTGGTTTAAGGAAGACCTACCTTTTTTTTCTCCCTTAATTATTTGGGAGTAAACAAGAGCAGAATTAGACCCAGAGAGACTTTGGACATGGGTAAGGGAAAATGAATGTGTTTTTAAAAAATAGCAATGAACAGAGCAATCGTTATCTTGCAATGAAGTAACTAGTCAATTGATCCCCCTGTAGGTGATGGACGGCAGGTGCCACAAAAGCCTCCTAGAGGCACCACTCGTGGTCCGCCCCAGTTAGTGATCCCCCCACCCCCACCTTACCCTGCTCCTGGCAGTGACATTGTGGATCCAACAGTGTGTTACAGAGAAGCAGCTGTTACAGCGCCAACAGAGCTGGTACCTAAACGTATGTTTGAAAATATATGTATTTTCATCTCCATTCTTTTGATGACTGCTTTCAGGGGTAGCTTTTCCAGACTTTCCTCTCTGCTCTTTAGATATCGATGTCTGTTTTTCCCCCTTTTTTCAGCCTGTTGTCTTTCAAAATGTCCAATGCAGTGTAACTAACGAATATAAAGGAAACAAAACATTTGTTTGGAGACAGTTTTGCAGATAATACCTGGTCGTTGTATAGAAGCATTTAAAAATAACCATCAAGCTTTGTGGCTATGTGCAACTGAAAGGAGAAAACTTGTACTAATTCCCCATGTTTGTTTTTCTGTACTAACATTTTTTTTATCTCCCCAGAGACCAGCTCCTCTGAGAGTCATGAGGTCTATCAGTCTAGGTTGAGAACTACAGGGTATTCCCTTAGGAAAATTAAACCTTTTACAGGAGCTGTATATTCTTAACATCTTTCTTGCCATCTCTGGATAGTCCTTTGTGTCTCTTCACCTTGGGGCGTAACAGTTATCAGACAAATACAATATTTTCCACATTCTTGTGTACTTGTGAAAAGCATGTTTTCATGCTACTATTTTGTGCTTATGCGCTGTCTTTAAATCTTTGTACGCAATCCAAGTCTTTGATCATGTATTATGTTCCCTGTGGGCTTACCCTGCACACCCATGGAGATCCGGTAAAAGCAGCAAAGCTCTGTACATTATGACATCTCATGGACGCACTTCCTTTGAAGGCTGGGACGGTGTCTCCTAATGGAATAGAGAAATGTCTCTATTAG
Organism: Cephalopterus ornatus; assembly: GCA_013396775.1. Classification (NCBI taxonomy): domain Eukaryota; kingdom Metazoa; phylum Chordata; class Aves; order Passeriformes; family Cotingidae; genus Cephalopterus; species Cephalopterus ornatus. Next base: position 81,673 of record VZRE01014230.1, on the reverse strand, counting down.
CTACTAAGTTGACAAAAGATCTCTTTACAGGACATTTTCTTTACCAAAAGTACTCTCCAAGTAACAGTTACTCTGATACATTAATGTTGGTATATTTGCTGTTAATTACCAGCTAAATCTAAAGCATTATTTTTCATATCTGTGCTGAGGAAATACAGATTGTTAAGTTTTATTGGGGGAATGGAAAGAAATTAAGGAGATCATACTAACAGAAAACTTGAATCTTTTTGAGTCATTTTTACCAGCTTATGCACAGAAATCATATCATACTTAAAATAATCTTTTTGTTCTAGATACCATCAACTTGCCTACAATGTTTTCTTTATTAAAAATCCATTGTGGCCTTCTTTGCATTAATATTTCTGCTTCATTTGAGTTTCTATCACTGTTTTGCAATGCTTTCCTGATCTACCTTGGTGATCAAATAACCTTTAATCAATGCAGCACTGATTTAATCAGTGTGATCATTTGCTCTTAAATAAACACAGTATCTCAGCCAAAAGGATTTGATTATGCTTGTACATGGAAACATAACATGAGTTTTTATTATCCTCAATTTACTGAGAGCAAGTGCTTAGTGGGTACTTATTTTAGACTTAAAGCATCAGTGTCGGAGAGGGACAAGTTTAGCTTCATAATTATGCTGTGTCCTACCTAGATAAAGATAAGTGTATAGATTTACACAAGAGAAACATGTATAGATGTACCCATGAGAGACAGCAGCACAAACAACAGGTGTTAATTATATTGCCTAATGCCATTCTGAAAGGTACTTAGATACCGTAGCTATTGAGCTGTGTAAGAACAGTTTTGCAATGATGTTTTTTATTGCCTGAGAATGCCTCAAGCAGTGCAAATAGGATTTGGGCAGTAGATTCAAAGAACAACAAAATTTTCAGTCTTCCGAACTCTAAGCTTAGTAAATGTGTTTTCTCATAGAACAAGGTGGGAAGGATGATAAGCTGCTGATGCCAGCTGCTGATGAAAGGCATATTTGTTCAGAAATCACTCTCTCAAAAAAGCTTTCCCTCATGGAGATTGTGGTCTTCCTTTGCTGAGTGGGTGACTGTCAACAGCAGTATGTCTTTCACAAGATAAAATTCTCATTCAGAAATTAAAATTCTGTGATTGTGTGGAGTTTAATTTCTTGCTCCTTATGATCTGCCACTGTCTGTGGGGCACTGTGCTTCACCCCTTATTCCTTTCCAGCAAACACACAGTTGTCCCACTGTGCTCTGGGAAAACCATCTTGAAGAATTTTCATTTCACAGAGTGTCAATGGCTCTGCATGGAGTTTTCCAAACTTATGGGGAGTGTAAGTAATTTGTGAATAGGGCCTTTAGTAAGATACATGGGCTTTTCCATCTCAAACTCTAAGAATCCCTTCCACAAACAAGCATACAACAGTTTCTCATAGTTTTTGCTCTTTAATCTTTATATTTTCATTACATGACCTTTCCTCTTAACTTTCAGTATGGTAGAACCTTAGCTGCATGTTGTGTGCATGTTTATGGGATCCTTTCTCCTTCCTTATCTTACTAATTAGATTGTTCATGGCCTGTGATTCTAAGATTGACTGTACTTTGGGAATGCAGAAATGGAGATTGTTGCCTCTGTTGCATGGTGTTTGGTTATCTCACAGGGTTTGTGAAGTTCCCAATATATGAGTCAATGGTAGGCTCTGTGCTACTTTACCTCAGGTAAAGAATGCACGTAATGAAAGACTGCTTCACCTAGACAAGCAATTGAAACATGCTGTCTTGAAATGTTGTCAGCTAGCTCATTAGAATAACTTTAGTATTCCTGTGAAACTCCACAATTAGACCTTTATTTGGCTAGTTATGAACTATCACTGAGATATGCAGTAAGAAATTAAAAGCTCTGTGAAAGAGAAAAAATTTGCCTTCCTGTAGAGTGAGATCTTGAAGTTAAAATCTTCACTCTGGCATTGGATAAAGTACTAGTGAACTCAGGGTTCACACTCGGTAAGGGCTTGACAACTGATTGATTTGCAAATTTCAGAAAGTGTTCTGTCTTTGAAGAAATAAAATCATGATTTGTATCTGTCTGTGTTTTTAACTATAGATCAAAATAACCAATCATTGCTTAATCAGAAAGTTTTAAGAAATGAAGGAGTGGGTATAAGCCTTTACTAGTTATTTTGTGTAGATGACATGCATGCTACTAGTTGCTGGATAATACCAGGTTAATTTTAAGGAACAAGGAGAACAGAAAGGAGCCTTGTTTGTATATGTAATTTTTAATGGTTTTCATTATATGATTGACATATGAACGTGTCATACAAGCCACTTGACAAAATCTATGATGGTTTCACAAGAAGTTCAGTCATATTTCTTCAGTCAGCCTAGAAGTACATCTAGTCTTGCACAGTCATTATGGTTATTGTGTAAGAGTTGGGCTTTGTTAGCTTGAACCAAAACCAGGTAGAAACACAGAGGAAACTTGATTTTCTCGTGCATGGTTTTTAATCAACTGAGAACTACATGGTACTGTGCAGGGAGTTTTGCTGGCTTGTCATAGTACACTGCCTCAGAAGGCATCTGTCGAGTGACCCAGCCTTTTCTTTCTTGGAAGTGGTCTTTAAAGCAAGAAAACTTGTACGTGTGACTTAAAAGGCTGATACTGCTATCACTACTCTTATTCATCCAGCCTAATCTGAGGCTAAAGAATGAAGTTGAATCTCCAGCATCCTCTATCTTGTACCTTCTGGAGAATTAAAATTCAGGCCAAGCAAAGCAGAATTCATAGACACACTGCATATCTGTAGGTGTTGTGCTGTTAGGATGGAGTTAGCTTATACATGAACCCAGGGAGTCAGTCTAAGAGCATCTGTGGGATTCCAAATTTAATACTTGTGGTCATGCACCTACATCTCATTTGAGCATCTGAATCTTTAATGTTACTGAGCATGCTAGCCATTCTGCTGACTGACCTACATAATATTTATAATTATATCCTTTTACTCTTTTCCCCTGACAGTTTACTGTTGTGCATCATTCCCTTCATACACCAAGCGCATCTGACAGACCTTGCCTCTTCCTATGACCTTCCTACTTCTGAACCTCCTGTTGCCTCTGCTACCCTGATTCTTCTGTTGCCTTCCTTTCTCCCCTGCTGGAAAAGAACCTTTTTTTTTCTGACTGAGATTTTGGCTTCTTTTATTTTTAAACTTGCACATTCTCTTTTAATTCTAATTGATTATTTTTGGTTGTGGTTCATATTCATTTGTCAGATGTATGCTCCAGAACTGTATGCTGTGTTATATAAATCTATGTATCAGCCTCAAAAACACTATCTGTCATTCTTTTACACAAGATTCTCTTTATTTTGAGCCATGGTTTAATTTAATTTGGTGTTTCAAAAGAGTGCGTTTTTGGGATGGGGTGTCTTACTTTCCATACTGTCTAAAGTTTTAGTGTAAACTTTCTAAAAACGTTTTTCATTTTTAGTTTCTGCTAGTCTAGGTATAACATTTTGCATTCTCTATTTTTTTCTGTTTTTCTTTTATTGCATCTGTTTTTTCTTTTATTGTATCTGTTTTGTTCCTTTGGAACAAAACTAGATCTGGGCATGGCCTAATCAAGTTGAAGCGCAAGATTCTTTCTATATCTTGGCTATCAATCAAGCTGCCAAGAAAAAAACCCAGGAAGATCTGTTGGATCTATAAGGGGCTTAAAAAGAATACCAAGAACCAATACCAAATGCACTGATTCATAGTCTTTACTTCTGCTTTCATCCTGATGCTTAGTATGAGTAATTTTATCTTGATGCTGAAGACATCCTGTGGAAATCAAGGTGTGTGTTCTGTTTCTGTAACAAAGATGCAAACACTGTTTGCTTGAGATAAATCTCATTCCACAAGTCTTCTTTTTACACTTGTACTAGGAATAGTTAGTGAGTTCTAATTAAAATATCAGCTCTAGGTTTGTACTTAGCAAAAACTTCTTTGTGCTGCATGAAGTTCTTCATGTGAATGGTCAATAAGACATGTATTTTTAATCATTCTGAACTACAAACAGAGGTTTTATGAGTTGTAATGGTGCACACACCCAGAACTATTCTGACCTTGCATGTACTGTGCTTTAAGACATTCATGTTATTTAAATGAGTGACTTGCAATACATAACTCTAATTTAAATGATGAGAAATTATTGTTTTACCCTCAAGCAAATAATCATATTCATCTTGAATCCTTTCCAGGTAGTGAAATGGAGAATAAGAAAGCAAGGCATTCCTACAGATAATGTGGAACATGACTAAAAAGGGTTTTGACAGTTTTTAATACAAATATGACATGTAGTTAATAAGTTTTAAGTGATTCTTTGGAAAGTATACTTAGTACCCTAAGGGTCTTCTAATAAAAGTGGAGTAGAACTGAACTCTCTGTGCTGCTAGGTACTTTGTAATACCTTCTTAAGACGGGACAATAGTTTAATTGTAAGTCTTTTCTAATAAAAAAGCAAGTGGGTGTTCACAATGCAAAGATTAAGAACCTAATTTACCCATTCTTACTACTCTATTTGCGTCCTATTTGTAACTCTGTAGAGTTACATGCTCCATGGAGTTCAGACTAGTATAAAAATGAAATAATGAGGTGGTGAAACAACATTTTTTATATTGAGTACAATGTAGAAGTACTGTGTATTGTCAAAGCAGTCCTTTGCATTGGCACAAATTTTCCTTAAAGGAGGGTCAGGCTTTCAACAAAATTACATTTTTAAAGAAAAAGTTTGCTTGCTTTGAAGGAAGACGGCTATGGTTCCTCTCCACATAGCTGACATGTTTGCTATGAAAAGTGGTCTCTTTTCAGGTGGTCTGCTCATCAAACTCTTAAAAGCTGTAGGTAAAAACGCCAGTTCATTACTTACACTTGATTTACCTTTAATTAGAATTCAGAATTTTTGTCTGAAATATGTTTGTGGGAATTAACATTTTTTGTGGAATTCCGATGTAAGACATTTTAATGACCAGTTTGAGTTAGCCACATCTGCCTTTCAGAATTAAAAAAAAAAAAAAATCATTGCTTATGCTAGCTCATATCCTTTGTTTATTATGATTTCATAAGGTGCAACTATATCTATACTATTAAACAAAACTTACACAAAAAAGAAAAAAAGAAAAATTTCTTCATCTTTACAAGGGATCATCTTAATTATAAGAAATTTTACTGTGACATCAGCATTAGTTTAAAACCTCCCATTACTGCACACGGTGTGGGAAAGAACTCTCAGTGACACTCATTAAATCCAAATCTATTGAGTGGAATTGCATAGATACTCTGTTTCACAACTGTTAATTCATTAATTGCGTGCGTGCAAGGGGGTAAAGTGCTTAAGCAAAGTGTGATTGTGGGAATATGAACTTGCTGTAAGTTTGGTTCATGAACACCAGCCCAGTGCTGAGGTACAATTGGGGAATCTCTGCTTCTTCCAGGCTTCAACTCAGGATTTCTAACAGCTCCTCAATTCAGCTTCTGGAAGAGAATGAGAGTTTTTCAGTCATTTTTAATAACAGGAAGGAATGTCAGTTTAGGTCCATTTGATGGAATCTTAGGTTAGCAGTGATATGAAAAGACAGTGGCTTGGGTTTACTGCTTTTATTTTAACCTTGGAGACATTAGCAGTGTAGTGAGAATGACATGGAGAAGTTGATAACAAATTGGCTACTACAGTGCAATTTTTCGTGAAAATGCTATTACCAGAGTTAGTAAGAAATACATTTTATGTATTCAGGATTTATCTGCACAACCAAACAGCTTGTTCAAATACTGTCCTTCATGGCAAGATTTCTGGGGTGAAAATCAAATAAACAAACAAAAAACATGGAAAATATCGTTGAACCCTTTCAGGAGGACGAATAAATGCACAGATAACTTATAAATCAAAACAAATTCCAGTGTTACAAATCCAGTGTCATTGACATCCAGTACTCTTAGGGAATAAGGACAGATGTTTAATTTATTATTAGATGTTTAATTTATTATTAAACCCATTCTGATAAATGTGTTCAACCCGTACAAAATCCAGTGAATTAGAAACAGATTAGGCTTCCTGGTGCACAGGATTTTTCTGATATCTTTTTGTACGTTGGCCACCAGAGGGAGCCAGTGTTGTCCGAGAGCCGCAGTAGGGAGCAAGCAGGAATAACGTTAAAGGTGAATTTTAACCTAATAGATCCCACACTTGCACAAAGTTTTCCAGTTCTTAGTTTTCAGAGTCGCTTTTTTCAGCAACTAAAAAGAATCAATAAATTTTTTTCTAGGTTTTTTTAAATCAGTCTCATCACAAATACGAAATTGAAGATAAAATCATATTTGCAGGTGATGCCACTGTGATGGCATCTTCCAGGTGCACGCTCAAATTTTTGCTCTAAGCATTCTTGCAGAGGCTGGTGGCATGTCGGATTGTCTATTATATTGCATAGATATTGCCTCTATATCTATTGCAGCTGTGTCCAAGGTGTGGTAATTAGTGCATATAACTGGTATACATTCTTAAGAAGTGCATAGGAGTAGGTCAGGTTTAATGCCAGTATAAAAAGACTGTGTTCTGCTAGAAGGATTTTATCAGCTTGAGTCTTAGCATTTTAAAAGCATGACCAGATTGGTTTAGTATCCGTCCTCTTTCACAGACAAATAACTTCATTACCAGCAATTCAGTCATTCAGAGACTAAAATCTAGGATTCAGAGATTCTCAAAACATCCTTAAATATCTTTTTTACATTTAATGCTTGCTTTTTTTTTTTTCCCCTTACAATTGGAATCTTTGAGGATTGAAATGAATGTTGTCTTTTCCCACTGAGCAGATTGATTCTTTTTCCTTTTCTACTGACAGGGCTGTAGAATACTTAACTTGAACGCATTCCATTTTTGTCTTCAGAAAACGTGCTACTGCTCCAGCACTGAAACTTATCCTGGGCAGGTAAAATGTGGGGAGAATATTCTAAATATATTAATGGGGAAAGGATATATTTCTCTTTTTGTTCTATTTTAACTGGAATTATTTAAAGCTCTCTGTGGCATCTAGCGTGCTCCAATGAGTGCCAAAAGAGAATTATCGGTAGAGAAATCACCCAGTTCAAATTGTATGATGAATTGCAAAGACCCATGATGCATTTGTTTATTAAACATATGGACATCCAATCTATCATATGCCCATCATCTCTCCCTCTATTCTGCTTTTTTAAAGTAAACTCTCTGGTCATGATTCTCATACCCTCATGATTTATGTTTACAGCCCCTTTAAGGCCTCTTTATTGTCCTGTCCCAGTATAAAAGTGCTTCTTTTTGAGATTTGGGTCATGTGTGTATGTATGACAGCAGTTCTGTCTTCTGAGCTTGGCTTCCAGTCACTACCATGACTCTCAATATATATTTAGTACATGCAGTAGGCACCATTTAATTTTCCATACTAAAATACATGTTATTTTAGAAGACAAAATGTAACTTATTCCATCCCTCGAAAATTACAGCCATGTTGTTCTCTGATGTCATTGCAAAACTATGGACTCCCCCTCAAGGACAGTGAGACAAAATTGCTGTCACTGTTATTCACGTGTTATTCACAGTTCTTATTCATAAGCTTCTGTTATAGCACCTGTATGGCTAGAGAAGTCCACTGCTAAAATTCATAGGAAGTTGACAAAACAAAAAATGACATAAGTTATTCTTTGTTTATCCAGAAGAACTTACCCATAATAAATGCTGATTTTTGCTGCGATGGAGAAGGGGGAAGGTGATCTTGTATATTTCTCTTCAAGAATCGGTTCCTTTATTCCTTGTTTATTGCAAATTCTTCTGTAATGCTCTGGCTTCAAGTGGTAAATGGCTGTTGAAAATATCAAGCCCAGTAGAAAGAATGAAGCTGATAACATACTGAATAGGTATCAACTACTGGGTCGTTTATATTCCTTCAGTGAACCTCGACCATGAAAGATTTTTAATTTTTTTTTTCCTGTTCACTTCTAATAAGAAAATTGTAAATTTGAGTCACCAGATTTGCTTCATTTTCTTAATGCCTTAAGTAAGTTCTAAAGAGGGAGAGTGAGTCCTGGGTACAGCTAACACAGATTTGAGAGGGGGTGTATTTTGTATTCCCTTACATGTTCACTCTGCTACCTGCCTGTATTGGAAATAAAACTTGTGATTTTGGAGACTTTGAGCCAAAAGTCAGTCATAAAAGTAAGTTTTTACTTAAAAAGTACGTCAGAAAAGTAAGGGAGCACAATTATTTTGAATACTCAAAGAAAATATTTTCTGGTTACCTAAGTATGGGACTGAACCCCAGTGAATCAAATAATCTCTCTAGCCTCATTTCCTGATATTTCGGTTTTTAATTGGTTATTTAACTATTTCATGGAGCATGGAATAAACCTTAGCTTCATTTTGTATCCTGACTAAATGTCAAGACATTTCTCTTCTAATTCCCTCGCAGACCAGCTCTGCAATCTGCAAGTGGTCTGTGGATAAACTGCAAATGTTTCTTCTAAGTGAAACCAAATTCCCTGTTTTCCTTTTCCTTAGTCAAAATAAGAGCAGTTTAACTGTGGGAGCGGTACCTTTAATAACTGAGTGGCATCTTAAACATACTCTGCTGTCCTTGAATGGTGGAATATGAGGAAATCATCACACCCACACAAATAGAGCAACTTAGACTTTATCAGTAGCAAGCAGGACAAAATATCATCGTTCAGCCAAATATATGCATGTGATGCAAGTGTGAGAAGTTTCATCCTGAGTATGAATTTGAAGTTATGCTAGGTTCGCACATTAGGTATGGACGAAATCAAACTGAAGGTTGGTATTTGACATGGCATTGAAATTTGGAGTGCAAGATCCTACTGATTCAAGTACAGGCAAATGCACAGGGAGCTACAGAAAGCAAACTGTTGAAAATTTTTGTATTCTCTGTTCCAGGTCGGTGATAATTCTCATACCAAAGTGCTTTTCCACCCTTAGAGATGCTCATACTCAGCTTTCCTATTACCACTTCTAAGTCAGTAAACACTGACTAAAATGCCTGCCTGCTTTCTTCTAAGAAATTGAGAATTCTGGCCATGCACATTCACTTCTGGGTTCTAGGGCCTGAGGGAGCAAAAGGCTGAGAGCAGAGACAGCATCTCTTTTGTCAGCTCCTTCTGTGGATTCCATAATTGGTTCCTGGCATGGATAAAATAATTACTTTCTAACCTGCTGTACCATAAGCAAAGGTGGGGTGTAATGGAGGACAAAGACCTAAAATAAAAGAAGATGGAGGAAAGAATGAGAAAGGAGGACTATGACAGAAAAAATACTATTTTTTCTTTTAAGACTGTTGTGATTAAAAGCTGAAAATAAAGTTGTTAAATATACAGTAACTTCCCATAAACAGTGAAAGACTGGTAGGGGAGTATCTACTTACCTGTTAGAGCAAACAAACAAAACAAATAATTTTTCCACTTCAAGCATCTGATAAAAATTATTATTGATTTCTGATTTTTAAAATGCATGAGTTAGCATTTTTTCTTCTTTTCTTCGATGTTTGGGGTTGTTTTCCTCAATTTGGTCACTTGACAAGAAGTTAAAAACCAAAAGGGAAAACATTTTTACAGTTTGTAAAAGCAAGAAAATTAACGGAGAAATAGTTTCAATGTTTTTTTCTCAACTAAATGGAAACATTGAAACAGCTCTATTTTTAAGATGTGCCTATAGGTGAAACAGTCAAGACTTAAATGAATATATTTCTTTAATTATAAGAATTATGAAGAATTATTTAAGAATTATAAAGACTGTAAGAAAAAATAATTACTGGCTTTAAGTTCAAGTTAAGAGCTTTCTTTACTTGACTTTTACCTGTAAGAGATGGAGCATTTTGGGAGGTAAACAAACTCTTTCATGACTTGTTCTGCAGAAAGCATTGCAGTGGGCTGCTAAGGACTGTAGAAGGGTTATCCCGTATAATTTCCTGGTGTTGCTGGAAGTAGATGATACTTTGGGGTCTACTGGCTGAATGCCTTGGCGTTTTGGTTTTGTTCTGAAACCCTTTTTTAGTACTACCAGTCTCAAATCTGTTAAATCAATGCTCAGGAGTGACACAATGTTTTTTTTACCAGGTAAACCACTTTTTCCCAAAAAAATAAGAAACTGCTTTTTTTCTTTTCCCCCCTAGAGTAGATCTTATTTCAATTAATCGCAATGTATATGAACATTTTGTTGATTATTTATAGTTTAAAAGTGTATTTTTTTACTTCTAAAACCTTCTCTGCTTTCCTTTAGAAGATGAGAACAATATGCTGATTAACTGACCAGTCAGTTAAAGAAATTTAGAGTTTTAAGTATTCAAGTACTCCAAAGGAAAACATTTGGTTTTTAAAAAANNTTGGTTTTTAAAAAAAAAAAAAAAAAGGCATGAAGCATGCATATGCTGTAATTTGCTTGCTTGCTCCACTTCCTCGTGGACATGCCCAGCTTCCTCTGTACCTGGCAGCTTTCCTGTTCTGTATTCATCACGCTAATCAATGGGATTCAGATGTTCCTGAAATAAAATCATTTATCTTCAGTCTGCTCTTACAAAGGACACAGATTGTACTAAAAAGGCTTTTCTTCACTTTCAGAGTGCATTAAATACATGCCACTGTTCATAATACAAGGCTTTGGCAGTGTATCGATTGCATTCTTTTACACAAAAAATCCTTGCGCGGGGAAACTCCTTGTGTTTTTTCCACAGAGTTAAATTAGTGCCTGTGAGAAAATTAGCAGACTGAAAGCAATTGAGACAGAAGTCTTTAAACTTACGTGCTGTAATGGGAAGAGTAATAACAAACCACCAGCATGATTCTGCGCTGGTTTGATAGGGTGTCTCTTAAGGTGAGGGGAGAGTTTAATAGTCCCATGCTGAAATTATGAGCAATCAGGAGAATTAAGGTAATATTTGAGCATTACTGTACAAACTGTACTGTACAAAGTGAAACAGTGGCCAGTCACACCTGGTAAAATGTTTTCCGAACACAATCCTTGGGTAGTGGTTTTAGGAAAAGAAATTAACTGGTTCTTTAGAGTTTAAAAGAGAAGGTTTCTAATTCAGGATAAAAATGGGGAAGAGAAAAAAAAAAGAAAAAATAAATGGAGATGAAAATCCCAGAAGCTTGAAAGTCTTGCTTTTCAAAACCAAAATAGATGTTAGGATTTGAGAATTTTTATTGTTATTATTTTATTTTATTTTATTTTTCTTGTTTGGTTTCTTCCTCCCTTCCCCCAGACCTCATCAAGTAATTCCTTAAGCATTTCTTTTGAACTTCTGCATTAATGACTAAGTTCCCTGGTATCTAAACCCCACCATGCTCTGGGTTGAAGCTTTCCTATTGTTCATAGCATCCTTCCCCCAGATATCCCTGGTACATAATAGAGAATGAGATTTTATGTCAGCACATACATGAAGAAAGTCTCCTTGCTCTGTCCTTCTACCTCCTTTTTAAACTTTTGGAACTGAACTTTAGACTGTTATCCTTTCTGACTATTTCAGGAGAAGCTGGTAGCCAGTTTAAAAGTTTAAAAGGCTGTCATAGACAAACTTAAAACCTACAACAGGGTGACCTTCTCAGCCTAATTTCTGTAGGAACTGAGGCTAAAAAGAAAGAAACTCAAAGACATTTCCAAATTTCCCATAGGAAAAATGACCTTTTATGCTGATCCTATTTAAGCCCATTAACTCACGTGGAAAATTCCCCGAACTAGCTTGTCTGTTTTGAGGGTAGGATCACAGTGAACCTTCAAATTTTAGAAATGGCCCTGCTCCAGGAAAGCACTTAAGCATGCTTAATCAGGTACCCCATTATACAACATACACATTATTATTGAATGAACTGTGTAAATGAAAGCCTTAAAATGTTTCACATGAATAAAAATGCAGACAAATTTTCCCTGTGGGGATTCATCCCATGCAGGAGATATCTGCAGCTTTGCATTTTAATCAGTGAACGGTCTGATCCTGCTCGTGTTGAAGTCAGTGGCAAAACTAACTAACTAACTGCTGCAGTAGAAGCAGGATCTGATACTAACAGCACATAATAGGATAGGGGAGAATTTATTCCAAGTGGGTGTTCAGATGATGACCCATTTCTTGCATCAGGCTATTGTTCACCAGAGCACTAGAGATGGCAGTGCCATTAACATTTTACTATCTGCAAATCAGTACAAAGCTTAACATCCAGTTACCACTCTTGCATGTTTGCATTTCTTCAAGTTAATAGGGAAAGAGAGCCCCAGGGCAAAGCATGATTGATGAGATAATTGACTTCACAAGAGGACTGTGGAAGAGCAGGCCAAATTCAGCTCTGACTTAAGCAGTCCTATCTCTGCTTATGTCTGAAATAATCTGATGTAGTTCATCTGCCATCAAAGAGGAGTGGTGGCATGGCAGCAGTGCTCTTCTGTGAGCAATTTTTTCTCTACCTGTCCAATATTTCCCTTCTTACTAAGGTCCCAGGGAGAGCTTCAGTGTGCACTTCTGGAAAAAATAACTTCATGGCTAAAATGTGAGGTGGAGTTCATAAAATTAAAGAATCATAAAATGGTTTGGATTAGAAGGGACCTTAAAGACCATCTATAGTCTAACCACCTTGCCATTGGCAGGGATACATTCCATTAAACAAGGTTGCTCAAAGACCCCAGCTTTGAATGCTTCCGGGGCTGGGGCATCCACAACTTCTCAGAGCAACCTGTTTCAGTGTCACAATAAAGAATTTCTTCCTAATATGTAGTCTAAACCTACCCTCTTCCGGTTCAAAGCCATTTCCCCTTGTCCTATCACCACATGTCCTTGTAAAAAGTCCCTCTTCAGCTCTGTTGTAAGGCCTCCTTTTAAGGAACTGGAAGGTGCTATGAGGTCTCCCCAGAGCCGCCTTTTCTCCAGGCTGAACAAATCCAGCTCTTTTAGCCTATCTTCACAGAAGAGGTGCTCCAGTACTCTGATCATCTTCATAGCCCTCCTCTGGTCTCATGATATCCTACATTTGCTTCTTGCTCCATGCTGTGGTTGCTTGGCTATGTCTGTGTTACTGAAGAAGTCTGTCTCTTGCTATCCTTCCATACAACCAGTTGCCTATTTCCTGCTAGCATCGACCCATGGGGCCTGGCAGTGTTTTAGGTGGTGAGTGCAATTGGCATGCACTCTCTTGGCCTTGCTGTTCTTGGTTTGCTCACATCCCAGCACAGGAGTCTGGTCTTCAAAGTGCCTAGGAAACGTCCTTTGAAATGGTACAATGCCCTTGTGGAATATATTGCACAAGATCTACAGTCCTCACTTTTGTTCCACGCAAGAATAATTTTTTCTTTATTGGGCAGTTTCAGAAGCCAAACTGTCTTAGCGACAAGAAGTGTTCAAATACTCCAAGTAGTTTCTCACCAGGTATATACTTTTATTGACATCATTGGATGTCTTACAGCTATGAGAAATATGATAGCAGAGTAATCGAATGTGAATGTGGAGTAAAATGTGTAATAACTAAAGTGCTCTTCTAGGTTAAAATATTTCTGGAAATCTAACTGCCAAAGTAAACCACCAACCCAAGTTTATTAAAAAGGCTCTTGGAGAGGGAAACAGATATTCCATCGATCAGGAGGTCCAAGAGGAGTCATGTAACGTACATAAAAAGAGGTCAGAATAGAGCTTTGTGTCTTTATAGTATGGAGGTGTATAAAAATGTTTTCGTATCTAAATTTGGAGCTAGCTGTTGAAAATCTTCTCTGTAGGCCTTTACATTATTGGTGCTTTGGCTGAAGTATATTTTGGCCAATTAAATGAAGTTGGTTTGTGCCATTCTAGTTGTAAGTTAGAGAGGTGGTTTGTGCATGAAAAAATTTTCTCAGGGCTCTGTCTGGCTTCAGATTGTACTATAAGTACTATCCTGTTAAAAGGTAGAAAGAGATGTAAGGGGAAATGATGGACGCACTGATGGGGGAACTGAAGGGCGACATCACGTATCTGAATGGTCTGAGGTAGTCTGAGGGTGGGCAGGAAAAAAATTTGCAAGAGTGATGAAATTCTATTTTGTTAACCATCACTCTAGCCTGGAGTTCCCTCTTACCTTTTGGTATTGAGCAAAACCAGTATTTGTTACCATGACTGCTTAGTAAGTCTGCATTGATAGGAAGGTTTTTTTCTCATTTGTGCAGCAGTTCTCAGTAGAAGTGCTTCTGTGCCTAAGGCAGGTATACTTTGTATAGAAAGCAACTGCTCAATTTTTTTTTATTTTCAGCTGTTTAATACCTAATGGTTTCAGTAATAGATAGATTATTATAGGTTGACCTGATTCTCTTCCACCCTCCCTAACTTTTAAATCACTTTTAATTAGAAATAAATACAAAACTGTGAGTGGAATTGTGTGTCTGTACTATGGAAAAGAGTTCTTAAATCCCACAGCTGTGTGTGTACATGTGTGTATGTGTGTTTGGTTTAGGGTTGGGTTTTTGTGTCTCTTTGCTGAGTTTGCTGGCAGCTAGTTGCTGGGCAAGGGAAGTATAATTACAATGCAAAAGTGTTTTATGTTTTTCTCCTCTGGATTATGCTATAAATACAAAACTGTAGTAGAGATTTTATGGAATTGTTAACAGATAAAGTAAGGATGAGAATTGATATAGAATGCACTGAGGGAAAAGATGGTGAAGTTTAAAAATAAAAGTTGAGCAAATAGCCGTTTTTCTGTGGTCTTAAAAATCACCTAATAAAACATTGTTTTATTGCATAGGTACGCTAATCTCTTCTGGGTTTAATCATTACACTGCATATGCTTTTCATGCAATTTTATAGAGTGTGTTCTCTAAGGTGGCTCATGAAAATCACCTTCACAGTCCATTTGTTTAGATTCTGCAGTGTGCATGAATGGAAGCCGACCACCTCTGTAAAGGATGCAAATTGCCCAAATCTATCACTTAAGATTAATAATTCCCAGAAAAATGTGGAGAGTGGTTTATTTCTTCACCAGGCTCATTATATTGCACAGTCTCTGGTTTTAGATCTAGATTTTCCTTTCCCTCTGTGGCCCCCAAAGAGCCCTGTTGTTTAACACAGCAAGTTACTAGTGTTACACATGGTGATTTATGAAATGCAACTCTGAAGTTATCTATAATATTCTCTTTAAAATATTTTCATATTATCCTCCTCCTTTAACCTGCTTGTTCATAGTTTCTTGAACTGCATGGATTATGCACACTGCCTCTCTCCTCACCCTAAGTAAAGGACCATCTAGAGCACCTTGTGAATCCTTCTGGTGTGCTGTTAACCTTAGACAGTGAACACCAGAAACTGTAGTGAAAGTCTCCCCATCACACTTCGTTGTGTGTAAAAGGAAATGAACAATTCACACTACTGATTCGTTTTCTAAAATCTGTCCTTCCCTAAGCCTAGGGTAATGTGCTCATGTTAATCAAGGAAAGATCTACTTTGACACATGATCCTTTTTCTGTCAAAGAGCATTTTGCTCTTCATGTCACTTTTATGACATCTGATCCCTTTGAATAAGGAAGGCTAGTTACTGGTTATGATGTAGGCTTGTCAGAGAGTCCAAACAAGTCTTTTATAAAAAAAAAGGAAGTAGTAGGTTCAATAGAATGCCAAAAAGGAGAGGATGAAAAGCAGTTTAGCAGTAGCAACAGCATTCTAGGTCAAATGGGCTTTGCAGAGGTCAGAGAGGCTTTTTCAGTCACTGGAGAAAGGATTGTGGGAAAGAAATAGGAATAATAAAGTTCAATATGTTAATTCTCCTCTGTCTGAAAATCTGCCCTACGTTAGTTCAGAAATTTTTCTTTGCTTGTTTGGCAGGTGGTAAAAATAAAGGTATGAAATGGGAGAGAGTAGCAGACATTTATTTACTTGCAGTGGTAGTTTTCTGTCAGTCTTTCAAGAGCCAGCAGACATTTTAGGTTGTGTTGTTTTGAGAGAGAGACTTCACAATCATTTTCAGTCTACATTTGAAAGGAAAATCAAACATTAGCGCACAGGCATTCACAGTTGCTTGTACATGGAAAAAACAATAGAGGGACTGGAACACTCCTCGGTTCTCATTCCCTGGCTTGATCCTATCTTGTATTGCCTTTGGTGTAGGAAACACCATTGCCAAAAAAGCTTTTGTAAAAGTTACAATACTTTTCTGTTGTGATATCAACTAACAACAGGCAAGTTTAACCTTAAGGGAAGTGCTTAACTACCCAAATTCGTAAGGCAGGTTAAATGAGTCTACATTGCATTTATTTTTCAACCATAAGAGGGTAGATCTAGGTAGCTAAGTTAACTGTCATTAGTTTGGGATTAACTATGGAAATGCTGAAGATTCACGTGTATCTAATAATTTGTAACTTTCTGATGGTATGTCTGGTGAGACATCCTTTGTGAGTCTTTTAATTTTTTTATTGGCTAGCATGTAAAGGAATGGATTTACTTCTGTTTGCAGGGTTAGTGCAGTGAGAATGACTGCAATTGAAGAACCTATTGGAAAACATGAGCATGGAGCATGAGACTAGGAAGGAGACTGAAAATGTCTCATTATGTGAGAACTGGGAGTCGGATGCAGGATTGTGTGAGTCAGCAACCTGCCCTTACAGTGATGAAGCACTAACCACAGACTGGGTTGCACTAGCAAGAGCACAGCCAGCAGATCAGAGAAAATGATTACTCCCCTTTACTTGGCTGCCATGAAGCCACATATGAGTCCATTGTCCAAAAGAGAGTCCAGTTTTGAGTTCTCTAAAACAAGGTATTGACAAACCAGAGCAGAGGCACCAGAGACAGGCATAAGGCATCAAAGACATACATGAAGGTGCTGAGGCAACGGGGCTTATTCAGCCTGCAGAAGAGAAGAATAAGGAGAATTTGAATGCTGTCTTGCATTGAAAAGGAAGAGTGAGCCAAACTCTTCTCTGAGATTCACTGCAAAAGGATAAGACTGCAACAGTGACAAGTTGCAGCTAGAAATTTTTTAGTTTGACATTAAAGAAATGTTCTTAAGTGGGAGAAGCATTAGACATTGCCCAGAGAATAATTCATGATTTTTTCCAGAGAGGCTGTGGGGTCTTCATGCTTGGAGATTTTCAAAGCTCAGCTGCTCAAGGTCCTGAGCTACTTTGTTGAAGCTGGAAGTTATTCTTGCTTTGAGGAGGACATTGAACTAGGTGACCTCCAGAGGTTCTTTCCAAATGCAATTATTCTGTGATTCTGTGACCTAACTGAACTAAGCCAACTGAGCTGCTCTACATCTTCATTTTGGAGAAGAGCCGGAGCTGCAGAGCATGGTATCTCTCCTCAGCATTTCCTGGCCTCAACTTCAGTTTCTGCAAGGCAGTTACAGGAGTTGGGAGAGGAGTGCCTCAGAGCTCGAGCTATTCCCCCACTCCTCTCATACAGTCTATAACAGTGGTCATTTATTTTCTCTTTGTTTCTTTTATTTTTTTTTTTAAATCACGTATGCATGTAGGCTCAAATATGCTAAGAAGCGTGTTGAATTATAATAGTTTTAATTATGATAGGGAGAAGACCCCCCATGCTTTGTCATGCTTTAACTGCACACTGAATGGTCTTTAACACTTATCTCTATGTATAAGTTTTTAATTGATGAGCAAAATGAGTAAAATGTAACAAGAACACATTGTACCTGTATGAAAGCTCTTAAGCTAATCCTACGTTGTTTTCATTATCTCTGTAAATAATTGCCACCACAAATGTTTTCTTTTCCCATTTTTTCCATCAGCCTTCTTCCAAGTATATGAAAAAAATGCACAATTTTTTAATACTGGTCTTTGGAGATGGTCTAACTTTTTACTGCCCATACAAATAATTAGAGCAGTTTCTCTTGCTAGAAGTTTTAAGTACTGTCATTGAAAGAATTATGTTCTAATTTGGGGATCATTATAAGAATTAGTATTCTTTAACATGAAGAAGTTCGTAATATTTTTTTACAACTTCATTATAATAGACCATTTGAACTATGATAAAGCAATTTTAGTCCATGAAAAGAAAGTTTTTTGGCAGTGGAACAAATGATGAAAGAAATTGTAAAACAATTACCAACCTCTTAGCGAGAGTCAAATGAGCTAGAGGAACTCTATGTCTCTTAAAACGCTTGTAAAGTTCGGGTTACTCATGATGTAGGGGTGAATCAACTGTTACATCTTCAGAAATGCTGTTGCATGTACTGTTTCTGTCATTATTGGATGTGACAAAAACCACCAGCAGTGCTGTAAAACCAGAAGGTCACAGCACTTTCTGAACAGTTACGACTTACGCCCTGTGCCCATTGGACTCAGGAGTGATGGCTTGGGCTTTGGTGACTGATTTTGTAAGTCCAGGTGGGATATGCATCTTTTGAACACTTAGGTCTGATTCTAATCTCATTCAAATTCAATAATTGTTATTTTAACAGTCATAATCAAAGTGAGTATTTTACCTATGGTAGTTTTTCAACTATTGAATTAAACCTTCATTTCTGAAAGTGCTGATTTGCACTTAAACAAGGTGAGGTTTATCTGTCTCCCCATCATTGGCATTCTGTATGAGTAATGTGTACATATATGCGATATCAAACTGCAGGAGTGCAGATATGACTCCTCTAAACTCAGAGTTCAGTGTTTTCCTAATTACTTACAGACTATTGAGATTAAAGCGACAAGATCTCTTTTGTGTTAAACAAGAAGCTCACATTCTTTACTCATGAGTTCTTCTCTTTCCCCCTTGATGATCACGGGCAACATTCTCGCAAACAGACATCCCTCTCTGCAAGAAAGCCTTTGTAACAGTGTGGTTGACCTAATTGTGCAGCAACAGCACTGCTGCTGCGAATCTGGGAAGATCCCTGCTACAGCACTCATTTGGGCTTAGCAGTGTCTGCAGCCTGAAGCAGGACATAGGTAAGCGGCAATGCAGGGCATTGAGGGACTCTCTCCAGTTTCGCTTGTGGGTGAGATGTCCCACGGAGATTTTAGAATGACTTGGAGACCGTGGGCCAGCTTCTACACCCTTTTCAATATCACGCCCCACCTGATGCCAGTGAATGGGGTCCCATGTTACTTACATATTTGAAAGCTCAGTCTTCTGAGGTACAGAAGTGTTTCAATAATATGTTATCTGTGGCAGTTGTTACTTGTGTGTTCAGGCCTGAAGTACTTGCTGCATACTCTTTCTTAAGCTGGATATGTCTGCGTGAGGTTGTGAAGGTCAGAACCTGAAAGTGTTGTAGTGTTATGAAAGAGAAAAGAGAAGCAAATGTTGAGACTTTTCTTTATTTGACCAACAGATAACCTCAGTAGCTGCCATCACTGTGATCACACTGCGTTTAGTGTGTGGTGGTTTTCTGCATGTGCGTCCTCTTGGAGAAAAAAAATATGCAAAAATTACAAGGCAGAATCACTTCTACTGGATATCACTCTGTTTTCCATATAGAATTAGAAAGTTTTCTAAGGTATATCCTGACTCCTTAAGACTACTCAAAAAAGTTGAGGTAGGCTTTTTTCATGTCATGTATCATTACCCAGTAATGCCCATCCATCTTCAGTTTGCCCCAGTGAAGACTTAATCAAGCATGTAGAAGGAAAAATAGTTCTTACTTAATCCATCAACAAATGGCTCAAATTTAAAACAGGGGTGTTTTAGTGCTCTCTTAGCTGAAACAAGGTTGTTAACATGACACAGAACCATCACAGTCATGCTTTATATGTATGCTTTCATGTTCAGACAAGTAGCCAACAACTCTGTTCAGTGCCATGCGTTAACTGTGTTAAAAATTCATGAATCTTCTCGGTGAAGATAAAAGATAGGGAAGTGCTTTGACAAACTGATAGGCTTGAAAAAAGGGGGACATTTTGGTTTTGCTGAGTAGGAAGATGTCTGTTTGTAAGTCTATGCTTCAGGATAAAGCGGCTGTTGAATGAGAATGTTCTTATTCTGAACTGGGTAACTCAGCTGCCAAGATTTAGACATAACAGGGATCAACTTGCACGTGGACCCTGGTAATAAGAGATTTGTTTTAAATTTTATTTGTTAGTATGTGGGAACAATGTGCTGGGGTGGAGATCCTGCCATAGAGCAGGATAACAACTTGAGTGTTGTTATTACTACAGTAATACCAAGTAGGGCTGGTGTGACCAAAAGGATCTAAATCCCTGAGCAGAAAGATGCAGGAAATAGTTGCAGGCAGGCAAGAAGAGGATGAGGAAATGAGAGAGACAGCTAGGGAGGAAAAGGCTGCCATCCTCATGTCAGGATCTGGGCGTAGGTACTTTGTTATAAATTGCTGTGCCAGCTATAGGGCAGGGGTCATTCATGGCATCCAGGTGACAACAGATCTGGCCTGTATTATGAAGAGGTCTCTTTGCATCAAAGTATACTGCATTGTGCATTGCTTCAAAATCTTCCTGTGTGCTTCCACTCTTCAACTTCCACTCTTTAAATTGATTTCTTTGCTATCCTACTTTGTCCTGGTTTTAACGTATTGTTGCTTTTACTAATGTTTTGGTGGTGGGTCATTATTGGGGGTTTTTTGTTTGTTTAAAAGCCAAGAAGGCCATATGCTCTTAGTTGTTTCTTCACTGCCTGTTTTTTGGGGGTTTTATTATTTGATGTTCAATGTCAAATTATTCATATTTATGCTTCATGTTGGCATTTTCCTAACTGTAGTTCTGTCATGAGCCTGCTCAAATCCATTCACTGTCACATACTTAGTTCCTGTAATTGCCATTTTAAAATGGAACGATCTCTTGGATTAAATCTAGAATCTAGAACTAATGTTACAGAAAATAAGGTCAAAGAAATCAAATAACATTTCTTCCAAAGTTGCAATAGGGTCTTTGGATTATCTTCCATCATTAATATCAATGCCTGACAGCACTTAAAACTTTAATCATGATTTGCAACCTTCTGAATTTTATTGCTCCTGCTGTCAGAAATCAATTTCAGTACTTAATGGCATCTTGTAACCTCAGTCAAGGAGAATGTTTGCTTGATTTTTATTCTAGTTTCACTCCAAGTTTCACTGCTAAACTACACCCTTAAAAATTATTTCTGTGACATTCTTTGACAAAGTTGTTTTCAGTTCTTTGACGTAAAGAAAATACTTTTGTGTATACAAAATAATTCAGAAGTATTTCTCTCTGTTGATAATTTTTATGGAGCCGTAGCTTCATGTAAGGTTCAAAACGTTGTAGATTCTGACCATAAAATACAGTGAAGTGTACTTTTAATCTTAGTCATGCTTGTAGACTTGGGACTTCTCATGTAATTAACATCCACCACAAGTGTCTGGAAGATCAGACCATAAACTGATGTTTAATCTTTCTCTTGCTTACTGAGGTTGCAGAAGTGAATGGCACACACTTATAATTCCAAATTAAACATTTAGATTAGTCTTTATTGATTCCTTTTGATCAGGAGATGAATGTTTGGGCTTAATTCTGTCTTTCGTCACTCAATATTTTCAATCATTGAAATTATTGTCCTTGTTGGGAGTTCCCCTTTAATGGTGTAATTGGATGATGGAGTCTGGAATACATTTCATAAGGGAAATTGAAAAATTGTATTTTTTACGAAAAGCAAACAAACACAAAAGGGGGTAGCTCACAGGAACCAAACTAAAATAGAGTATGAGAAATTGTACTGTGTCTAATCTTCTCTCAAAATTTGCAACTTTAATAGAATTGAACATGCAAAGGGCATATCCCTTGATCTCCTTTATAAGTGACTAAACATTGGGAAAGTATGTGCTTTAAGGCATGGTACTGTCTACTTTTCTGTACATTTATTGGTAGATTTTATATGCTTTGAAAAATAGACGACTATTATTCTCCCACTTAAAGCAAAATTGAAATTGAAGGGTGATAAAATAAGTGACACCCAGTGGGCCAGCAGTAGATCTAGTTTACCAATTCAGTATTCTGACTGGGAAGTACTGCCTGTTTTTACCTGTATATAGACTTCTTATTAGAAATGTCATTACCTGTTTGGCAGAATGGAAGAGGAATAGTGAGATTATGTTGACAGAAGGAATAACAGGAGTGATTTCTTGAACCACATCATTTGAACTTGGGTCTTATTCCTCAAGAAACTGTTTCTGGAGAGTTGTTTCTTCATAGAATTAGGGAAACTGATTTGCTATGAAAGTTATAAAACCCAAACTCCGCAGAATTGGCAGAGCAAATCACCTTTCTAAAAGCAAAGGACATAATTTTTGTCACTGTTCAAATACTGAGCTCACTCCTACCATTTCTAATGTACTTCATGTGGGTTTTTTCCAATTACAAAAGAATAGCTCTCTGATTTATGTACTGATGACTTTCAGCTAACTTTCCTTGCTGTATTTCATTTAGAGAGCCTGCTGTCTGCACATGATAATGTTTATGTAGTGGATGACACAGTTCTGGAGCTATCAGAGGTGGAAGAAACTGCATCAGAAAGCAGCTGTTTTGCATCTGAGGACACCACAGAGGACTCGGGTGTTGTGAGCTCCCCATCTGATATTGTGTCTTTGGATTCACAAAACGACAGTATGAAGCTGAGAGACATCAAGCTGGTCAATGGCTACATGGATTCAGCTGAGGCAGATGCAGTATATGGCACAGAGACATGCCCTGTGAAGAACTCCTCCTGCAATAGCATGGGATCTGACAATGCTCCACAGAGGTAAATATTTGCTTGCCACCAGGACTGGGAAAATATCTTGCATGTCATTCTGGTAGGGAATCATTTAAGAAAACCAACTTATACTTTCTTTTGCTCTTTTATAAACCAGTACCATTGCCAAGTGACTCCTCCCAGAGGAAAGCTCACTGCCAAATCCCCTCCAGTGACATACTTGTAGCAACAGGCAAAGGTCACTTTTTTGTTTGAACTTGTAGTTACATTTCTTGCAAAAGACCCGCTGCCCTCCAGAGTTGATTTCTTCAAGAAGTCTGAAATAATTTTGTTACAGTTTGGTTTATTTTGTACTTCTGATAGTATCTGAAGTGTTTAAAATGTTACTGTATATTGATCCAGAAAAAGGACATGGAGGTCATAAAATGGAAAATTCAAGCCACCGAAAGCCAGGTGGAAAAGGATTGTATTCAGTGAACTTTGGAGATTGGTTTGGGAGTGTGTGCATGCATCTCTATATATATATATTCACCTACTGCTAACCTCCACTGGCATTATACTTTGGGGTAATTTTTTTCAGGATATTTCCTTTTTTTTTTTCTTTTTTTTTGTTTTCCGCATAAACAAACATTTTTCTGCAGCTTTTCCAAGAAAATACGAGAACCTGGAATTTAACTAGGAACTGCCTTCAAGCACAAATGACTCTGACACTGTTTGTTTGCCAAAACTCACATAGTTGGTGGCAGGGCTGCAAAGGGAACCCAAAATTTATAGGACTTCGCAAATACAAACTGGCTAAATAGGAAGCTGTGCCTCCAGCAAGGAGGGTGGCCTAGTAATACTGACAGGGATCCGCTCTGTGTGATGCTGCAGAGTCATGGGACAAGGGCCAGAAATTCCTCTGAATTCTCTGTTGACACAAACTCAGTGCTTTCTGGTCTCTCTCCGTTTAGCTGCTAATCTGTAGCCCCTTCATAAGAGTATGTATCATGACCTAGTTATTTCCTTCCACACATTTCTGAGTGAGAACTTCATCTTGGATCATGCAGTGGGTGATAACTTAGGGACGAATTAGGCCAAAGTCAGTATTTAACCTATTGGAATGATCTCAGGGTTTTTCTTTATCCATCAGTATCAATGGGGACAAGGTCAAGCCTCACTTAGATACTTGCTCAAAAGCACATTTTTCTTGTGATTTGTCCTTTTGCAGTGTCTTAGGCCATGAAGCAGTTTCTAATTGGAAGGATTAGATAGTATTAGTATTAGACAGTATTGTAGATAGATTAGGCTAGTATTGTAACTGCACTTAAGATTCCAGATGTGATCCAAAAAAGCAACCCATTAATTTCAGTACACTTAGATTAGTCCTTGTGAGATAAATAGGCTATTCCAACTTTCCTCAAAATGCAGGATCTAGACTAGCTAGAAAAACACACATGCCTGCACATTCAGTGGGGGAGGAAGAAGTTAGCATTTTGTTCAGCAAAGACATCAAAACAAAGCCCCGTAATAACAATATTATTCATCTACAATTTGGGGGGAACTTTTTCTGGTTTTTTAACCAATTAAAAGATTGACCATAGGTCATTGTTACACATTCCCTCTTAGAAAATCAGTATTCTCTCTCTCCAGCCAAAGATATGTATTCTGTACATTTAGATTTTTCTTTGCCACACAAACACACGAAATTTTTACTAGTTGGAAAGAGTGCACATAGAAGAGACAGCGGGACGTTTCATTAGCTGTCCAGCAGGACTGTTGCTTAGGGGTCTTGCTGAGCCAAAGGAGGGGAAGCTGGAAGGATAGTGTGGTGCACTGCCTGTTGGAGTCAGGGAGGTGGTAAATACCCCTTCTCAGCTGTTGTGAGGCCAGTGCTGTAGTTTCATGTCCAGACTTGGGCCCCCAGTCCAAGAGAGAGATTGTCAACCTGGAGAAGGTCCAGAGGAGAGCCACTGAGAGGGCTGGGGCACTGGAGCACGTGGGGTATTTGAGGCAAGGGAAGCAACTAGGTTGTTCACCTTGGGAAAGCAATGTGGGTAAGGAGGGACCTGATTGAAGTCTTCCAAACCAAAGGAGGACTATGTGGCTTCTCATAGAATATTCTCAGGAATACTCTGTGAAAGGACAGGAAGCAACTGTCACCAGCTGCCTTAGAAGAAATAAAAATTGAATATAAGGAGGAAATTCCTTAAATTGGGAACTGTTAAGCAGTGGAAGAGGTTGCCCAGAGAAGTTGAGGAGTCTTCATCTCTGGAGATTCTCAGAACTCACACAAGCAAAGCTTTGGGCAGCCTGGTCTGGCTTTGAAATTAGCGCTGCTTGGAGCAGGCGGTTGGACTAGGCTTCCAACTTATTTTTTTCCTGTGTTTTTATTGTGCTAAATACTGTGTATTTATCTAATATATCCATAATTTTAAAAGGGTGATTTGGGACTAAAATAAGATACATTTGTTGTTGTTTGGAGAATGCAATTATTTTTCATAAATACTATTTATTTTTTAGGCTCTGGGAAGGCAAAATTGCTTTGGATTAGCTTTAGTGTATGGCAAAAACTTAACATTTGTGATGTATTTTAATCTTATGTCAGCAACCACTTAGACTGACATAACAGTGATGCTGATAGTAACAACTTTTAAGATGTTATGCTCTGAATGTGCCAGTAATATTTGAAGGTAAATCCAGTTCCACTGCTAACCTGTCTTTGTAAACAAAATAGCTTTGAAAATTGTGATCCTCTAAATCCTTTTGAGGTCAAATTACTAAGTTTTCAAAAGCCACTTCCTACGTGTAGAAGGAAGGAAAAAATTGTTTTTTAAACCTATTTGCATTAAATTCTTTTTTTAATCCGATATAAATCAATTCTGAGTACAATTTTGAGTACAGCCAAATCTGGAGAACATCAGTTTCCACTTCCGCTGTCAGAACAGCTGCCACCCCACTAATAAAATGTGTTGGGAACTCTGAAATTGTACACAGTTCTTTGATGAACAGGCTGCTTTCAGGACCAAACCAGCCTCTTAAAATCCCCAGACAAGTCAAAATGTGCTTCGTGTGAATAATTGATACCAAGCTATACAGAGGTTTAAATATATTTCATAAGCTACAAAACTTAAAGGAAAATTTTACTCAGAATTTATTCATTCCTTTCTGTCTTCTTCTTGGGACACTAGTGATCCATGTACCAAGATCTAACTCAATTCTAAAAGGAAGATTACAACAAAGAAATTGGAAGAACATGTTGCTACTGTAAAGTAGCAGTGGTTAGCAGCAGTGAATCTGCATCCTCCTTGAAGCTAAGCACTACTGAAGCCAGAAATTTTATTTAGTGACTAATTTGGCCAAAGCTTGGGTAATAAAGGTTAATAAGAGTAATGGAAACATTTAGCTTGTCATTTTAAATTGTAAAGCTGACTAAAACTTGGGCTTTTCACCCAGTGAAATAACAAATTCCTAAGAATTTATAATGCTGTGTACTGAAATAATTTTATACTCTGGAGGTTGTAAAAAGTACCCTTAAAGTGGAAGCAAATTATATTTAGAGTGTGAAGGGCTATAAAAAGGTCCAGGTAATATTTTGCACATGCAAATGTGAAGAACTGCAGTGAAGAGCAGAATTAAGTCCACAGTTCTTACCTACATTTGGTCCAGAGGCTTAGCCTGTGCTTCAGCAGATCAAGAATATTTTGCCATGTTGCTTACTTTAGTTAATTGTATGTTTAGTTTTAAATTCATTTTTCTTCAAGTTTCTGGAATTGTTTACCGGGTGTCCTGGGTGATCTCTGTGTGACTGAAATGCCTGATAGCATCAGAATATCACATCAGGGTCCTCATCTGCTGAAGTCAAAGAAACTTGTGAGCATTTAAGGATACAGTCTTCGACATGTGATAGGTTTGTCAGCACATAGCAGGGTAATAGTATGTCTGGGTCAGAAATGGCAGGTACCATGGGCTTTGCACACACAGAAACGATAGCCACAGCACAGCTCAGATCTCATTCAGTTCCCAGAGCACGGAAACAGAAATTTCTAAAAGAAGGTACATGGATTCTAGGGTTTCCAAGCTGGGGTCTTTGCTCTATGGTTTTGTTTTCCAGTACATGGGAGCAACTTGCAAGAGCACTATTTTTTATTTGGTTTGGTTTGGTTTTAGGATTCTTCTTCAAGCAATAGTGATCTAAATATACATATTAATATATTAATTAGCAATTAGAATATCAAAACAAGTATCAAAACACTCTAACCGTCGCTCTGCCTCTACCCTGTTAAACCAACTTGGTCTCTCTGCCCATGATATCCCCTTCTGGGTATCTGGTTTTTTATGGTAAAAACCATAACACAGCTATCGTATCTCATGATACATTTGTACAGTGCCTGGTGGAGCAGAACCCAGACCTCAGCTGGAGGTGCCAAGGGCTAAACCGTATAAATAGTTGACTATATGCAACATTTGGCTGTGAATGTTTTAATATTAACTGCTGACTCTGAACGTTGTACTACATAGTTCTCTTTATTCATATCCTTTCTTACGGTTGATGTCTTTGTGTTATGTATCTGTTCACCAAATTTTAATATATAGTGTTAAATGAGTAACAAGAAAACCACAGAGAAGCTGAAATGTTGCTTATGTAGCAGTAAGTACATCTCATGATCTCACAGTGTTGCAACCCTGTCCTCCCATACCCCCTCTTTTCCCATCCCTTGTGTGGTGTCATCACGCAAGCTCCTAGGGGCAGGGATCAGACAATTTTATACGCCTATAAAGCATCATGCATACCTACTGTCTGGAGCTTTATAAATAATTACACATTAAAAATTATGTTAAAATAATATTACTAGGGATGCTAGGTCACACGCTCAAAATTAAGTAACTTTATAATTAAGGCTCTCTGTGTAACCTTAGATTCCCCCCTTTAACCTTAATTCCCCGCCTTTTGGACAGTGTGACAATGTCTCTAAAGTTAAAGTGGTACTCAATTTTGTTTTATTTTCTTTCTAAGTTTCAGAGCTCAGTTAATAAAACAAATATACCACCATTCACTCAGTTCAAATGCTGTTCTGGAAACAGGACTATTTAATTTCCTTTTGTTCTTTTTATCTTTCTTGTCTCACTAGTATCCGTGTGCCATGTAGACTTTAATTCATTTCTCTGCACAGTGGTCACATAATATGAAGAGGTGGCATTATCCTGTTTTAGAGAATGAGAGCTGGTGGGCAGAGAACCCAAGGCAGAGTGGTGAACATGCAGGACCACCTTTTTTCAGAGGACTGAGCATTAAATAGCATTTCATGTATCCGAATGCAGCTCTCCTTTTCCTCCAAACACAGTTCTTGGAAGACATTTAAACATTTGGGCTGAAATAAAATAATAGTATGATCAAGGTCATGATATAAATTGTCATTTGGGCTGTTACCTGGCAAAGATGTGTAGTTTCTCAAATTTATAAGCAATTGAAATCAGGGTTTTTAAAGGGTTTTAGGAGTGGCTGATTCCACTGGTCTCTCTCAGAGCAGGATAAACACTTTAAAATACAAGACTTTTTTTTTAAATTTTGAAAAGGTTTTAAATGTACTAAAATGTTTTAAAAATAAAGGTATTTTAAAATGTAAAGGGAACTTTGTAGTTCTAAAGCTAAATAAATACAGACCTGTGTGGGACAAGAAGATAAAATACCTCCCACAAGGTCTGAAAGGGATTTTCCCCTCCTTTGAGTGTCTCTTTCAGTAGCCATGAGAGAGGAATATTTTTTCACGTACAGCTACTGGAGGACATAGGGTGGGGGTGGGGGAACCCTCCAGAGATCAGTTCATGCTGTGGGTCTGGACAGAGATAATCCCATTTCCTCCCTTTCTCTTAGAAGAATTTGTTACCTTTGGCTCTGGTCAGGATTGTTGAAGCTACTGGGACGAGATGAGTCCTCTCAGTTACCAACCTGAGAAGTACTTGCTGTTTGCTACTAAACTGTTAGGGTTTTGATGAGTTAGTTTAAAACAAAAGCTTGAAACTGTAGGGGTGGGTGAACTTGTTCTGCTTAATTTTCAGTGTATTCAAATTCAAATGTTACAGGGTTTTGTATTCCACTCGGGAAAGACAGGAGAGAAGGAGAAGTCAGTAGCTGGAGAGAATTCAGCGGCCAAGCTGATCGGAGGAAATAAAAATAGTGAGTAGCAGAACGCAGGCAGGAAGGAAAGAGAAAAACTGCAATAAAAAAATAGCAGTGTATTTATGTATTATATATACCTCTGTGCACAAACACATTCTGTATAATTACATGTCACTTGTAACTATCTCTGAGAAACAGGAGAAAGTTTTATTCTGTTATTTCTCTATAGAATAGGTCTTATTTCAACTGGGTAGGCACATTTTACCTTTTTGAAAACCGTTTTAAGGACTGGGAATGTAGAGAAAGGGTTAAAGTGACAGGGAGAACTTCAGGGATGAAATATTATTTATTAAGACCCAGATGTCTGACAGATTTGTAAGTCTCTGCTTCTTACATATTTTTTCTTCCTTACCTCTGGCTTTCCCTTTCCTCCTGTTCCAGAAAACTCTTTAATTTTGAATACTCATCTGCACTTTTTTTGCTGGCAGACCTTCATGTAGGGAAGATATTAAGAATATTATGGTTAAGTAATAGATACTCACAGTTGTTATAGAGCAAGAATACAGATTAGCCTTTCTGTTAAACTCATCCACTGGAAAAATACTGTAGAATATTTTAAATATTAGAGAGCAGCTTGAGTTGCTAAAGGTGTAGTGCTCTCTTCTGGAGAGAAAAGCTCTGGTCCTTGCTCTGTTTCTAATTTTTCTGTGTAAACCAAGAGAAGATATTTAACTGTGTCATCTTTTAACTTGCAGTGTTATATTGCACAGGTGATGTGGCTGTATTAAGATTTAAATCACACTAGTCCACTTTCCTGACTATTTCTGGCAATGCTGTCCGCCTGCGGGCTTTCCTGTTGAGAAGCTGTTGCCAGAGACCCACGCGAGGAGGGGGTAGTGGGGCCATGCTTCCAGCTGTATAGCAACTTAAAAAGCTGCTGGTTAGGCAGCAGGACGCTGGAACTGACATATGTTGTGGCACTCTGGAAGCTTAAATGACCCTGGTATGTAACAAGCTTAGAGATTTCTAGCACTGAAACACAAAATGATACTATGCAAAAGCATTTTCATTTGCTTTCTGTTTAGATTCTTGACCAGTTACCGTGGAGGAGAACTGTAAAAGGACCATAAACCGCGCTGCTGTTGAAAAATTACTTCTTTTTCCTCTTCGCCTATATTTGCAAGTTCATACTGTTAATTGGGTGGTAATATATCTGCAGACATGGCTGGACCCTGTGTATTACAGGATTGAAAGATAGTTTAATTCAATTTCTGATTATTTTAATTCAGCATAGGTACAAATGTGGTGTAAAGATCTTTGTGAGTTTGATGTAGTCCCACAGAACTAGAAGCAGAACACAAACTAAAAAACTTGGAATAGAAATAATCCCTGTACCTTACTCTCAAAAATATGTGCAGCTTTTTCTTATTGTTCATCTAAAACATAAAAAACAAGGTTGTCTGGCAGTCAACAGTCTATGACCATGTGCTTTTTCCCTTTCCTAGATGCATGCCACTTTCAGAAATCTTGCATCAAAGACAAATGATGACTTACCTATGTCACCAGTCCTAAGTTTGCTGTTCAGTCTACAACTTTTGAATTTTAACAGGCTTTGGTTAAAAATTTACACTCAAGTTCACAGTAGGCAGTAGAAATGGACAATATTCCCAGTCAGGTCATGGCTTCAGGTGACCAGAAAGTCCAGCACTTACACTAGCTGCTCTCCTGCTGCTGTTACATTCCTTCCTTGAAAAGAAATGAAAAAAATGTCATCTAGCCTAAGAAATGCAAAGAATTGAAACATGGTCCCTGGGATTGTATAAACCACTGGTTAATCTGAACACAGTTACATCCACTTTTGAAGAGTACTTTGTTGCCTCACTCACAAAAACAAAGATATGAACAACCTGACTTAATGCTTTCTTTCTGGCCTGATTGAATAGTTTGCAAAAAGTTTCAGCCATACTTCCTACTACTTAAAATTGTTGAGCATCTGTCTTGTCTTTAATACCCACCTTGATATATACACAAAGTAGAAGCATTTCTCTTTCCAGCATTTGTGTAAGAGGTGAATATCGTGGATTCATTTTAAAGAGGACAGATTTGGATACATACAGATGGATTAATGTAAGTCCCCAGTATCAGACCAGGAGGACTGTCAGAGCTGAGAGGAGAGCCTGGATCCTCCAAAGTCCAGTCTGGAGTAACCATATCAGGTTTTCCATGTTGGTCAGTCCCTCTTAGCTGCCCAAGACACATGTGAGAAGCTGAATTCTCTCAATGCCCGTTGAGCTGCGTCATAGCTGTTCTTAAATTCTTGTGTGTCCCACTGCACAGTGTGCCTGTCTGTATTTGACTTACTTGCAATGGTTCTGTCTCCCTTCTCTTCTGTTACTACTCCCTAGTAACAGATTCATAGGAGCCATGTTCTTAAGTCTTTCAGTGTAGCTGATACTGTGCAAAGAGCAAGATTTCAACTCACATTCGGTTAACCCGAGGCACATGTCTACTGCTGTTTCTTCTTACCTGCTGCCACTCAGGTAGGATGTGGGTTTCCCTGTCTTCCAAGTTATGTCCACCAGCCCTAGACAGATGTCTTGAATATCCTACGGCATTTAAAATGGCACCAAGTGCCTGTGTTTAGATAATTGAATGTCTTCCTCAGTCCCTTCTCTACAGTTTGCATGGGTCTGTGTTGTATTTCAACAGTTATGGTAGGAGATGTGGTCTGTACCTCTGGGACCATACACGAGGTTCATCAGAACTCCCAGAAAGTGCTCAGAGAAACTTGGGTCAGTTTTGTCATTTATAGACCCACAGCAAAAGCTTCTCTAACTATAACAAAATGGCCCCTTCTCTCATTGCAAATCCCCTGTCTTACCACTGGTTTGGGTTCATTTCAATGCAGCATTTCCAGCTAGTTTTATTGGAGCATTTTCTGTCCTTCTTAGAATGTAAACTTTCTCATAAATGTCTGTCTCCCATGGCAGTAATTTGGTAAAATGCTGCTGTAAGTTTCATTTTGTCTCCAACTGTGCAAATGACTGCTGAGGAGCAATTAGGAGTTGTAGCCTGAGCTCAGTGGAACATTAAATGCTGTAGTTTAGTAGTCACTTTGCTCCATTCTGTGCTCTTGCACAAATCTCTGCTAATCTACATAAGTAATATGTGCACAGGCTTCCAGGAACTGCACACATCTACCATTTCAAGTTTGGGCTAAATACTCACCAATGCTGTATTTTTAGCACCTCACGTCCTACCAAAAAGGCAGCATAAAGGTTATCAAGTTCCTCCCAAAGTCAAAAAAAAAAAGCGGGTATGGGAAAATGCCACTAGTAATGTTTATCCAGAATGTAAAACATGGTATCAAAATAAGTCATATTTTTCTTGGATTCCGACCAAAAGAGAGCTGTCAACAATAGAAAAGTATATAGGATTAGAAGGGAGGAAGGCTAAGGAAAAAAAAAATTAGAGGCCCTTTTGTTTTCCTTTTCCTGTGAGAAAGAGTCTTCTTAGGCATATTTGTAAGTCATGTGAGCTACTGGAAACTACCAGACCTTCACCTCACAAAACACATATCCCATTTTAAAATCTCAGTGATAAGAATTCAAAAAAAAAAACCCTTGTGCTTAGTCTATACCTTCTGGCTTGCTTTGTATGTGAATTTGGAGATGCATTGAACAACAGCTCTTTTAGAGATTTAGAAATGCAAAATCTGTTTTTGCTGAAGCTCCCTCTCTGACAGCAAGTAAGAATCCTTTCATTTTCACTTCATTGTTCTCTTTCCTCCAGAAAAATTCTGTGAATTGGATATTATTTTCCCGGTAGTCTAGATAAGGAGATGGAAGCAGAAACCGAGAGGCAAATTATGTATAGTCACTGCATAAGTGCAGAGGATTAAGGAAAGAGACCTCTGCTGACTGTTGTGCCCAGCAAAGAGAGGATAATTTTGCTATAAGGTGTCATTGAAAGATTCCCACTGATAGATGTGAGAAAAGAACTGGTCAGTGCAGTGGGCCTACGCTCTGTGTTTGGAGTCCAGGAATGCTTGTTCCCATCCCAAATATGTTTTTCTAGATAAATTGCCCATGAAATTCTCAACCTAGTAGTCCCTCTTATTTCCTGTAAAAAGCCCAGTACAGGCAACCTTAGTAATACAGATTTTGGCTGTATTGTAGAACAGTCAGGCAATAGACAGAAAAATATGATCAGGTACCAAAAAAGTGGTGAGCTGGCATGGCCTTTTTGGAATTAGGTCTTGTGACATCCGAGGTTTTGGAAGCAACTTCTCCACAGTAACTTAGAGAAAGAGTCTCACTGTGTGTCTCTTATTTGCCTCCAACTATTCCCCAAGACCAGCTCTATAAAGAAGAAAGTGGTATTTGCCTTCCATGCTGGATAGACTTTAGCTGGTGCACAGTTTGAGCAGTTCTCCCATTGAAAATGCTCTTTCTAAGTTTGCAAATAAATTGCTTTAAAATGCACTTGGAGGAGAGTATTTTTTAATCATTTTATAAAACTTTACACTGTGAAAACATTATGAAACTTATTCAGTTCATTCTTTCTGCCATCTTCAAGTCGAGAGTTTTGTTTGCCAGTTTTCTCTCCCAATCTGAGTGCTGCAGTAAGTTTAAATCTTCTTGTCAGATTGCTCAAATGAGTAATCTCATGGATCTGTGTGTGTGCGTGAGTGTGTGCCTCAGGGTACCAAAGGACTGCACTCTTACAGCGCTAGTTGCCTCCATTGGAGGCTTCAACTGATTTGTGCCACTGGTCTTGTAATCCATCACAGGGAAAAGTCATTTTACGACGAATCTTGCAGTGTGGGTGTTGAGCCTGAGCATCATTAGTTCACATTGGCTTGTGGGGGTATTCAGGACCTGTCAGAACTCAGGTCAGTGGCAGATACTGGAAGAAATTATATTCCAGTCAGAGAGTACTGTGTCTCTTCTTCTGTATTTAAGCAACCAATACAGAATACTGTCTTAGATTCCAGTTTATGAAACCACTTAGGCACACATGAAGCCTTGCTGTCTTGAATTAATCCTGTCTGTATGTCCAAGTACACAAGAATGTGTGTGTGACAGTTTTGGAAGGCTTCCTTGAAGGTGTAGTTTGTTGTTTTCATTGATCCCACATAGCTAAACTCAGCTTTGTAAGTGCAAGGCAGTTCAGGTACAAGTAGAAGGACTGGGCTCCAAAACTACTGCAAAAGACATAAAGGAGAGGTGAATGCTAAATAAACAAATAATGAAGTAAAATAATATTAAGTACCTGATTCTTCAATATGTGCTTTCAGTTGCTACTGGTATGAACAAGGGAAAAATCAATCAAATAGCTAAAAAGGAATTTGCATTGTTGCACATAATTTAAATCAATGTCAGGAAACATCCCTGAATTCTTATTCCGATTACTGTCTTCAAAGGCAGCAGAAATATGGGATTTTTAGGCATTTTCATTTGTTTGCTAAACTACAAAAAAAATGTGTCATCTATTATTCTAAGTATCTGTGCTGTTAAGGGTTTGATCTTGAAAAGGGCAAATCTGCTTCGCCTGACCAGAGCTAGTTTAAGTGTGGCTAGAATGGAAAATTACTTTTTCAATAGGCTAATCACAAGGGCAAACTTAGATTCGATGTCACAGACAGCGATGTCTTAAATTCAGCTGAGATAACTGGGAAAAATTAATTGCCCAGTGTGAAATTCTAGTTTCAATGATTTAGATAAAAACTTTCTGCTGGTCCTGATTTTATTTTCTAAGTTTTTTCATGGTTTGTAATGGGTTGCCATATGATTTGGGGTTTTTTTAATTTTAGTTATTTTTTTGTTAGGATTTTTGTTAGTTTCATTTTCTTTTTCTTTTCTTCTTTTAATAAGCTAAGACAACACTTGGGACTCATTTGTATTTCAGACTTGTTTTAGACCATTGTACAACTTCATCAGATTTCTGGCAAAATCAGGTCCCTTTTTATGTTTCATTAGAAACTACTCCCAAAGGATTAGTTTTTCTTTTCTCCTTCCCTCCGACCCCTTGGGATGAACAGTGATTGTCCAACAGTACTTTAGCTGTCTTTATTTTTCATTATCGTGCAGTTTTTATTTAATTCAGGTGCAGATATATTGATACAGTGGGTGCACAGGATGGCTAGTGGTCTGCCTTACAATTGTATGGATACGAAAAAACTATGTCTTGGCATATGCTTTATTTCTGCAGTCCAGCTGAAACGTGTACTTCACAGTGAAGCTGAAACATTTCTTTGCAACAGGCTTTATTAATCCTAATCTTTTGATTGCCAGCACACTGACTTTGCTCAGGCACCACTAAGATCCTTCCTAGTTGTGGATGTGTCAATATGGTGGTGTGTGTCTCTCAGGCTACATATTTTTCATACTTTGGGGAACGAGTTTCAAAATACCAGTGGAAACAAAGGGGGTGAAGTGATAATGTGTTTCAGAGCAACAGTGCAAAGCTAAATAGAAGGGGAGAGACCCAAAGTTTTTCTCCTCTTTCCTGCAGCAGGCAAGATGAAGCAATGGCTTTGGCTAAACATGACAATGAAGAAATTGAAGCACAACTTCAGCAGACTTTGGCTGACTTGGATGAAGATTTAGAAGGTAGGAAAATGTGTTACCTCTTCAGTACGAAAGAGAGAGAAATAACCAGTAGATGCAGAATAATCAGTTGTACTCTGAGGCATCCTCTATATTCCTCACTAAGATTACTGGGAACAACTCATGGGTCTGTGGCTGAATGTGGTCCACCCAAAGTGGTTGCTCTCCCTTTGTTTCAGGAGCAGCCACCTTTTATAGGCTTGCACTGAATATTTTTCAAATTGCATATCAGATCATCATTGTATTTCAGTGTCTGCTACCAAAAAGAGATGAACAGTAGTTAATGGGCACATTTTATAGGCCAAATTTGGTATAATTTCACTGACTTCAGTGAAGCTAAATCAGTTGTGAATTTAGCTCTGTTTTTAATGAACAACGCGTCTGTTTTGTATTCTATCATAGTGAAGTGGAAAAAGGATGGGACATTTTTGTAGCCAACACTTCCTCTGTGTTAACAGGCATATTTAAAAGTTAAAAATGGGAAAACATGAATCAGTAGGAAGAAACAGAATGTCATATTGTGCTCCTCTTTTTCCTACTGTGTATTAAAATACTTCTCTATTATTGGTTTGTCAAAAAATGGCATTGAATACTTTTTTAAAACTTCCCATCTTTATTTTAATACTTCTGCAGTGAACTTGATTCGGATTTGAGTTCTTTTGAGTTCTCTAACGTGGAAATTCCTTAGCTTCTGTTTTGTAACCTTTGATTTATACCAGTGAATTTGAAAGGATATTTAAGCTTCTTGCACAATGAGGCTTCTGGTAATAAAGGGTGAGAAGAGTGAAGAAAAAATAAAAGTACTGTTTCTTTGTTTGCTTGTTCAAGGAAATCCTTCAGCTGGGCTGTTATTACTAACCAGGTCTGGGAAGCATAATTTGGAGTTGCTTGCTGTTTCTCAGAAATGTTTCTCCTTTGGAGTCATGCAGTGAAATGTTTATCACTGAGATAAGTTAGTCAAAGATAAGGTATGAACAATAGATGAAATTCTGCTTTCAGCTGTAGTTGTATGTTTCCCACTGGCTGAAGCAGAAGGACTGCAGGAATATTTGGCTGATCCTAATCAGTAGCCAGGCAATAAGAAGGACCCAGACCTCTCTATTTTTTGTAATACAAGCATAAAAATATTCGTGTTACTTTTAGTGTAACTAAAATATCTGGTCTGCTTAAGCTTGTGCTAGCTGTTTGTGTAATTTCATGCCAATATGTAATGTCATATGTGTATTTTGCAGCAGTGGATGGTATGAGTAACTCTGACTCTGACTACATCAATGAAGCATTGAACCCACATATAAGAAAAGCTGAGGCTGCCCAAGATGTTTCCATTTCTGTTCCAGTAACAGTCATAGATGATGCTCCAGAAGTTAGCACCTCTAACTCAGATGAAAATCAAGAGATGGAGATGAGAGTTCCACAGAATATCTCAACCAACTCTGTTAATACAGGAAACTTCACAAATAAAAACAACAATGCAAGTTTCTTTGGTAAGGGACACACTGATGGTGGAGCTGTATCTGTATCAAAGGACCTAATACATCAGCAACCATCTGAAAATGAATTCAGTCATTTGCCTGTGGAACAGCGGAGAGATATGTTTGAATCGCTCACATCCGCCTTTGAAAAAAGAAGTGAAAAGAACTTAAGATTGGAACCCCCTCCCAAACATGGTGTGAAGTCTGAGGAATGTAAATCAAAGCTGAGTCCATCTCACTCCAAGACCACAGCTGAAATCAATACAGCAAAAGAGAAGCTCCATCCATATAATGAATATAGTAGCAGGGAAAGATCTCTGAAAAAAAGTAAATCAGAATTAGAAATCATATGGCCACCAGCAAAAAAAGTGGAAGTAGAAGTCCCATCAGCACCTACATGGTGTCATCGTGCCCAGAATTCAGTATCGAACTATGAACCTAAAATGGGTTTGACAACCTTTAAAGTTGTCCCTCCCAAACCTGAAGTAAGACATTTCGATAGAGGAGTTTCACTCTCCACTGGTGCCATTAAGATAGATGAACTAGGCAACCTTATAGACCCAAATATTGCTGTTAGTAAACACATACCAGATTCTTCTTCTGATGAAAGTGAGGAAATTCATATTGGGAAAGTGAAGGCATTCTGGAGGTCAAGTTCTATGGAAAAGCAAAGTGATGACTCTGCTGAGCATTCTTCTAAAAAGTCAGCAGTCACCGCAAGCTCTAAGCCCTTTACTGTAAAACATGAACACAAACCTGTATGTCTTGCAGCTCCAAAACCTGTAGCACCACAAACTGTTACTACCCAGGTAGCTGAAAGACAGTCTGAGAATGAAAGGGCCAAACTACCTCTTCCAGTTACACAGTCTCAGGTAACACCATTAGCAGCCCCAACCATTAATAAGGACAAGCTGGAACTTCCATTTGTAAAGCCACATAGGAGAACTTCTAGTCAGTATGTTGCCTCTGCCATTGCAAGACACATCAATGCAACTACCATTAAGTCTGACTCTGTGGAATATCATGAGAAAGATGAAAACAAGCAAGGGGCAGGAGAGGTTAAGACTGAAGCAGAAGTTTCACCAAAAAGATGTATTATTGTAGCCAA
Organism: Cephalopterus ornatus; assembly: GCA_013396775.1. NCBI lineage: Eukaryota > Metazoa > Chordata > Aves > Passeriformes > Cotingidae > Cephalopterus > Cephalopterus ornatus. The sequence continues at coordinate 43,774 of VZRE01014230.1, read as the reverse complement.
ATATAGCCCTGTGGAAACAGAATCAGCAGAAACAAGAGAAACACTTTCAAGTGTTTTTACTTGCAGTCAGAAAGCATCCCACAGGTTTACACCTGGTGATAATTCTGGCTCGGAAAACAAAGTAGTTAATATCAGGGCACCAAATCAAGCAACTCCTCTGAGTTTCTATAAAAAGAATGGCAGTGTCCCACTTACTAAATCCTCTTCAAAGGATAACAACAGTGCAGAAGAGGATCGTGGTTTAAACAGCAAACAAAGTATAGCAGAGAAAAAGACACGTCTCATGTTTGACCAGAAATATGAAACTTTGACCCTTACTAATTCAGCCTCATCTCTTAAGTCTCCTGACCTCCAAGGAGGCCCATCCTCTTTCAGCTCATCTTTGCGAGTCACTAAATGGCCTCCTGCTAATGGTGTTCAGGTTAGTTCGTTTAAAGCTTCGTCTGAGTTAAATGGTGCACCAGCAAATGCAGAGTCAGAACAGGAGGAAAAACCTGATGATTCGGACATTACTGCTGTCAGCGAAGTGGATATTAATGTGCAGACCAACATCTTTGGACCAAAGAAGAAGTTCAAACCTGTCATCCAGAAACCAGTTCCAAAAGACACATCACTGCACAGTGCCCTAATGGAAGCCATTCAAATGGGAGGGGGAAAGGAGAAACTCAGAAAGGTAAAGTGGAAACATTTTTTAGCCTGTTCAGGCTGCAGAGCCCTGCATTCAGCCTGTCAGACACCAGAGGTTTTGTAACTGGTACAGTTGCTGGTGAGCTGGAGAACACAAGGCATTTGAAAAATTTATAATGGCAAAATACAGACCAAGCTGCTGCTTATTCTTCATATCCTGTATATTATGCAACACCACGGCTGCTGCACTAGCTGGAAGAGGCAGAGGGTGCATAGGCACAGCATAAACGAGAGGTAATTGAGGTTAGTCTAAGAGCTGAACCCTCATTTCAGTATGTTATGTAAAAACAGGAACACACAGCATGGAGAAAACCTGCAAATAAACTACAATGAAAGAAAACTGCATTTTGTATTACTAGGGCATAATAATAGTTTGCCACTGACTTCATGCTCAGGGGATATGAGACTGCATCTCTAAGTACAGCGTTACTATCTACATATATCCTCACTGTTCCATGTGAGTAAGGGTTTTAAAAGCAGGCCCAAAAAAAGACAGACTGATCAGTCTTCATAGTTTGCATTCTGGTACAAGTGCCAAAAAGTGTTTCCAAGCTATCTCTAAGTAAATATCTAATAACAATGTGAGGTTTATTCCTTTCATGTTCTAGGTTTCAAACAGTACGCTAAATGGCAATCACAGGAAACCCTCATATGCTGAGCCAGAGAATGCACGCTCAGCCTTATTAGCAGCAATTAGAGGCCACAGTGGCACCTCAAAGCTGAAAAAGGTAAGAAATCTAGATGGTAAGTGATCTTTAAAGTGCAGTCTATTCCTACTGGGTGTTTTGAATAAACCCAGATATGCCACAAACTAAACACTGTGCTGCAAAGGGAGTCGTTGAGGGGCAAACCATATGACAGAAGGCCAGATCTGACATAGGCAGAGAGTATTGCAAGTCCAATTCTATCCTCTGCTATAAAACTTAAACTCTTTCAAATGGTGTGCTTTTAACTTAGAAAGAAGGACGTAGAAATCCAAACCAATTACAGGGAGTGTACATAGAAGACATCAAATGTTCCTTGTTTTCACATCTATGTGGGGTTTTTCTGTAGAATTGCAGAATCATAGAATCACAGCATGGTTTGGGTTGGAAAGGACCTCAAACATTATCTAGTTCCAACCCCCTTACCATGGGCAGGGACACCTGCTCAGTGCCCCATCCAACCTGACCTTGAACACTGCCAGGGATATGGGGCATCCACAACTTTTCTGAGCAGAGAAGTTGTATTTCAGGAGTATGCAGTTAGATAAATGTATTTGCCTTACCTACCATATACATCCAGTCCCAGTTACCTGAAAACACACTAGAGCTTCTTCATGTTGTTTATCTGCTAACATGGTGCATGCAAGTAGTGTGCAAGTAATTGATTTTGATGTTCCATCAACATTCACCACAGCAGGATGACTCCTTCTCTCTGATTTACCTAATCATTAAAGCATCTCTTATTCCTAATAGCCAAAACCTGTATTGTTCTAGTCTTAGTTATCACTCAGTTGACTAATCCAGCCAAAGATGTGTTCTTGGCATGGAGATTCCCATTTCCCTCGTGCAATGACTCAGTTCATTAGCACATATCCAGATAGCTGGCATTAGATAGAAAAAGTCTCTTCCTGTGTTAGCAAATTACTTAATCCCTCAAATATCTTACTGTGCTTGCTGCAGGTAGGGTACAGCTTACTCTGAGCCTGTGAGCAGGATGTGCTAGCCAGCAACAATCTTCACATACACTGAATTGCATTCTGCATTCATTGGGAATAAATGTGAATTTGTGTAAAAGAGGGCCTGACAATTAAGTGATAGTGTGTCATCACAGAGACTTTTTGGAATACCTTCCTCTGGCAGAGAAGCTTTTGCCATAATTTTAGAGGAAGTTGCCTAGAAGCCGTACACTTCTTTTCACACCGTGTCACCTGTGCTAGTTAAATGGCCATGTTTGTATGTGTACAGGACACAGTGCAGGTGTGCTGTGATGAAAGGGCTGTCCTTTTTATGTTATCTCAAATGTTCATCTTTTATCTAACATGAGGTTATACTCATATATATATTGTTTGTGTACAGTGAGGGAATATAATACAGGAGCTTTAGGTGGATTATTTGATGGGAGATGAATCCTTTAATTTTTCACCACAGAAGTTCTGTGTCTCAATTTCTCTGAGAAGAGAATTCTAATGGATTTGTTTAGAAACCTCCTATTTGGCCCATGATACTGAATTTCCTAGTAATTGCCAAATAGTTGTAATTACTAACAATTTATCATGATTATTACTAGTAATGGTGTTAATGGAAAAAGTATCTCTTGAGACAGTTGATGGAAAAGCTGGCTTAGTCTTAAAGATTGTCTTTTTCACGTGCATGCACATGAAAGTAGGAGGAGTTTCCAAGCTGCTAACTCATGCAGAGATTTTAGTTTCAGAAATTCTACAGAAACGCACTTGGAAGAATAATCAATTGATTTTATTCTCAGCGCTTTCGCATAGTTCTCTCTGGTC